>JAMZAV010000926.1:0-577787 GCA_024449915.1 Sweltsa coloradensis
AAAAGGGTTTGGAATTTCGTGAAAAACAGTTTTACCGTATTATTTCATTTTGATCCGAAAATTTGTTATCTTGTAAGGGATTAGCCTACTGTATTTTTACCCTGAAAATATGTAAGCATTGTCGATCCGTCTTAAGATTTTCTCGTTCTATCGAGGTTGTAAACTGAATTTTTTTATTTTTTTGAGAACTTTTTTTTTCTGCTACACAATTCGTATTTCCGGGAAAAATGGAGCGATTTAATTTACCGGGCCCCTGTTTCAATAGATCTACCCCTTTTTTCGAAATAAAACGCTTACAACTTACTGTCCGAGAAGTTTTTGAAAAGGTCAGGCGTCAATGAAGAAATCTCTTTTTAGACTTCAAAACCCACGCACGTAGGGTAAGAAAACCTTTCCGCCAGAACCGCGGACTAAAAAGTCCCAAACCCATAGGCAACCTGTTCCTGTAAATGCCACTGTCAGTAGGGGTCAGTAAATTAAGGTTCCCCACGATGTTAAATCCCAACATCGAATGTTAAAAAAAATCGAGTAAAATCGCGAGTCAAAAATTTTTCCCGACATCGAATCGAAACCAAAAAAATGCATCAAAATTCCCAAAATTTCCCCTTTGTAGCGAACTTTAGCCCGGGGTTGTTCAGTACAAAATAATAGCGTGAAAAGTTAATAAAAAACGGAGCAGTAGTATTTATCAGTTTCCCGAGAAGCCAAGTAGGTAAACACTAGCCCGTGATGCAGGCCGGGGGGCGATTTCCCCCCCCCCCTCACCCCGCCGCTCCTACCAATAGTGATCTGGCACAACTGGCCCCGGGGCATGGAGTGGGGCAAATACTACGCGACATCTCCCTCCCTTGCTGCAGAAATTTTTTATCACACCCCACACGGCGTGCAGGCAACAGTGTATGGTGGTACGTGTGGGGCATTAGTACTGACGGACGGAAATTCAAGGCCCCAAAGGTCGACAAGATAACAAGTGAAGAGGCCTACTGTTTACCCCTTTTTTAATCAATGATGTTGGGAACAAATCTTTTCAATTTTTTTACATAAGACTTGTTTTTTTTACGAAAATATGAAAAAAAAATATTAAAAAAAAAACAACAAAAATATGTTTGTAACAAAAAGTCTGTATTAAAAAACACCACAACAAAAACGAAAAAATCCAAAATTTTTAATAAGAATTGTTAAAAGATAAAATGCAGAGCAATGGGAATTTCAACCCACTGAAGAGAACCGTTTAAATTAATCCCGACTAAAAAAACAAGTGAAAAAAACGTCCCTGACTGGATGTACCCCCCTCGCAGCGCAAATTTCCCTTTACCAACCTCAATCTTTGGGGGCAAGTCGCTGACCCCCAGTGCGGCAGTGAAGTCGGCGGGGATTGGGCGGGCGTAGCCCGCCGGCCGGCCGGCCCGTGCAGGCGAGGCGACAAAAGACACGTCAGTGTGCGGGGTGCCCATTAAAAACTCGCGATGAAAAAGTTTTAAAAAATGATGGGGCCCCAAAATTAAGAGACCGTTTTTGGGGGATTTTTTTTTTTTAGGGCCCCTTTAAAATTTTTTTAATATTTTTAACTTGAAATTGGCGTTTTTTGGATTTGGAAAAAAAATAAAAAATATCTTATCATAAAATCGTTTTGAGTTTTAAATAAAAATCGATGTCAAAAAAATTGGGCTTCGACATCGATTTTTAATCGTTAAATCGATGTCGAGGGAAACCCTTTATATTAAGGAACTATTTTAAACAATGCTAGAGCAAAAAAAAAGAGCTTTGACGAATTGTTGCAAATTATTTTGAAAAATTCAAAACAGGGTTTTTAAGTCGTCCCAAATTATCCCGGGATTTGGCACAAACGACCCCGAAATTTAATGGTGTGGCCCAAAAGTGCCCCAAGCTGTAGAGTGGTTACGCACAATAAAATCAGTTGCAAAAGTTACAAAAAAACTGGATGGAAAGTTTCATGATTGATTTCCCCCCCTTTTCCCCATTTAAATTGGTCCCAGCACATCACTGGTTTGCAGCTCGTAAAGGGACACCCTTTTTGTACGTGGAATGTTTTTTAAAAATTTGCATTTTTTAAAAACCTTCATAGGCAAAAAAAGGGCAACCCGGGAAAAACTCGGGAAAAAGAATGCAGCCCCGTTTTAAAACAAAAAGGTGAGGTTCCCTTTTAAAAAGCGGCGGGTGGGGGGAGGGGGATGGGGGTCCCCGGGCCCGACCACCTCGCTCGAGGGGCCGGGAAACCCGGGCAGTCTGCACTCAGTCAGCTGCAGGGTGGGGGTCGGGGCTTTTCTAATCGCTCCTTACTACGCAGGGCGCAGGGGTTTTTAAAAACCTTTCTTTTTCAGAAATTTAACTCCCCGATAAAAAATTCGAACCCAAAAAAAGGGTTTCCCGGGTAATTTCTGGTTCGGGAAACCCCGGGTTTACCCTATGACACCCCTTTAATTTTAGAGTGTGCAAAAATGGGGGGAAAAAAAAAATTCCCGCGTTTTTTTTAAAAATTGCA
Source organism: Sweltsa coloradensis (assembly GCA_024449915.1). Classification (NCBI taxonomy): domain Eukaryota; kingdom Metazoa; phylum Arthropoda; class Insecta; order Plecoptera; family Chloroperlidae; genus Sweltsa; species Sweltsa coloradensis. Next base: position 2,504 of record JAMZAV010000926.1, read on the forward strand.
TTTAATCCCTTAAAATTCATTTGCCCCATAATTTTCCAAAAATTTGTGTTTTGAATGGTTTAAATTTTCTAATTCGCAAAATTTTTGCAAAATTTTTATTTGGGATTTAGTTAAAAAAGGGCAGATATAACTGTGTAGTTTTTGAAAAGTGGTGGGAAATATATACCCCACTGCCCTAAAAAGGGAAAACTAAAAAAAGGGGCTTAGCACAATATTCTGTCTAAAATTCACTGGAATATGAGTATTCACTATATAGTGTCTGTATTTTGTTTTTTACAATTTTTATTGTGTTTTTGAAAAAATTTAAAAAAAAATTATTCTTTGTGTTTTTGACTTACCCCACTCTTTCCCGCATCCACCCACTATCATACAAGGAATCCTGGTGATGTGCCACGTTTCGGTCCGTTATCCCCCTCCAAAGGGTCCCCCCAAACTGGCCGACTGGCTGATGCCTGATGACTCACCCTCGTTTTGTTAGTTTTTTGGTTTTCATATAAATTTGGGAAAAGCCCGATAAAAGATCCTCTGGAAAAAAATAAATTTTTATTTTCCCACAAAAAATGTTTTTTGGGGACGGGGTTTTTAAATTTGGGGTGAGAGTGACATTTAAAGGGGCGGGAGAAGGGGACAGATGGAAGAATTTACAACAGAGTTTGGTCTGAAAGTTAGTCAGAAAAAGAGTAAATTTTTGGCTTGTTTGCTTTAGGGAAAAAGGGAAGATGAATTTTTGCCTAGAGTTTGGGGAAAATAAGAAACTTGGGGGAAGAATCTTAGAAGAAAAAGATAAATTTCAAGTTTTTGGGGGAAATATATTGAAAAACAATGAAAATTTGGTAGGGAAGTTTAATCTAGAGTGCAAAAAGCAAAAGGGGTTTTTCCATTTGGGTGGGGAAAAGCTATTTTGGAATGAGTTTTCCCAAAAAAATTTGAAAAATTTTTGGGGGGGACATGGCATTTTTTGTACCTTACTAATTTGGGATAGGGGGCAGAACGTAGGCAGTGGAAAAAAAAAAGGAATAGTCACGGGAAGCAGCGCTCCCTCGTTTAATAATTTAAAAATGTTTTGAAATTTTACCACGGTAACTTGTTATGCTGATCCCCAGATCTCGGGGCCCAAGCAAGTTTAAAAGTCCATTGTTGCTTGGGTGAGCGGGGGAAAAGGGTTGGGGGACAGTGAATCTGTTTTCCAGCTGGTCTAAAAATAAGAAGAAAAAACCTTTAAAAAAGGTTTGCAATATACATGAATGCAAGGCGTTTGGGAAACAATAATATCTAGTTTGTAACTGATGTGCCCAATCATGGGTGATTAGATTGCAAGGCCTAGGCTTACTTGCTGTTACTAAACTTTCAATTTTTTAAAATTTTTAAAAAAATATAATTAAATATAACTAATTTAGGCCGCCCCCAAGTATTGGGCCCCACTCTTATTTTTTCCAAATCAAACTTTAAAAAGTAGGCCTAGGGATGTAAATACTAAATTGGGCCCAAAGGCTTACATAATGGCCCCACCCCCTTTTTTTAAAATTGATAATTTTTTAAAAATCCCCAGGATATGCTCGCCAAAAAAACAGTATGCTTAGACCCCCCCCCCCCAAAAACTTTTTCCCCCCAACCATATTTTAAACCCAATATCATAGTGGGTTTAAAAAAATTGTCCCGTCCTAACCGAAAAAAAGTGCCCAAATCCCCCCTTATATTTTAAAATTTTGGTTTGGGGAGTACCCTATGCACCTGTGCAAGGGGTTGCCCCTCCCCCCTCCATTACCTTTTGTTATTTTAAAAGAAGTTGACTCCCCCGGATGTTTCCCGGGGTTTTAACCCTTCCAAAGCGTTTAAAGCCCCCTTTTGAAAACAAGGAAAAATTTTGGTCCCCGGTTGAAAGCCCGGGCCCGTTTCTTTGAAATTTTGGGGGGGGCCCTAGGGCTTTTCCCCCGGGTTATTTAAAAACCCAAAGGGGGTGTTGGTTCTATTTTGGAAAAAAATGATGGGGAAAAGGGTCTTTTGGGGGTTAGATCAGTGGTTAAATTTTGGGGGCCCAAAGGTCCCCCCTTTTCTTTTTAAAATTTTTAATTGTTTAAACCAAAGCAATAACAATGTGCTAACACACAGTGGTTTCCCAAACCTTTTTTACTCACGGAAACCCGGGAAAATGAAAAACCAAGTTTCAAAAGGGCTGCCGAAGAGGGAAAAATTTTGGGGGGTTTTTTTGGGTGGGGCGGGAAACAAAGACTTTAAAATTTTACTTTGCGTTTTGTTTTTTTTTCCACTTAGTTTTCCCCAAGAAAAAAAAGCTCAGTGTTTTGTTTTTGTTTTTTTTTTTGTCTGGGTTTTTTCGCTCTTTTACCGGGGAAAAGGCATAATATGCGATCTTTTATGAAAAATTTGGGGGGACCTTCGAAATCTCTGAACTTCGACCTGTATTTTTTTTGGGGGACAATTTAAGAAATTTTTCTCATGGGAAAATCGACTTTTTACGATTTTTTTTGATTTTTAATGCGGTAAATTTTTTTGGGGCTTGGGGCCGGTTCGACCAAAAACGGGTGGGCTAAAAACATTCATTTTTAAATGCACATAAAGGGAAGGTTATGTATTTCTTTTTAAAAAAAAAAGTGAAAAAAATAGCCAGAAACCCAGAATAAAAGGTTTTTTTTATGAGTTTTTTTGAGGTGGGGAGGCAGGGGATAAATTGCACTTTTTTTTTATTTTTTTCATAGCAACTAAGGGGAAAAAAAATTTTTTTTCCATATTTTTATCACTTATAGCTTATTATGTTAGCAAAATATTTTTTCATAACAAGGCAAAAAGGTTTCATACAGTAAGCTGGGGGAAAAAATTGAATTTCCATTGGTGGGATTGTGTCTCGTGTATCCCCCAAACTACGGTATTGAGAGGACGGATAAAAGGGGATACTTGAGGGCAGAGTACTAGAAACTATGTTTAGTTTATATACCCTTTTTTTATTGTTCCATTAAAAGCATAATAGGGTATGAGACATTGGTTAGGCAACATATTTAAAGTTTTTTCGTAGAAACATTTTAACACATTTTGATTTTTATTGATGCTTTTAAACCCCTTTAAATTGTCGGTAAAAGGGGGAAAAAAAACCGTTAGACGGCTGCCGAAAAAAGAATTTTAAAAGGGGCCCGAGGTTTTTTTTAAAAGCCCCAGCATCAATTTATTTCTGATGTCTTCTTCTTCAGGGCCCCTTGAAAAAGTTTCCCTTTTTTAATGCGACAGCTACGGAAATCCCACGAGTTCCCCCTTTCGTCTGTAAAAACACCGACATACCACCGGATCTTGCCGCTAACATTTGGGAAATTTGCTAGCCCTACAATTACCCAGTTGCCTATGGAAAGCATTTTTAACTCAAAATTTTCCTGGAGAGTCATATCTTCATTCTCAGAATCCGAAAGCGGCTGAACGTCGTCAATGCTAGATGAATCACTTTCAATTTGAATTTTTTTGTTGCGTTTAACAAAATAGCATAGCCATAAACATAGCCTTGGCATAACCCTAGGCGTAGCCTTGGCATAACACTAGGCCTAGAAATGCTAAATAAATGGTATAGGCCTATTGAGTTTAGCTGTGGTAAAATACCTCAACTTAAACAATAAAGTCATGTCTCAAGTATCCCCAAAAAAATTTGTCTCAAGTAGGCCCTATCCAAAGCTCTTGTAAAAGTTAAGAGACCCCACGCAAACTAAAAACTTAAAAAAAAAGCTCATCCATCAACGCGACAAACAAAAGCGTTTGCGAAGCTTCCTAGTTATACCCCCAAGACAGTGATCTTAGCAAAGAAGGCAGACGAAGGGAAGAAGCAACCAGAACAAAGTGTACACGAGGAAACATCATTCAAATCATCGTTAAAAATATAGGCCTATTAATAAATTACTAGCCTAATTATCGATTGTTAAATTTCCAAAACACAGGATTTTCCATGCTACCTATTACTTTTCTACTTAATCCACTTCTTACTTACAATAAGCCTTGCATAAGCCCTTGTAGTCGTTATCGCCATCTAAAATTTAAATTTCATTGGAATCAGTGGCGTCGGAACAGGATGGGGCATTTCCCCCCTCCTCACTTTCATGCCACGGGTGCATAGGGGGTGGGGGGGGTAGATTTTAGAGTTGAAAACAGATATTATATGATGGTGCCTTGGCTGCATGCCCGAAAAATCAAGATTTCTACTCAACTTAATGGGAAAGCAACGTCGGATGAGGATCACCAACAATTCATTTCCAGGAAAAAACAAACTCAACAATAGCAGGAATGTTAGGTTGGCTGACGTACCTCATGCACTGAACCGCCCTATCCCACTATCTTAATAGGCCTAACCAGCTACCCGTCTTAGTAGGCCTAGGAGGAATTTGTAGAAGAGTGGGCACGTGACTCAGACTCACGTCTAACCCCAAAAAACATCCCTTTAAATGATTTGCTAGAGTTATTGGCAGAAAGCAAGTTGGGCTTTGGTTCGCTCGTGTCGCATTGTTATGCGTTCAGTCATCTTTCGAGTGGTGTAGTGAATGTGATTATAGCGAAGTGGCAAGTGGGAAGATTATTCCTCTTAGAGTGTAAAGTGATGTAGCCCTAGTGTAGTGTGAAGTGGTAAGTATATGTGTATGTGTTTAATGGTGTAAAAGATTAAATTAATATCACAATTTTAAATATGAAACGTACTAAACAGCCTTCAGTTAGTAGCTTCTTTAAAGAGAAGAATGCTGCCAGCGTCGGAGCTAATACGACTACGCAGCGCAACACTATGAGCCAAAAAAGACTGAATTATCTGTGTATTACAGATGCATATCAAGATCGTTTGGACAGTCTTGATATTGACGAGGTGGTCGAGGATTTCATCAAAGTGAATGAATATAGGCGTAATGTTTTTGGGGTTGCTCCATGAATCTATGGTCCGCTAAAAATATGTAGGTAACATGAACATTAACAAGCACCATGGACAGGTAAGATTGCTAGGGCAATACATGCTAGGCCCCAGGCCTACCCTACTTACCCTTACGCCTAGGCCTAGGGCCTAGGCTAGGCCTAGTAGGCTAGCCCTTTCAGTTTTCTGCGACATTAAAAACATACGTTTTTAAGTCCATTGAAATGAAGTAATTAAAAGTGTAGGCCTATTCCTGATATCGGTAACCTTGACTCAAATTATGTATCAAACATAATATTATAAAACAACTTTTTTTATCCAGTTTTGTTTACCTTTACCATCTGAATTGCCCCCAAACATTCCGACGCGCCACCCACACACAGAGCTCCGGCTCTAGGTGGGTATTCTTATTCTTATTATTGGCCCTAACCGGCTAAATATGAAATTTATAATTATGTATTTGAACTGGAGATGAATAAAGACTTATATTATCATTTATCATATCTTAACAGACAATTACCTTGTTTGACGTTCGAACTTCGTTCGGCGAGAAGGTCAAAGTTGAGGTTATGAGACGCGTGGTGGACGAATCAGAATCACCGCCGTCTGAACCTTGACATATGTCCAGACGGCGGTGGAACGATGCCGGTTGCATGGCCGGTTGCCGGGAAGGTTTGATTTCCTACCCTGCCTTCACCACTCTTGTTTTGCTGTTTACAAACGAGTGGGGGGAAGCTTTTGATCAGGTATTTTTTTGGTCAAAATACGAAATGTTTGATGTAGGCATAAGTGTTTCCTTCACATTTCGACAAGAAAGAATCGCTGATGGGGGGGAATCACCGACTTACTCTGTGGCAATGAGCACAAACTCCCTTGAAAACATTGTGTGGCATACATCTCATAAAAATTCGAGGTAATTATGAACAATTCCGTATTATTGTCAAATTTGAAAAAACTTTCAAAAAGGCTTTACTAAGCATCACTAGTCGACATATTAACGTTTCAAAACGGCGCTTACCTTAGAAATGTGTAAAAAGTTGGAAAAACATTAGTGTCACCTGCAAGGCTGTATGCCCAAGTGGTGTACTAACCTCGCCACGGCGCTTCGCGCCCCCCCCCCCCCCCCCCAACCCCCTAACCTACTTTTCCCGGTACTCTTTCGGATGGTATGCCCCAACTTTTAAACACTTTTTTTTCCATTGAAAAAATTCAACCTTTAACGTCGCTATTTCAAACGAAAGTACTTTTCCTTTGAAAGTGTTTTATATTTAAATTAGCAACGTTAAAGGTTTTGTAGGTGGAGTATTTTAGTGAAAAAGGTTAGTACTGTCCGCCATGTTGGCGTAGTGTTGTAAAGTTGGGGCATACCATCCGAAAGAGTACCCTTTTTCCCAGCAAAAATCCACTGGTAATTAAACAAATTACCTCAATTATAGTTGAAACTTTACAATGCCAACCCGCGTAGGCGGGAATATGGAAAAATGAACATAGATTGAACAAGTAAACACTCGGGACATTTCACTGTTGTTGGTTCGCCATGTTGGACATTAACATCTTGCTTTTACGTAGTACCAACCTTTTGCACCAAAATACTCAACCAACAAAACCTTTAACGTCGCTATTTTAAATATAAAGGTCTTTCAACGCAAAATGACTTTCGTTTAAAATAGTGACGTTAAAGGCGGGTTTTAAGGTTTTTTGTTACTATAGGTAACACCAAAAACGTGATGATTCTATTTTGGATTTTTAAATTATGTTATTGTAAGGTACTTGCAGTGAGTACAACATCTCAGCACGGTAGGCCTACGCGTTCCTCCCCAAGACTGCGTAAGTATACGTGTATACATGTAACCAGATCCAAAGAACATGTTACGTCACTATAACAGCTTTATTATGAACAAACTAAATTCTTGAACACATGAAACAAAGCTGGTTTTGCATATTGTGTCAGTTCAGGAATGATCTTAGGCTTTTTATTAATGCAAATATTTCAAAGTTAGGTTGTTTTGCTCACAGAATTTTGCCTATCTTTTATCCACTTAATTTCAACCAGGGCCTAACTTTGGTAGATCTTTAAAATTCATTGTTCAGTAACTCAAAATATATAATTTTCACGACGATCTTATTTTATCAACTTTCATAGTCACAACATACAATTTGTCAATTTTAATTTTGGTCAAAAATGTTAAATAGGTATTAATATTAAAAGAATTTGATTGGGACATTTCAATCTTGTCAATTGGCTAATATTTTGTAAGTTTTTTAATTACTTGTTTTTCTGAGGATAGCCCATGTTTGGAATGAAACGTCAAGAAGTGTCTAATAATCTAGGTAGTGAAATGTGACGATCAAAAATGTTAATAGTACTGTATTAATATTCCAGGCCTTTTAAGTACTTCATTAAAATGTCAATCAATGCTATACATTTAGATGTTATTTTATGAATTATTCAATGTCGATCATAATCAGATGTAAAATCCGATTATCAAAGTAGAACAATAAATAAAACTAGGTTCATAAATGCACACAAAATCATGAAATGTAGTTACGCAAATTTGAAGTAACAAAATAACAATTGTAATAATTGTACATCTGTTAATTTGTACTTGACTGACCCTGAACATGTTTCTCATGAGAAAGTATGACAAATTATACTCTTCAGTCTTATAACTTCAAAAGTATTGTTGATTCCAATAGATCAGCCCCAGGATATGTTTTCACATGGCAAATATCCATTAAAGTATTCCTTAAATTCCCAAAATTATTCCAACTAGTGGTGATTTAATATTGATTAAACACTTCAGTGGATACAAAGCTCTTTATTATTTTACATAACAACGTTTCAGAAATCAGCAGCTCTTTCCATCATCTCCAACAAAAATCATAGTATAAAAACATATCAATACAAGCAAAGACAATAATTATTAACTCTTTTAACGTTAACACAAGAGTAGTGGTGATTCAGTCTCCACATTCATCACCTTCTGCAATCAGTTTCGTCATTAATAACAATCGTAATTAACATAATTAACTAAACAGCCTCAACAAGCCCAGCGCACGAGAGTGTGTACCATAAAGACACAATGACACGTGTTATATTCTCTACTTTTTCTTCCACAAATCAGGTGCTATCTGTAGAAGCCGGTTTCAAGTTTTCGGTACACCCCTTCGCTTCCCCCTTGCCTAACCTTGTTTCAAGTGAGACTTCAATGTGTCTTCGGTGCGGTGACCTTTAACACCTTCCTCAATACAAACTACTATATTGACAGACGAGTGCATCCACTCAATTGAAATTCCATTGTCGATTGATTGTTGCGTCGAAGTCGGTCAAAAATCTAGTTCGAGCTGTGGATACTGGAATAGGGTGGACTGTCTGAAACAAAAGTTTTATTTCAAACTGCTTCCAAATGGGGCAACGCGACGAGACTGGAACTAGATGCAAGATAAATCAATATTTACAAAAGGACTCAGGATATTTAACAGAATCCCGGAGGAAATACGCAAAAAAAATCCTGTCCATTTTAGAAGGGAATGTAGTAATCTCATAAAAGCAGGAAAACTCTGTGCTAAACCATATGAGAAAAGCTCATTTTGGGATACTTCCTGAATTTGTATCAAAATGTATTATACTAACATATTATGACTGTGTAGTTTAGGAGGGCCAAATATTTTATATTATTTATTAATTATTACATTATTTGTTTATTATGTACTGTATTGCATATGTAATTAGGTAATTATAAAATGATGTCTCAAGTCTTGATTGCTTTGCCAAGACATGGACTATTATATATTTTATATCTCTGTCCAGTAGTAGTAGGCTCTATCTAATTACATATTAATTTACATATTAATTTGGCTTGTGTTAGTATTTTTAATGTATTTTTAATGTAATGTATTTTTTAATGATTATGTGTTTTAATGTACGGTATTATATTGTATTTGTGAACATGTAACTTTGTAAAAATAGCAACTCTGCTAAAATAAAGATTTACTACTACTACTAGCCTCGGGTGGCCAGTCTTGCTGGGGCTGGTGATTGGTGACTGAACGAGTCAATACTTGTGCTGCAGAGCTAACGTGCGAACTAATACCAGTCCTGGCATCGCGGAGTTGTACAGCCGGGGTCATATGTAAATCAAGAGGTCTGGAAGATTTTGCTGACATCGCATGGTCAACTCTCTAAGCCATGATTTAGGGTACGTCTGTAATCGTTTTTCGACTGCTACCCTGCTAAAAACTTGCCTGCTCTGTGCTAGCCTGCTTACACCTCGCCTACTTAATGATTTTGTCAACAACTACTCGAAGCCTGCGTACCATGGCTTCCCACTGCCTACTTAACGGACATACGTTTTTAAGTCGCTCTCAAAACCCACCCACGAGAAGGCGGTAGCTTGAGTCTTTTTTTAAATTAGTAAACAAACAAACTTTCTTGTGTGTGTTAGTCCATGTGCGTTGTATCTCTCGTTTTTGGCTTGTCACAGGGCCTAGGCCTAGCATAACCTCCTTGGCCAAGGTCAAGAAGTTAAAAATAAATTTAAAATCATCAAACTATATCACAAAACATTCAAAATGCTAGATTTTGGCTGGGGTCTGAGGTCTAGCTAGGCTAGGCCTAGGCCCTAGGGCCTTGGCTTAAAACATGCATTTAGTTGTTTGAATTCCTGACACTGCTAATTTTCTATGTGGTAAGAAAATAATTCATTAAATATTAGATCCTAGGAACAATTTACATTAATTAATTACAATCCTGCTTGCATTTCACTTCTTTGCATTCGGCCATCTTGAAGTAGGCGAAGTAGGCTCACAAGCATACACTTTCGGCGACTACGCTCGGGTGCTAACCAAGTAGACGACCGATGCCTACTTGTGACATTTCGACGCCAACTTCATCACGTGACTTCCGGCTAACGAGTCTACTTAGCCAAGCAGACTCGCTCAAAAAGTCGATTACAGACGCGTCTAAGATAAGAGATATAAATAACGTACAGGGGTTAGTTCTCTACCGTTTGTATTGATGTATTACTGCAAATCCTACCACAACTACGTTTTAAAAGCACAGAAAACGTAAGCGTAGGGCATAGCTAGGCCTACTCCTAGGCCTACCTGTCAAATTTTAGGTTTACCTTTCTTTATTCTTTATTCTACTTCAACTGCCATCGTAAAGTTTGCATTGGCTGCTGCGGCCGACCCTTCAGTAACATTGCTAGTTGCTACCACATATAATCACCGTCAGTTGTAAATATTAGAGAATGTTTCGATTTGTAATTTCGATTGGGTGGGAAACCAGTTTTCTACCGATGTCACCCAGTTGCCCAAAACATTCTCGAGATGTATTCCTTAAAATTAAAACACAATGCACTACCCTTGGATAAATTCTGTCTGTTAGTTGAAAAAGTACAACCAGAAATTGCAAGCCGAGCACTGAATGTGCTATTGCCCTTTGCCACATCATATCTCTGCGAGTTGAGTTTCTCTACCCTCACAGTTAAATAAAAAAAGATGATCTGCTCCTTTTACTTGCTCTGACCTAAATAGAACCAAGGATAAAGAAAATATGTGCACTAAAACAGGCCAAGATATTGCACTAAAGGCAGAAAATTTCCAAATAATTTGCATGGCGTGCCCCAGAAATCCATGTTTTATTTAAATGAGACGAATAGTTCTATTGGGGCCATACAATTCCACGGCACCGTCCTAAAATTGCGTTTAAGGCCATAGCTAAAATATCAACCCAAAAAAAATTCTCCTCCGCCGGCTGGGGCTCTGCTCCAGACCCCAGGTGAACCGCGCCTCCTAGTTTTGCCGGGTCTAATGTTGGAGGCTGCGCACGACTATGCTTATAGTACAATGCTTGGACAGGAACATATAGTGAAGAACACACAAAGGTAGGCCAAGATCACATGTTGAAGGTGTAACTAGGTACAAGTCAAGTTTAGAAGATAAGGATAAGCCATGCAAATCAAAGTAGATTGAAAGTTTATTTTCATTCTTTAAAGAGTGGAAAATCATTGGCAACAGTTGCATAGATTTCGCTTGTATTCAACACCGGTACATACATAGTATTACAACGTGTCAATACTTCGGAAATTGTTGCCAAATTATGTATATATTTATATGTATATAATGAATGATGTATATTGATTGACAGGATGTTACAACAAATATCACAACAGATTAGAGATAACATCGGGTAGTAAAATTCGAAACCGGTTCCAGCACTCAAATTACCCGGATCCTGTTACGTCACGATGTGTGGAAACGCTGTTTCCTAGGCCTACAAGTTGGTTTGAAGGTCATACCGACTGACTACGTTTCCGTCTCTGAAAACTTTTGCAATAATCGTACACAAACAAAGAACCGCGTTGATAATCAGGAAATGATCTTCATTTTCCATTACACCAAAGATTAGTTTACCAATTACACTGTACAGGCAGTGTAACTCGTCGTAAGTAGGCGTACGCGCAGAAAGCAGGGGAAAACAAACACACATCGCATGTGGGAAAATCTATCACTTTTATCGCCCGCGCTGGAGCTCTTGTTGCAAGATAAGCCTGGGAAAGAAAGAAGATAAGCCCAGGAATAACAATCCTATGCATCGTGATTATGAATTTCAGGAATCGGTCGAAAGATGATTGCATCGCGAATTCTTCTTCTACACCAACCATCTTTGTCAGCAGCTGTGAGTGCGAGTTGGTTGGATCGTACGCGCACCACGAAGGCGGCAGTCGCCGCATCTTTCTCTGTTGCACTCACTCGAGACATGGGCACGACTCCCTGAGACGGACGGAAGCACGTGATAGCTTACAACTTGCTCTGTTGTCGACTCCAGTTCATAGATATAGTAGGCTAGATTAGCAGTCATTGGTCCACTTCCGTGACAATTAGAAGCCATCTTGAAATTCCTGTTTGCATGTTAAGTAAATGGGAGCAATTTGTAGCCAAAATAGTTCTCAAGATTGCCGTCAGTTTGACAGGTGAGCATACTAGCCATTAACATCAAATGATTACTAAATTCCCTTATGCAATAACTTCTTATTGTTTCTGTTTGATCAATACCATGCTGCACAAGCAAAAACCATATCAAACAATCCAGTAATATACTTTAATGCATTAAAAAAGCATAAATTAAAACGCCAAATTGCCATCTTGAAAGGGAGTGATTGACGCTTCAATTTGGTACGCTCGCGCCTGTGCGGAGGTATAGGGAACACACACGTGACGTCACAGCTCGGCGCGAATCTTACTGATGGACAAGCATCCTCATTTCACAAGTTGACGCCTGATGAACGGCTCAACAAATATCACGCTCTAACTTTTATACTATTCATTATTTGGACAAAACTTAAGAGGAATAATATTTAGTAAACATATAATTTCTTCCATTAGCGATTATTTCGATTTTTTTTAGAGAACCGTTAGCTTGTTATAACAATGTACACATTATAAATGACAAAATTATCAACATCTTTAAGTTTTTTCAACTTCAATTGACACAAAACTACTGATCGGATTTCAAAAAGAATTCTCTCTAAATATGCATCTAACTAATTAGACAAGAAATAAATAAACTTTCTCGATAGAAAAAGCACAGAACGAAATTTTACAGCATAGCGTGCAGTTTTTCACGGCTCATCCGCACGTCAAAAGCGCGTATTTTAGATGAAAACACATACCATGCGTTTTACCCTATGCTATAAATTTTCGTTCTGTGCACTTTCTATCTAGAAAGTTTATTTATTTCTTGTCTAAACAGTCCGACGAATTTTTTGAAAGCGGTCTTGTCAAAATCCGATCACTAGATTTTTATCAATTGAAGTTGTTTTATTAAATTTCATAAAAAACAAGTAAAAGTCTTAAATTTTATTTTAATATGTACATCGAAATAACAAGTTAACGGCCGTGTAAAAATTCAAAGTAATCGCTATTAGAAGGAATGATATATTTGCTAAATATTATTCCTCTTAAGTTTTTCCCAAATAATGAATAGGATAAAAGTTAGAGCGTGATAAGTTGTGCGACATTCAGCAGGCGTCCACTTGCGAACCGATGGTTGCTTGTCCACCAGTTGGGCTCAATACGGAGAATACCCCTCATTCCCCTCGATTTGTGACGTAGTTGTGTGTACCCTATTGGAGACTGCTAATCTAGCCTAATATAGGTGTTTAATATCTATGCTCCAGTTACTCTTTAGGCAGCGGGCACGCTCCGTGGGAAAGACAGCAACCACGTAGTGCGTAATTTAAACTGGTGAATTAGCCTAAAAACGGCCACGAAATATACCCGGATCTAAAAATATGCTCCGGATAATTTCTAGAACCGGGTACCCGGCTGCAACAGATTATACAACAAATACCTGATTTTACATTCTTGACATCTACGATGAAGTGGAGTAAGACCACGAATTCCTCTCAAATTCAACGAGCTAGATAATTGGATGAGCGAAGCGAAGACTTCAATTTCACTGACCCCCCAAAAAATTTAGCTCGGGTGTTTTTTTTTTTTTTTCTGTTTGTTCGCACGATTCCAGGCAAACGGCATAAGCGATCTTGATGAAAATTGGAGGGGACCTTCGAAATCTCTGAACTTAGACGTGCCACGTTTTTGGGTACAATCGAAGAAATATTTCTCATGAATATCGTACTTTTACGATTTTTTCGATTTTTAGTGCGATATTTTTGTGACATTTGGGCCGATTCTGACCAAACGGGTGGGGCTACAACATTCATATTTCACATGGACATTAAGGTTATGGTGATGTAGTACCTTGTGAAAGAAAAAGTTGAAAAAGTTAGCCAGAATCCATAGAAATAAGGGTTTTAATATGATTTTTTTGAGGTTTATAATAACAATTAACAAGTAACAATAGAAACTTGACAACAATCACCTACAATGCATTCAAAAAGCACTTGCAAAGGAAAAGTGGTCCTATGCAAACTAGAAACTTACAAAAAAGCTTATCCATCAACGCGGCGGGACTTAAGCGTTTTCCTAGTATTGTTAACTTGACTAGAATAGCAGATTATGTATTTGGAACTGAAATAGACTTGAATAGAAGTTCGGGTTGAACGTGTATGAACTCGTTAAATGTATATGATATTATAAAATATAAATAATGAATGCAAAAGGTTTGTTGTAAATCTTATTAGGCAAAAAACTCCTCTTTCGGGGCGAGATCGTATTCCAGTTCTTCACTCTTCTACATGTCCATGAGCTGCAACAGACGGACGTACATTGCGTTTAGTGTTGCATGCTGCTAGGGGTTGATGGAACTCCAGGGCCCCCATTCATGTACATTTTTATCCCGGGATAGGCAGAGTTAGGTGGGGTAACTCTGAATCAAATTCATGAAGACTTATCCCACCTTGCCCCGGGGATAAGAAAACATGTAAACAGATGGCGGAAATTTTTATTTTACATCCGACAACCGGACATTATTTAATTTTGATCATAAAAATTTAATTGCAAAATTTTTCATGGGCCCATAACTTGTTTTTTTTTCTATTTTACACTTAACAATAACCATGGTTCTTTGGTTCAACCTTAGGATTCACATTTGATTCCCCCTGCCAACATAGCTCAACCGTCTCAGTATACACTGCTGGCTGTTTAGCGCTTACACGTGAAGTGGGATACTTCCGAGCCTTGGTGTTTACAGAGAAGGAAGTACTATAGATCACTTAATACACCACATGAAAATATGTGTTGCAACCCATTTTTACAGAACCTAGACCATTACGCAAGTAGCCTGTTATGCTCACCCATAGGAAACTGGACCACGGGAACAAGCAACCGTGAATACCTGGCCATTAGGACATAAACCAAGTCCCTCCTACCTACTATAGTTCGACCCATCTGTTTCCGAATCAGTGTTGTCGATTGCGCACGTAACATACATAACTATTAACTATAGATCACTCAATTACACCACTTACCGATATTTTGTTGCAACTTTTTCTAAAAACATAAATACTATACACTATACAGGTATGTAAAAAAGTATGTTATAGTTACCAAGATATCATTGAAAATTTTCATGAAATAATTCAAAACTCACATTATTCTACTTCATATTTTGACACTAGGAAAGTAGTAGTAGCAGTAGACTGATTTGGAGGTAGTACAGATGAATCTCTTTCGTCCGCACACCGCCTGGGTTGGAGAGAGGCATTATGATAAAACAGTTGATTGAAGTGCAAAAAAGCCAAACTTCCGTGCACTAGACTGTGTGGGTGTGACAGAGTCTGTTAAAAGGGATTAGTAAAACTGTAAAATAAATTAGTGTTTGTTAAATACGTACAAGTGTGTTTCTATCAGGTTTGGCTACCAGTGATAAGTAAATAATCACAAACAAAATGTTTTTTCTTCCTTTTTCAAACTTTTTCTAGGTTATGTGAGCAATAAATCTCACTAAACATATTCTTTACCTCATAATGAAACTCAGCAGCTCAATATACGTATAGAAACCAAAATTCAATCAAATCCGTTAATAAATGACAAACTGATTTTTTGGCCGCCATCTTTGATTTTTAGAGGTTTCTGATTGAAAAAAAAGTTATTTTGAACCTCAAATTTATATTCAGTACTTGAAAGTATGTGTGTAAAGTGAAAATGAATAACGTAGGACCATAATTTTTTTATGTTTGGACGTCATCTTTGATTTTTGGGGTTCCTGGGTAAATTTTTGATTGGCCCCATTTCCTTAAATCATCAGTAGGGTATGTCCGATCATCATGCCAAATTTCATGCTTTTATACTAAAATTGAAGTATTCTAAATGAGTGCCGTTCCGCTAAATTGTTATTGTGTTATTGTTGTGTCTCAGTTGATCAATATGTAGAATTATATGAGACTTACCAACAAAGTTGCATGACAGCATGAGCCTTCTTCAACGGAAACCACATCGAGGGATGTTGCCTATGGACTCGCCTTATTGAACCCACGAAGCTGAGAACTGGTCTCGTCGCCTCCAGCCGTCTATGGTCTTCCTCTGTGGTTCTGAAATGTAATAACGTTGAAACTAAATAATAAACACTTTGAACCATATAGGGCGTGTGAAGGTATAAAACAGTTTGCAAGTTGTACAATATGTAGAATTGTAAGGGACTTTTTGTATGTTTGAATGTTCACATTCACATCTAGGCTTTGAAGTAGGTATTGACTCTCCTATCATAAATACAAGTGTTTATTTCCTTTAATAATTCCACTCCACATAAAATTTAGTTTAAAATGAGCCCTTAAAAAAAATTAATCTAACATCCAACATTTAACTGCACCTAACTATATTGTTGAATGCCATTGTTAGTATCACTACAACCATGATCTATTACAAATTAAATAATTAAATTTATCGTTGTATAAAATTGTTGAATGCCATTGTTTATTTCACTACATTATTGCAAACTTGTATAAAAGAGCATGTTTACTTTACAGATCCATAGATACACTTCTGGTTCAGCATAATTAGAGCCTCGTTCCTCATTAGTTTAGAACAATATTGTTCGGGTAAATCAAAATATTTAGTGATACAAGCAACGATTGTTGGATTTGCTACAGGCATCTTGGGATGTGGTGCAAAATAATAAATTGCATAATGTGATAAAATTCGTCAGTTCGTAAGTGACAAGTCCCAGCCAGTCGGTGAGTTTTCTTACTTACACTATCAATTTGAATTCTATGTTCGGGGAAGAAAGCCGGCATCGAGCCAATTTCTATGCCCGGTGAGGCCTGTCAGAGTCGTAATCTTACTCCGATACCGAGGCCGTCATCGAGTCGAACTCCATGTCTCACATGAAGGTCGTTGTCGATGCCGTTGTGTCTGTATTCGAATGGAGGACATACCTCATGGCGGTGCTCTTGCCCTGGTAGCAATTCGTTGAGTGTCTGGTGTGTCTTAACCGGGATGGAAGACAAATAGGTTAATTTCTGTATTCTTCCTTTAATACAGGATTGTCTGACCCTAAAAATAGCAGGGGGAGGCTTCGAGCCCCACGACCAAACCGACAGATTGTACGACCAAGATATAAAAACCAAACCAACAGATTGTATACGAGCAATATATAACGATCAAGGTCCAAGAGTACTACAGGGAACAGTGGCAAGTACAATCGGTGAGTTTTCTTACTAAACCTATCAATTTGAATTCTATGTTCGGGGAAGAAAGCCAGCGTCGAGCCGATTTCTATGCCCGGTGAGGCCTGTCAGAGTCGTAATCTTACTCCGATACAAAGGACGTCATCGAGTCGAACTCCATGTCTCACATGAAGGTCGTTATCGATGCCGTTGTGTCTGTATTCGAATGGAGGACATACCTCATGGCGGTGCTCTTGCCCTGGTAGCAATTCGTTGAATGTCTGGTGTGTCTTAACTGGGATGGAAGACAAATAGTTTAATTTCTGTATTCTTTCTTTACAGGATTGTGTCTGGATTGTGTGATTGGCTTGGCCGCTAGAGGTGCGCGGCAGCGAGTTCAAGTCGATTTCTCGTTGACCATGGGATTTAGATATATTACTGCTACCATTAATTTTAACAGCAAATGTCTAGTTCTGTACAAAATCAATTGATCATTTAAAAAATTATTAACCAACTAGCTTCTCAATTTGAGAAACAATTCTTTGATTGTAGGTACCCGTCCGTGATGGCATTCAATAAATTCATATAGTGGGATGATCAAATGACTAAAAAATCAACCGGTCTTGAAAAAACATGCGACTTAAAGCCAGGCAGGTTGTGGCTGACGATACCACTGTGAACCCTTCTTGTCTCCCCCAATTGTCTAGGTTCTGAAACATTATGCAAATGTAGTTGTTATAACATTATAGTACAGATGTGTAGCTAGAGCTAGTACTAGAGCAGTGGTTCTTAGCTTGTGAACCGCGGCACAGACCCCATTGAGGATGTGTACGCCAGGGTACCAGTGTGACCAAGGGTATTATGTCTTGGGTACGTGTAGGCTTGATTGGTTTTTCAGTGGTGGAGTGGTACACTTGCTGTTCTAGGGGATAACCTCGAGCAACAAAAGCATTCACAATGTGGTGGCAATAATGTGCGAGGTCTTCATCATTAGAACAGATGCGTTAGCCTCAGGTGCCTCATAAATCATAATGTTATTTATTTGTGTAAATCTATGTGACCTTCAAATCTACACCCCCGTCTGGGCCAGGATAGCGTTGGCCCAAAGCATGGCTCTGCTAATCGTAAAAGGCGATTCAAGAGAAAAAGTCCACCTCTCAAACATAAGCTAGTAAGAAGATTACTCTTCCCAAATCTAGAAGCGAGCTCTGGTGATAGTCGTCGGGGAACTTTCCCCTTCCCCTTGACTACATTCCGGACGACGACGACAACACGGACGATGACACAGACGAAGAAGACTACGACGTGTGGGAACCACCAACCCTTGCCCTCCCATACCCTCCCTTCCCCCTCTTCTTCTTCCTCTTCCTTTCCCTCTGTCCTTTCCATGAGCCCAGCCTGATTTCGTCACAGACCATAGGTCCTCCCCGACCTGGCTACGCCCCCACCCAGCCCCTTGCCCTTGGCAACCTACCCCCATGACCTCCCCTTGCTTGTGGCTAGTTACGACCAGCAGAGGCTTGCCCACCCCGCGTGCCCCCGTATCACCCCTTACGTTCCAACACTTAGAAATATATATAGTTATTAACTAACTACCGCCAAATTCTTTCAAGGTAAGCTGTTGGCTCCTAGCCTCCTACCAATCTTTCCCCACCCAACAATAACAGCCTCTAGGCACTATTAACCCAAGTTTTCTGATGATGATGATGACTAGGATTAAGCAATGGGAGCCAACTTTAGGCTTTGTCTCCACTAAATATATTCAACCTGTAGTACAATAAATTAATAATAAGTTAATAACTAATAAACAAAATCTTCAACCTCAGTGAACAAGTATTTTGGTACTTACTGTCTGCTTCCAGACGCGATGAAGGCAGGTCGGATAGCGTGCGTGTCTTTCTTGTGTTGCCTATAAGCAGTGGCGAAGCGTCGGGGTAGGCATTGAGACAGTGTCTACCCTACTCAAAAAATTAATAAGGAAAATAATATTCTAAAAACTGTTTTACAAGTGAAATGGTTTTCAAACGTACGCGGGCAAAGCAACGAATGAACGCGTTACCTTTCTGTGCGGATGTGGACCCTTTCCATGCCTTTGCACTACTCTTGAGACAACTAGGATTCTGTCTCCGAGCCTTCCCCTCTTAGACCTACAACTCTATGGCCCAGCGCTTGTCCACTCCCCTCCACTTCCCCTCCTTCTTCGCAAGTAGAATAGGCTAATGAGACATGTCTCCTCGCGCTTCAACTCGTGTTTCGGCTGCATTTTCGATTGTTGCGCGAATGGATACTATTATACACTTGAATAAGCGCGCGAGCGTGCTTGAATAAGTGTTACAGCTTTACAGCTTGAGTTGTTTTGTTATATTTAATATTATTCTGATTCTGACATGGCTGCAAAATTGCAAACATATAATAGGGAGGATCGACTAAAATGAAGTTTCCACTGTACGAAAACAACGTTATTTCGTTATTGCTTTCAGACTAATACTTTTTTCTACAACGCACCAAACGCATTCTAAAACCTTGATTTTCAAAATTTTCGCCTGCGGCGCTAAGGTTGGGGGGCTCCGCCCCCCAAACCCCCCATGCTTGGTTCCTTTTCCGCGAAAAGTATGATTTGTCTGTGTCTACCCTGTAAAATATTCACGCTTCGCCACTGCCTATAAGTGTCAATCTTGGTGACAATTCATGGTAGAACGGTGATCCTCCACATCTCTCTTCTCATGTGCAGTCTACTAGGTAGAATCCTTTCTTCTCACTCTCCAGAGAGATCATATCCGATAGCTTGCTCTCCTATGACTATGACTGATTTTCCCATTTAATAATCACAACCAGTTGATAAGATAATCTAATCTGTCTGGGGTAAAGTTTAGTGTACAGCCCCCACCAAAAATTATGACCATATACAAAGGAATGAGAATGCTTGGACAGGAACATATAGTGGAGAACACAAACACTAAGGTATACCAAGATCACATGTTGAAGGTGTAGCTCGAAGTCAAGTTTAGTGGATAAGGATAAGCTATGCAAATCAAAGTAGATTGAAAATTTATTTTCATTCTTTAAAGAGTGGAAGATCATTGGCAACAGTTACATAGATTTCGCTTGTATTCAACACCAGTAAATACGTAGTATTACAACGTGTCAATACTTCGGAAATTGTTGTCAATTTATATATATATATATATTATATATATTTATTTTATATGTATATAACGAATGATGTATATTGATTGACAGGATGTTACAACAAATATCACAACAGATTATACAACAAATACCTGATTTTACATTCTTGACGTCTACGATGAAGTGGAGTAAAACCAGGAATTCCTCTCAAATTCAACGAGCTAGATAATATTGTTAACTTGACTAGAATAGCAGATTATTTGGAACTGAAATAGACTTGAATGGAAGTTCGGGTGAACGTGTATGAACTCTTTAAATGTATATGATATTATAAATAATGAATGCAAAAGGTTTGTTGTAAATCTTATTAAGCAAAAAACTCCTCTTTTGGGGCGAGATCGTATTCCAGTTCTTCACTCTTGTACATGTCCATGAGCTGCAACAGACGGACGTACGTTGCGTTTAGTGTTGCATGCTGCTAGGGGTTGATGGAACTCCAGGGCCCCCATTCATGTACATTTTTATCCCGGGATAGGCAAAGTTAGGTGGAATAACTCTGAATCAAATTCATGAAGACTTATCCCACCTTGCCCCGGGGATAAGAAAATACGTAAACAGATGGCGGACAATTTTTATTTTACATCCGACAACCGGACATTATTTAATTTTGGTCATTAAAATTTAATTGAGATATTTTCCATAGGGCCCTAATCTTGTGTTTGCTATTTTACACTAGTTAGCCCTACTTCTAAATATTATAAAAGTTCTAATTAGGGAGTAGCACATTTTGAATTCGAGTCGAGTCGAGTCGAGTATTCCTTTAAATACTCGAGTATCGAGTCGAGTCGAGTATTCATTTCAAAATTTAATTTTTTTATTTAGTCGGTCCACTTGGAACACAACGATGTTTCTGTTGTAAACATATAAAAAATACATCATTGTACTTGCATCAGGCTATTGAGGCCTTCCTGCCATTTGTGCTGGTCAATTTCAATAAAATTATAATTATACAGTATGTTATCTATAGTTCCTGGCCCCATAACAATACTGCTGCGATGTTTTAATCCGAAAAAAAAATCCTCCAAATTCGCACTCGCATTATAATATTTTTGCGGTCTAGGCATCTCCAATGCTATTTCAGCACAATTGAATATTCCGCGCCCTTGAATGGTTCCAGCAGAGTCGATAAAGAAGTTACCTAACCTTCTTAATCGACTCTAGTTCTAACGATGGCCGACGGAGCGCGCCACGCGTCGTTCGCGTCATCAAACACTGACATCAAAGCAAAGATGGAAGATTGAAGGAAGAGACATAAAACATGTCAAACTACGCCAACTACGATTTTAAAATACGTAAAAAGTGCATAAATGGAATGTTCACTGACATTCTTTCTTCTCGATAGTTGATCTGAAATTTTAGTGATATAGACGCAACGAAACCAATAAAGGATATTTGTTTTCGACGCTGTGTAGGCCTAGGTTAAGGCCTAGGCCTAGGCTAGTCCTATTCCCGGTTCCCGCATCCAAGTCTCCGTTGTTGTTTATCGTAATAATTTTGAAAGCACGCAGTCTCTAGGGCCAAGGCCTACTTTTTGCCGTCACAGTACACACGTAGTAGGCCTAGGCCTAGGCCCAGGTCTCTGTACGTAGGCCTAGCCCTACTGTGATGATGGTTCTTTTCAGTTTTCATAGGATTTCATATGTTTAAAACTCGACTCGAAAACTTCGAGCCTAAAACCAAACTCGACTCGATGTCGAGTATAAAAAAAAACTCGAAAAAACTCGACATTTCGAGTACTCGCACACCCCTAGTTCTAATCAATTTAACAACAACGTCAACCGTTTTGTTTCGAGAAGATGTAGGATTTAAAGTGAGAAGAGAACCTTTTGTAGAATGAGAGACTAACATAAAGTATCATGCACAATGTTTGCCCACAAGATATAGGTCTACAAATATTCAAACCATCTACATTCCCCACAAACCAAATCAAGTTAAAAAAAAAAAAAAATGGATGGATGGATGGATGGATGGATGGATGGCGTGAACTGGTGGGAAGAAGTGCGAGTGAACCTGAAGAGGACATGACAGGCCTGGCAAGCCGGTGTTAACAACTCATAAAAGGCCCTAGAAAATTGGTGGCTATAGCCACCCCCTGACCTAACTTAAGTTGGAAACAGGAGTCAGATAGATATATATATAAATAAATAAAATAAAATTCTGTTTGAACAGAGGGCTATCTACAAACAGCAACATTCAAACTACACACTATTACGACGTAGCAGGAAACTATCTACCTATGTACATCAAATCAAATTGTTTATTCTTTGCCTCTTTCCACCACAAACAGAATTGGACTGAATTTAGGTCATCACAATTTGTGTTAGTTTTGTGTATGTGTAGTAGGCTACTTGCACAAACAGAATGAGATTTGTAAATTCTTTTCTTACACTAAAGTGAATTTATTAGTTTGAATCAAATATCAAATTGAGTTTGAATTCTGAACGTTGAATAAATTTGCCGAAAACAGTAGTAATAGGCCCTAGTAACAGAGTAGGTAGGCCTACTGACAAAAAAACTTTAACGTTAGATATGCATTTTGTTCATAAGGGTTGGAATTTTGCCTTTTATCTTGGGACATTATTACCATTAACAGAACAAGAGTGTAAACAAAAAGCAATTTTTTGAAGATTTTGGTTTTTGAATTTAAAATATTTGCACCTGCGCTCTAGTAAAACACTGAACACAAATAAGTTTTAAAGGCCAACCGGCTTGTTTAGTTCAGATTGGAGAAGGGTTGACATGTTGGGAAAGCATCGAGAATATAAAGGCCAGCCTAATGCGTCGTTGATTAAGGTAAAAAACAATTTAAAATTAGCTGCAGTTGTCATCAGCAGGTGAAAAGTTTTGTTGCCCCCAGCCCTTCAGGCTGGCCTTTAAGTTCTCTATGCTTTCTTAACCTGTCAACCCTTCTCCAATCTACCAACTAAGTTTAAAAGTAAAACTAAGAACTTGCAACGGCCTACTTACATGTGTGACGTCGTGCATTAGCTCCTCCATCTGCTTGTCATGCTTGACCTTGAGTTTCTCTCTCTCCTTGCCCTGTTTCATCTGCGCCATCCGCCGTTCGTCCATGAACTTCTTGGTATTGTTCTGTTTCTTCTCGCGCAGTCGACGGTCCTTCTCACCCTTGGTCCTGCATCAGACAAGAGCAATCTCTCTTACTGAACTGTCACACCCCACTTCATGTTTCAGGTTAGCTCGCCAAACTTGTAGTTATGAATTTCACTAAATTGGATGCTAAACCTGGTATTTATGCTAAAATTGTTTACAAAAACTAGGAAAACGCTTAAGTCCCGCCGCGTTGATGGATGTGTTTTTTTTTTAGTTTTTAGTTTGCGTGGGGTATCTTTACTTTTGCAAGTGCTTTGTTTTGCTGCCTATGCATTGAAATTGAAATTGAAACTTGTCAATTTGTTATTATTTACTATAAAAAAACTTATATTAAAATCTTTATTTCTATGGATTCTGGCTAACTTTTTCAACTTTTTCTTTCAAAAGGTACTTCATCACTATAACCTAAATGTCCATGTATAATATGAACGTTAAAGCCCCACCCGTTTGGTCAGAATTGGCCCAAATGGCACAAAAATATCGCAGTAAAACTCAAAAAACTTATATTAAAACTAAAAGCTTTATTTCTATGGATTCTGGCTAACTTTTTCAACTTTTTCTTTCAAAAGGTACTACATCACCATCCTTAATGTCCATGTATAATATGAACGTTGTAGCCCCATTCATTTGGTCAGAATTGGCACAAATGGCACGAAAATATCGCTCAAAAAATCGAAAAAAAAATCGTAAAAGTACGATATTCATGAGAAATATTTCTTCCGATTGTACCCAAAAACAATACAGCTCTAAGTTCAGAGATTTTGAAGGTCCCCTCCAATTTTCATCAAGATCGGATATGCCGTTTGCCCGGTAGAGAGCGAACAACCAGACAAAAATACAAACAAACAAAAAAACAAACAAAAAACACCCGAGCTAAATTTTTTGGGGGGTCAGTGAAATTGAAGTCTTTGCTTCGCTCATCCAAATATATACAGTTACTAGTTCATTTCCTCTAAATAACATCCAATTTTAGCTTCATTCCAGCAATTTGATTTGATGATCATCAAGATATTTTCAAAATTCAAATGTTTACAACTTCACACATACAAGTCACAAGAATTAACCATGAGTATGACCATGAACATATATTTCTTTCAAGACATAGTAAACCCCTCAAAGTGTTGCGTTTCCTATCGTCCTACCTTAAAGTCTTGTCATTGGCCACCTCCTTCATCGTCTCGACGCTGATCTTGGCCTGACTAGCGTTGAGTTCCTTGATCTCGCGCTCGTGTTTCGTCTCGAGCTGTTTCATCTGGCCCGCCTGGGCGGCTTCCATCAGGTGTTTGAGTAGCTCCTTCTGCTCCTCGAGATGAGCCTTGAGAGCCTCCCACTCCTCCTTGCGGTGTCGCTCCACCATCTCCGACCACTGCCGGGTCTGTTCCTGGACCAGACGGCGTACTCCGGGGTCGGAAGCTACCTCGGCCTTGTTCTTGCCTGGAGAGGAAGGAGGGAATGTGTTCATTATAGTCATGACATAGAGTACCGTACTCGATTTACTCGATTCCTTTTGGAGTAGATTCCTTCAAAAGTGGGTTGCGGTGTCAGATATTGTGTCAGATAACCTAGATTATGCTGCTTAATATCAAGCAAACCTCACAAACAAACAAAGTGTTGTTACTCACTGCCAAAACATGTTTTGTGTTTTACTCCCCCCTAGAACAAATTCGTCCGAGTAGGGTGTTTACTGTTTGTAGGGATGTGCGAACGTTCAAAATTCGAACTCGAACTTTTTTTAAGTTTTAGTTCGGTTCAAGTTCAAAAAAAAAGTTAAAAGTTCGAGATTTTTTTTTTTTTTTTTTTTTTTTACTAATTTGTGGTGGTGTGCGGTCACATATTATTTGACATGTCAAAAAATGGTTCTCAGTTTACAGGTACAAATTTAAAAACAAAAAAATGAATGGTGGAGGTGCTGGTCCAGAAGTTAGGTACATACTTTCTTGGTGGAGGTGTCAGTCCAGAAGGGAAGGAGGAAGGAGGGGGCAACTGCCCTGGATGTAAAGCCTCCTCACCCTTGATGGTCTTCTCTATGGCTGCACACTGTGTCTTCTGAACCGCAACTCGCTCTTTGGTGTGACGTTTCTTCAGCGTGTCCAACTCCTTCAGCTGTTTACGATGAGCCTTGAGGAATCCCTTCTCCTGTTTCAACGCGTCAACTGTCACCGGCTCGTACTTCAGCTCCTCGGCCTTCTTGTCGTCAGCTTCTTTCTTCTTCTTCTTTTCCTCCTCGGTTCCACCGCCAAGCTGCAGATCTGAGGAAAACACGCTTTCATTAGATAACTTCTTCAGAATCGCTTTAACCCATTGAGCCATCAGTTGATTTTGCTTATTTTGCCCGTACGGAACCAGTTAAATCTGTAATACGGGGGATGGCACCCGGCCGCACCCTGCCTACAGGCCGAAATCGCATGAATGCACAAAATTGAAAGCCTATGCCTATTGTTTTCAGTTCGTGTGCTTTGCTTTTCTAGTTTATATTCCCGCCAGCCCTAGGCCTAACCCTACTTGTGTCATCGTCTTATTTTATCTTGGTAAGAAGTACTCTAGTCTTCATCCACATCATTATTATCGCTTGCATCATTTGCAAGCTAATCAACACTTCCTGAATCTCACAACATATCATATCACGCTCATTGGAAATTCAGCACAATCGCCTTCAGATGCCCCTTCAGATTCTTCAGAGAGCCTTGACAATTTGTAGGCCTTCGTATTATTTGTATTCGTCTGTGAAATGGCCGTGTTCGAGAATTTATCGGGGAAAAAATTCAATTACGTTGGTAAAAGAGTCAGCCTCGCCTCCATATAGTGCTGCTATCTGTGTGAGATTGACTGAACTACGCCGGTTTGGCGCGAACTCAAACACGAACGGAACGGACACGGAACTGTTCCATATGTCGGTTTTTGGGCCAGACTCGTGGAATACGGAACGGTTCCGTAAGTCAGCTCCAATGGGTTAAACACTACAGGGTAAATACATAAATACGGTACCTACATAAAAATTCATGTAAATAATTTAGAGTACACATCTTACCACGTACAACATTGCATGAAAGCTTGATTTATCGACAGATAATTTCTAAGCATAAAAAAAATACATATTAGTGGCTTGAGTTGATGGAGTCCAATAATGGTTACTTCAGTCCTGAACACCTTTCTCTACTAAATTTTGATACTTGATTTATTGATGAATTAATCAAACCAAAAAAACAATAAAATAACAGAACGATAATCTACTTTTAAGTTTAAACGCCCACTTTGCCGAGACACTTGCGAATAAGCCTGTGATTTCCCCTTACACACTCGAGATCAAAACTGTAATACCAAGAGAAATTGCTGTGCTGTGTCCCAGTGTTGTTTGATCCATTCAGTGTGCATGTGGCCAATTATGTTCTTCACTCAAGATCAACCACTTGAAGGGGAAATATTTTACAAATGTTTCGCAATAGGTTGGGATTGGATAAGGGACACGTTTCAACGTTTAATTTCAGATTACTAGAGTTGTTTAAACGTTTCGTGTATGAAATGAAATTGGTCAGCACCATGGTGGTATATATCTTTAGGTGACTTCACTGCCAGAATTCTGTGGTCGCTTAATGCACGCGGTGCAGACGGTCGCCGACAGAATGCGCGACGTGTCAGGTGGTAGTCACGTGACGTAGAACTTACAAGATGGCGGCCTTGGGGACCAATCAGACGGCTCGAATTCGGAAATTCGAATGTTCCGCCTACGGATCTGAATGCACGGCCTTCAATAAAGTGTATACACACCGCCATCTCTCGAGGTATTAGAGTCGATAAAGAAGTTTGGAAAAACTTCTTTATCGACTTTCTCGTCACGTGACTACCACCTGACACGTCGCGATCCTGGCGGATTCCGTCTGAACTGCGTGCATTAAGCGACCACAAAAATAGCATTGCTGGATAAGCAAGTGAAATCACCTAAAGATATATACCACCATGGTCAGCACTACTACCTTTAGTGTTGATGTCGGTCTCCTCGATCCCCATGGCCTTCATCTGCTGCGCGCGCTTGTCTTGCGCGGAGAGGAAAGCGCGAGGGTCGGAAAGTGCCGCCATGAAATCCTCGAAACCGTCGGGCACGTAGATCTTGAGCTCGATGTTACAGAACAACATGGGCAGAGACATGGGGAAGTTGGCTTCCGTGCGCAGGGAGATGTGACGGTAGCCGCCCTGTAGACCGTCTAGCGGCAAGATACGCTGGCCTAGGAGTCGGCCGTTCTCGTCGTACACTCCGAACCTGAGCACGGCCAGGTCTGGTAGCACCACCTGAATGCAGGGCAGGCAACACATTAGTTACCGCATTGTGCCGAATATAGGCCCAACCTGGAATATAAGCTGCACCCTAACTTTTCTTGTTGAAATATAAATAAACATAATATGCATTTATAAGATGGTAAGGGACTTTGAGACTTAAAATAATGAAAAAAGGGTAGGCTTATATTCAGGACAATATGGTTATCACATTTATAAGATATTTATTATTTATTCAATTACTTTCAAGTGGCACCAAACTAAGTAGGCCTATGTCGACACCGCAGATTAAAAGCCAACTCGCAGTCAGGATATGAAATAGAGGACTGCTGGTTAGCTATGAATATGATTAGCGGGTGGATGTTGACAGTATCAACGAGGCTAGTTTGGATTTTGGAACTAAATCAGTTTTTCAACTGAATAGGATCGACGTTGAATAAATAAATAAATAAATAAATAAATAAATACAATTTATGAAGTCTGTGATTTGTTGCTAGAACGGCTCCAAAATCACCATTTATACATAGGCACCCTGATATATTAATTGGATTTTAAGTCCATTTTGGATGTATGAAAACTTAAGTCTGAACGAGAAGTAGAACCCGAATGCTTTTGTTGATATTATCAACAAACACAGTGTAGATTTACCTTCCTGAATAAGAAAGGCTCCTCGTTGTACACTGGGTTGAGACCGTTGGTAGGCACCATGCGTGTCTTGAACTCCTTGCGAATGGTGTCGGTTGGTAGACCGTACATATCCACTTCCACGTACGTCCCCACCTGTGGAACATTTCAGGCAGTTTAGGCCCTATTCTATACCATCAATGGTAAAGATTTAAGTGGTAGGTAACAATTTACCATAATAGCGGATTAAGTAAAATCAAATGCTGTACAGGCCAATATAATTTAATTGAAGGTTTTTGATACTGGCTCATCAGTAGGGTAATGTCTAATTGTAGAGTTATTAAATGTTTTAAAGAAAAGAAATAACATAGTAAATTTAATCTTGATTGAGAGATCTGCTGTCCAATTTGCAATGGTTGACCATGGTCCATGGGGAATCAGCATTATAATTAATACGAGGTAGACATTAGACAAACAACAAAATTTAAGCATTATTAGTATTTGGAAGTCAACAAAAATGTACCGTATTGTTCCGAATATAGCGCGATGTTTTTTTCCGAAAATACAATCTCAAAAACAGTACTCGCGTTATTTCCGCGCGCTTGCATTTGAAATAGCGCCTGAACATAGGCCACGCCTCTATACAACTTCCGCGCATCGTCTGCTGCGCTTCGCCCCGCCCACCCACTCGATGCCACTGAACTCGGCCGAACCTTGGGCGAAACTGTCTGCTAGTCGTCAGAATCCTTGGCCGTGATCACATCGTGACCTAGCTTGACCTACATAGATTTTGTTCGTCGGGGTTGTCTATCTACAAGAGTCTACGTAACGTAATAAGGAATGATGAAGGAAAAGATGAAATGGCTCAAGATGAACAAATGAAGACTGCTGATCGCGTGGAAAAGATAGGTTCCTCTGCCTTACAAATCAGCAAGGGATTGCAAAGGAGCTAGGCCTAGGCCTAGGCCTACGACGACGTAAACATTGAAGACCAGGAATCAGACTGGTGAACTGTGGACTGTGGTTGACATATGTGAGCTTGTGCTTGGCCCTACCCTGTTAAAAACCATAGGCCTAGGCCCTAACATTGTTCAAAATGTTTTGTTGTAAGTGTTTCATGTACATTTTAATTTTCTTTGATTTTTTTCTTTTTTCTTGAAATGATTCTGTAAAATTGGGGGTCGTGTTATATTCGAGGTCGTGCTTTATTCGGAACAATACGGTAATTAATGAGTATGATGAGTATCCTGAACTGAAGCTTGGATCCTACCTTCTTGTCTGAAAGGAACTGGCCAGCGATAACTTGCACGGAACACTGCGCCGCAATCACTCCGTCCACGGGAGATTCAGCGAAGGGATCGAAGCTCCGGTCAGCTCGCCGCATGAAGTCTGGTTTCAAGAGGTAGCCACAGTTGCCGTTGTACTCGAACTTGCCCTGGATAACAGAATGTCATGTTTAGGGTTGGGAAAGCAGAATAACTTTTTTAACATTTTAACCCTCGCCCCCAAAAACCTACGGGAAAACATTTTTTGTTTGGAAATTTTGATTCCGATAACTATTTTTATTGTTTAGAACATTGGGTCGGGCTACATAAAACGGAATGATCCCGATAAAACCGGGACGTGTGATCACTGTATTTTCCCACTATAACACATTGAAATGGCCTACCTGATTGAGCTGCATGGGCAGATCAGCAGTCTGGAAGTTAAGCGACACCATCTGACAACCGGCGTTCCAGAACACCTGAGGCATGTAGTTGGAAGAGTCGGCGCGCGTACCACGGGGGTAGATCCGACTCATCTGCCGCTTGTTGTAGTTGACAAACTCGATGGCCTGAGACTTGAGGTAGCCCAGGCCGGTTGTCTCGGCAAATGAGGACATGTTGTGATGGATGTTCTTCTCTGTGATACAAGAACACGTAACACATCATTGAAATGCTTAAGTATAATAATGCTTGGATTGATAGGGCCTAGAGTAACTCTCTCAACTCCAACGGGTGAACAAGGCTGTTCAAGCCGAAATGTTTCGTCGTAATGTCATGTGATTTGTGTATAAATTTATGTGATCTACAACTCTACACAGCCGCTGAACTCTTTCAAGGTAAGCTGTTGGCTCCCAGAAGTATAAAAATGATAATGGAAAAATGAAAATACTATTCTTCTTCAATATTCTGTAACCGAGCAAATAGCTCTAAACTTGAATAAACAACACTACAATGTTTTTAACTTTAAATTCAGGTATTGAACAAGGTAGGCTATTATCACTTGTATCCATGCAGATAGCCTACTCTAATGTACTCAGAAGCTACCGTCAAGCCCTTCAACTAACAAACTAGTACTTAAGGATGATCACGGGAAAAATCAATTTATCTTAACTTTGAAATTGTACTAACATTTATTTAACATATAATTGGTTGAAGTTACTTCTAGAAATAAAACACTTTTAATTTAACAAATAAAGTTCCTTTGTTGGGCAAAAGACGATTTTCACAATCACCAGTGCCCTCTGTATAGCGCGCGCAAAGCATTACGGAAAAAAGAGTATTTATTTAGTATTTACACACTAAATGCTCGAGTGTGTGGAGTACTGCGTTTCCAACACAGTCGGTGCAGTCCGCCACAACCACAAGCATATGACATTTTAGTATGTGAAATCTCTTTCTCCCATGATGCTTTACAACGGAGCGCGCATGTGCAGTTCATTCGGAAAATGGTCTATTAAAATAGGTTGAGGGTAACTTACGTTCTGCAACATCGAAACCCTGGAACTTGATGGGCTGGGCGTAGTTGACCATGGACGAGAGCCACGGATGAACGTTGGTGGTGGACCCTGTGTATTGGATGGGAACGGGAGGCTCTGCTCCGTCCCCTGCCGCCCCATCTACACCCTCCTAGAAGAACACATCACACACACTTGTGTTGTACACACTCTTTACACACTTATGGCTCGGTTGTCACATCAGAGATTCATGAAAATAATCTTTATCTCGCACAAAAATAAAAATACACTTGTGAATGGTCGTCATTTTGAAAAAGGTTTAAAAAATACTGAAGGCCTACATATAAAATTAAAACCATGGCTACCAATGATATATGGAGATAACTGATAATTAGATACACATCTCAAATACAAGGCTTCGGCCAAGGGATGTGCCGCTAAGGGATACCGACAAGTCCCTTTCTTTCCAAAAAAATCCGCCTAAATCTGTAAGTGCCAAGGATACATTTCCCCCACGATCGTGGTCGTTCCCTGTGTCAAATTCATCCGCAGATGTATTACTGTCGTCGCCTCGGGTGAGCAGCAAGCGGGCGGGTTCCCTGACGACGACATAGACTTGCATAGTTTCAGGGCAGGAACTGCCCTACTTCACGGGCAAAGCGAGAAGGTGTCATTGGAATGAGGCCTCTATTATTATATAAAAAAAATAAGAATCATATGCAATACGTAAGAACTTCGGCAACTTTCCCGCCCCAACGCGATTTCACCAGTACCCTTCGCTCCATTTAACTAATCGCTTAAAATCGTTACATCAAATAACATTTACTCGACATGATTGTTTGATCAATGCTCCGCTGCAACGACTCGTAAATTTACGCACTCGCTCCCGCCCGGTGCATAACCAATGCAGCCGGCGGCCTCTCGCGTCAGGCCGATGATGCTGACCAAGGCGCAGGTGCACTGCACAGAAGGCGTGGAGTGAGACAAGGAGTGAGTGAGAGCGAGTTGTCTACTAGACTGATGGGTCGCGTCTTGTTCGAGTTATCATCACACGGAACTAACAATTCTTATTGGCTGAAAGCAGTAACATTTCACGCAGACCCCCTTACTCCCGCGCAGAGACATACTTACCAGTATTGATCGCTACCAGCTTACGCGTGTATAGGCGCTACACCAATAAAATAGACCGCATACTGTAAATCACAAAATTAAATTTTTTGTGTGCTTTGGACAATTTCCCGTCTGCAAGATTTTTTTACTCAGTCTCTTAAAAATCGTTAGACCGAGGTTCCACTGTAAAACAATAATAAAAAAATGAAGGTTTATATTAGGTAAGTTTTTAAATACCATTTCTACATTAATTTTTATAATTTAATAGTATTATTTTTGTAGAAGGCCATGTATAAAGAAATGTTTCGCATTTGTGCACGCGTGCACTACAAGTGTGAGCTCACCACTGGCTCCTTCTTCTCAGGCTGTTGCACAATGGCGGCTGCGGTTGCGTCTTCCTTCTCCTCATCCTCAATCACAAACTGACCCTGTTGGAATAACTCAAGCTCGCGCTTCTCCACCTCTGGCTTGAGACGCTTGTTCTTGATGAGGATCTTGCGCTTCAAAGCGCTTGGC
Source organism: Sweltsa coloradensis (assembly GCA_024449915.1). NCBI lineage: Eukaryota > Metazoa > Arthropoda > Insecta > Plecoptera > Chloroperlidae > Sweltsa > Sweltsa coloradensis. The sequence continues at coordinate 34,995 of JAMZAV010000926.1, forward strand.
GGGGGAAGCGGGGCGCCGGGCTCCAGAAGGAACTCGCCCAGTTTCTCCTGCGGGAACAAAACCGGACTCAGTTAACCTGTTCAAACACCTCTAAAAAATTTTAGATTGTAAGTTTTTCTAGGCTCAAGTAAACTTGAATTTTCTTTCATAATATTGTCACTTGTCAGAATAAGATAAAAATTGTAATATTTTATCAATTTTGTAATTGTAACATTCAATTTCAAAGAAAAAATCTATTTTCTATTTTAAAATCAAAAGATATTTATTTAATGTGTTATTTAAACCTATTTCATACCGATCCTTACGTATGCAGCAGAAACCTGGCAATGGGAGATCGAGAGGAGAGTCGGATATCTGCAGGCAGCAGAGATGAGATTCCTGAGGAGCACAGTGGGCAAGACGAGAAGGGATAGAATAAGAAACACGGGCATTAGAGAAATGCTAGGTGTAGAGAAGTTAAGTGACAGGATAGGAAGGACTTGGTTAGATGACATATGAAACAAATGGGGGAAAATAGAATGCTTAAGAAAATGTATGAATAAAGGATTAAAGAAGGAAGAAGAAGACGGGGTAGACCAAGAAAGAGATGGAAGGACATCATAGCAGGAGACGGAGGCAAGAGGAGAGAGCTGGGAAGATATGGAAGAGATACGATTATGGGAGGATAGAAAGAAGTGGAAAAATTTGGTTGCTAAACCCAAGCTGACCCTGCCAGAAGCAGGAAACGACGATGGATAATGATGATGATATTATATGATTTCACCCCATTGAACCTAACAGGACTCTGTTTGAGATTGTGCCTACCTTCAGCAACAGGTCTCCCAAGATCTCATCACAATACTTGGCCATCTTGTATTGCTGCACTTTACAGCAGTGGTTCTCAAACGACAGAATCACCGGGTAGTCTGAGGTTACAAAGGCGGTGTCTCGTAGTGCATAGATCACGTCCTAAAAACACACATAAAAATACCTTCGTAAAACAATCTTAGAAGACAGATCACACAATGGTATTCTATTATTTTGCTTAGGCCTGTTAATTTTCTTCCTCATTTCGCCGTCAATAAAAATATAATTTTAAATAAAACATATATATATTACTATTACGACGTGCTTTTTCTTTCCGGGTTGTTAACCCATGGAACGACCTGCCGCCCCCCCTCAAAGACTGCCCAGTAAGTCATTTCCCTTCCATGTGTAAGGAGTACTTATGGGAGAACCATCTACAAGTGCCGTGTTAGTTTCACGTGCTTAAGCAAGGCTCTTCGCGGCACGAGACTTCCACAAAGATATCAAGTGTTTTAGCAAAATATTTGCTAGCGTCGACGCCTTTTCTTGTTGTTAAAAAATGTAAAAATAACAAGGATAAACAACAATAAAAAATAATAAGTAGGGTACTTGTAAGTTTGCCATCGATTCAAAGTAGACGTACATTTTTGAATGGCAGTAATGTTGTAAAAAAAAGGGTAGCCTTGCAATCATCGCTAGGCCTACAACATTTTTATTTTTTTTTTAAATTTAGAATTAATGTTTTCAACATTATTTACTTTCTATATTATGTTCATTAACACAACCGACCTTGAAGACAATGTCCGTGCACATGGCCTTGCCGTGGGTGATGATGGGCTCCTCGTCCTTCCCCATCCCGTCCCAACAGTCCAGCTCGACGCAGCGACAGCCCGCCAGCAGCACCTGTCTGTACATCTCCACGGAGCTCTTGCCGCCGAACTGTCTGCCGGACAGGTAGGTGTTGTGCGAGGAGTTGATGTAGTAGTGAGCGAGAGGCTGGTCCATGTCCATGTAGAAGTCGAGTCGGTCGAGGAAGACGGGGGCGTTCTCGTCGGACATCAGGTAGCGGATCAGGCCGTCTTTGGTGAGTTTCTCTGCACAAACAAGGTCACTTACTCAACTGTTATCCATCTAGCTTACTGTTACTAGGTCTACATTTTATCCAGGGTGTCTACTTGTTTTGCTTTTTTTTTTACTTTACAGTACTTTATTAATCCTTAAACTTCTCCCATGTTTTCTGACTGCTATTTGATACTTTAGTAGTTACGGACATACTTAATGACATGACACGAGGCAAGAATAGAATTGTTATGTTCTTTCAGCAACAGTACCATTTTAAATCAAACACACAATTTAAAACCTTTGAAATCCGAAAGGAAAAGTCGATCACTACCATACCCACTGTAATTAATAAAATAAGCTCTTTGATCAGGAATGTTTGAACAAATTGTGAAGACGTTAAAATGTGTCCCTTTGGGATATTCCAGAAAAGTTACTGTAAATTAACAATTTCCCCTACTTTTCCAGATTTAGGCCTATCACATTTCCTGATCTTTTTAAAAAAAAATTTCCAGATTGTTAAGACACAATGTTCACAAGCTTAAAGCCTAAGTTAGACCATTCAGTGTTTAGTTCAAGATTTCTTGAAATCAAGAACAAAATATAATCAATGTGAGATAGAGTGTAGTACATATTCTATTATATTTGCACATTTTGATAGTGTTTTGTCCTTGAATTCAAGTAGCCTAATCTTGAACAAATCATTGAACCGTCTATTTCAGGCTTAAGATCGGGCTCCAAAAATAACATTAAAATTAGTTTCAATAAGCCAAATGGGATCATATCCTGGGAGCGTTAAAGGAGAGCCACTCACTTGTAGTCTTTGCCTCCTCGTCCTGTTCGTAGGTCATGATGATCTCTAGCGCTCGCTTGTCGTCGTAGAGAGGGTAGAGGATCTCGTTGAGACGCGGGTCACGCTGTTTCTCGTTGAGGAACACGATGAACTGTTCCATATCTATTGTATCAGCCTTGCCCTGGGTGCTGGTGGTGGAGAACAAACAAACAAAAACAATCAAGTACACCCCAGAGTTTGACGTCATGATGGACATTTCAGTTCCATTCATATATTTTGTAATTTTTTGAAAAGATTAGAAATTTAACAAATGTAGCCTACTAGTATTGGCCTACTGATGAAAAAGTGCATAATTTTCTTTATCCTACAATTTACAATTGATTTTTTTTTTAATTATAAGATTTTTATTTAAAAAAACAACAAAAAAGCTATTCGAAAAGTCTATGTTAAAATGTAAAAATGTATGTAATGTAAAAAGTCAGAGATTTCTATTGAAGCAGAACCTAGGTACCCTCAAACATACAAGTAGGCCTACTAAGAAGGTTAAGGAAACTAAACCTGGTACAAACGCACATGGACTGGAAGAGCTCCTCAATATCGTTACGTGGGCAGATCTTGTGGTAGAGCTCGTAGAACTTGTCAAATGTGAAATCCTGTGGTTCGATGACGTCGTTCTTGCCGCTGGGCAGCTCGAGATCCATGAGGCACTGGTAGACCAGCTTCTCAGTCTTGCCCGAGGCAAAGGTGCGCGCCACGACCTTGACTGGCACCTTGCCCTTGGGGTCGGTCAGGAAGCCCAGACGCATCCAACTGGAATACACGCGAGACTCACTATTAGTATTGTACAGTACATTGTCTTGAAATATTTTCAGGATGGTTTAAATTGTCAAGTTTGTAATTTGGAGAGGGCAATTTGTCATTAAATTCTTTGTTACATGTGGGAGATAGAGATAGCCCCTTACAAGTGCCACATACTTGAAAGTGTTTTGGATTGGAATATTGCAAAAATATCCTACTACTATATTTTGAAAAAAGACAGTTGGAATCTTTTGCCTTCTAACTTGGCTTTCTGATATACCATATAGCCTACCAATACAATCACCTTTGTGGCTAAAAATTGGGAATTATAACTTTAATATTGTCAAAAATAAAAATTGTCAACAGCCAAGTTAAAAATGGACTGGTAGTGGGAGTCAAAATTTTTTTAAGGGTAGAATTTATTATTTTAATTTTGGGCTTAGCAATGTAGCTAGCCAAAAAGAATGTGATATGTTTTGAATTTCAAACTAGATAGTAGTTTTAGCTTTTAGTCAAGAAGTTTGGGACTGTTATTAACTATTTATATTATATATTAACATAGCCTAGATTCAAACATTTTATTACATGAATGGCAATAATATTGTTCTTAACAAACACAAATATAAACAGACCTTAATTAACACAAAATCCCTAGACAAACATCATTTTGAGTCCAACGCTTAATCGTATGCTTACTCACGAGGTAGTGGTGTTAAATAACATAGATAGGCCTCCGCGTTCAAAGTTTTTCTACAATAGACCATTTTCAGAATTAACTGCGCATGCGTGCTCCGTTGCAAAGCATTATGGAAGAAAGGGAACTTACATGCTTAATGCCATATGCTTGGGATTGTGGCGGACTGCACTGACTGTTGGAAACGCACTACTCCACACATCCGAGCATATGGCATTTAGCGTGTAAATACCCTTTTGCCCGAAATGCTTTGCGCGCACGATATAGAGGGCACTGGTGATTTTGAAAATCATCTAGTATTTTATCATAATGACTAATGACTCAATGAGGCATTATTTGGAACTTAGCTCTATGATAACAAACTGCTGAGAATAAAACGATAAGAGAAAAGCATCCAGTCCTAATAAGACTGAACTTCTACTGAGACTGTTCAACAGGCATCCATGTTTATGTTTTAACAATAAATTTTAAAAAATAATATAAAACTAAACTACAACAATGTTCACTTGTAAGTAGAAGTTTAAATTCAAATGTCAAAATGCAATACTCTGCCTACACGTATTGTAGGCCCTAATAGAAGCACAGTAACGTGCAACGCATACTAGGTAATTACATAATATTATTGATAATGTACTCACTGTTTCATTAGGTTAGTACGGACGCAGACGTTGTTCAACTTAGTATTGTGCGTGATCTTGCGTAACCCTTCCTTCCAGGTCTTAGGGCATGCAACAAACAAACATCGACATGCAAGGACATGCAAGGACATCTCTTCACGAGAGCGTTACGCCGTCACTCTTTAATTCATAATACAAGGAACCTAAAAACACAAGTTTGAATTTAAAACAAATTTACATTTGGTTGCCTCACAGACTACCAACTACCCAAAGTTTGGACTTCAACACTAATTTGAATAAGGTACATAAAAATCTATAAAGAGTTAGGTAACTTAAATGAGAGTGAAGAGAGATGAACATGTGTTTATAAACACCATCTCCTTGAAGACTGTTAAATACTGATATTATTATCATGTATACTAATTCCTAGCATGTAGGCCTATGTAGGTACTTGAGACTACTGGTAGGCCTCACCTCCAATGGCATGTGTGGGAGGGGCGTGGAGGAACATAAGATTTATAGCAGGCCTATGTAGATTACGTTCTTAATGTTTTTTTAATCATTAAAGTATATAATAATGTTTATACTATAAAATGAAGTAGGTATGAGTTTAAATTGTCATTTTGCCAATGAATAACCTTATTTTGTATGTGTACATCTACATTATTGACGGACTCGTTTGTTGTACATGTACAAATATTTTCTTCAAAATCCCGTAGAGGCATTAATCTGTAAAGGTATTGTTGTAGACAAAAAGTTACATTTGCAAGTAGACCTATAGGCCTAACTAATGGAATAGGCCCTAATGGACTTTAAATTGAGTTCCTTATTTTATTGTTCTAATCCTAACATCATTGCACAGAAAAAATAATATGGTATTCTTGTGTCATTATCTACAGTATCTCAAATCAGTTGAGCAAGAACATAATATGGACACATCTACAACGTAAAACAACCATGCAAAGTACAACATACACCTACAAAATGGTACTAGTAATGTAGGCCTACACTAAAATTATGGAAAATTGCATTGTTATGAACGTCAACATATCAAACACCAGGCCTCGGCCAGTACAGCCGTAAAACTCATACGCTTTCAACTGCATGCGTGCCATGCTTTGTTAAGAGCAAGCCAAAGAGTAAGGTTGCAAATTTGTGCAAACGTGACTTAGGACTTACTGCTTCTTCAAACACGTCATGGGGCAAACGTTATTGGCTTTAACGTTGTGCGTGATTTTCCTGATCCCGTCAAGCCAAGCCTGAACAGTGGATAAACCAATTCAAACAATTTTTTAAGTAACTAAATTCAACTAAGGCTAAATAGGGGAAAAGTATTAAATAAGGAAACTGAACCAGTAAATGTAGACCTACAATGGGTTTGAAAATATAACACCTAGATATATTATATAATTATATTACCATGTGATGTCATGTCACATTCATTTGAATTTAGGGGAAAACTACAATTACGGAAAAGTACTGTATAAGGACTAAACCCATTACTTTACTTACGGAGTTCCTATGCTTAGCTAGAAGGTCAATACGTAGGACAGATCTATTTAATTCAAATTTATACCTGGTTAAAAATAGAATCAATTGATGACCTTCACATTATGCAAACCCAATTGGCAATTAGACTTTTAAAAATTGCTCCTTGCCTCAACCAAAATAAATCCATTATTCATCTCGAGATAATTTCTAATCAGGTCAGGATAAGCCAAGATGTGCCGATCAATAGTGGACATTTCTTTAAGTTCAACCACATAGTAGGCTAGTAATCTTATGAACAAAATGCTGTATTGCTGGTAGATAATTCTTCGCTCCACTCCAATAATGATGTCATTAGCACAAACTAAACGCAAGTGCTATAAGAATAGGAACAATACAATGTTGTATTGAGTGTATGCTAAAACCATGCAAGCACTCAAAACTTGTCAGTGAACTATGTTTGTGGAATGTGGTACAAGCTCGCAAGACAGTGCTCGTGAGCCTAAAACTTTGTGACCTGTTGCCTGCTTTTCAAGATTTGTCTCCAAGCAAAGTGACAAGAAGAGAATTAATTTGGTCAAGGGTAGGGCTACCAATAATCCCATGCAGCAGAAACTTGGCCATGGGAGAGGGGAAAAACAGATAGCAGATATATGACATTCTTGAGAAATACAGTGGATAAGACAACAGAGACGGAATCAGAAAACCGTTGAGCAGTGCTGTGTATAGAGAAGCTAGACGTAAAATTGTGGGAAGGATGCGGTTGTGACGGTTTGGGCATATGAAATCAACGGTAAGAAAAAGTGCGGCCCGGAGAATGTATGAAATTGAAAAGAGAATGGAAGGAAGGGGGGAGGGAAGAGATGGTAGGAGACCTATACTAGCTCCAACAAAAGAATGAAGATGCTTTGTAAAAGGGGTGCGGTGGGGGTTGTATGAATGCACGGTAAAAGGAACGTCGCCTTTGTGTATGAAATAGAAATAAATTTTACCAACGCAAGTAAAAATTATCTGTACTAGATGACAGAGTTCCCCCGTGTGCTAGATCAACGCTGAGTTAGCGTGAATAGAGTTGAAAAAGTTGTTATATTATTGACTATTGAGGAAAAAATTTGATGTATCTGCATTCTTTTGTTGGAACCACTATAGAGGCAACATGAATGAGCTGGGGAGATGATGGAATTAAACTCAAGCTGACCCTGCCAGAAGCAGGAAATGGCAATGGATAACGAGGATGACTGATGTTAGGCCTACTATATTGTTATTAAACTTTTTGTCACATTGCTGGAAGCACTGAATGTTAGCACATAACTTAGTCAACTCAATGACAGTGACACAGCTTTACATCAGTGTCGGAGCGGGCAGTGGTGCTTAGTGCTTTGTACGATAGCTGAACCCGCGAGAGAGGCTAGGTGTGACTGTGTAGTACTTATAAGATAAACATTCAGGTACATACCTGCATACCAATGTATGCGACTTAGAATGCAATTCGTAGTTTGCTCAAGACCGTGTCCTATCTACACAATCAATTTCCAAAAAATATGATTACCAAAACTTATTCAACTAGTAATTACTAGACTAACACTAGTCACAAGGTTGACTCTAGAATAGCTCATATTGTCGGTCTATTTATCCCCTTTCCTTTTTGCAGGCTCCATTAGTCCAACTTTGTTCAAACATGTTAATTATCAAAAGCCAAGAGTAGTACCAGTACATCAGTAGGTGTAGCAAATTAAGACAGGACCTAATTAACTGTCAAATCTATTAAATGAAGCCTAACCTACTCGTAAACAATGAAAAGCACATCAAATATCAAACCACTTGGGTTGACTGCATTTTTTTCAAAAATATTAAGCTTTCCTTCATGTTTATTGTAGGATATTGAACTACTATTCACATTTGTACCAGTAGGTAGGCCTACTACTGGCTTTCTATTGTTAGGGTATGCCTAAATCTTATTACGTAAATTTTGTACCCTAAGCTACCGACAACGATGGTTGCCCTCATTTAAAAAGGGTTACCCATTTGGGTACGTACAATTGGAGGTTAAAGTAAAATTTGCCAAAAATGTAACTGCTGAATATTATATATTTATAAGGCATCCACCTCTTTTATGATACTAGCCTATATTGAACTTACATCAAAATATGTTTCTCCTCACACAGACGCATAGCTACCGGTAATAGTACAACAAAAAGCAATCTGACCAGTGACCAGGACATAAAATTATAGGGTAGTAGGTCAAAAGTTAGTCTCATTTAGGTATTAGCTTTTAGAGGCTGTAGGGTCTACATTCGTAAATCTTTATTTAGAGCTTTAGTAGGAAGCCCTTCCAAAGTAACAGTCCCAAAATGAAGAAAAATAATGTAGGCTTATATGTAAGAATGTGAAATATGAGTAAGAGTAGAAAAACATACAAATTGAAAATGAATTGATCACGATTCCACTCTCAAACAACCACAAAAAAGTTGATCTTTCTCGGCCTACCTTGGCAGTCTCCGCATCAGGGCAGACGACATGTTGGTAGTTGATGTTGATGTAGTCGGTTCCACTGCAGATGGTGAGAGATTTATCCTCGAGATTCTCGCCGTGTTTGCCGGCGAGCTGAGACAAGAGGCGGCTGTCCTTGGGGACGCCACCCGCACGGATGTCGGACACCTGACACAGCTCGATGACATCGCCCTCCTGCGAGAAGACATCGGGTTTGGTTAGTGGTAGTATAGTGAAGAAGCGGCCTTCGGCTATGGCAAATAAAGCTGAGTGGCAATCGAGTCTGCTGAGCTCAGCGAAGTGTCGCCACCCCTCTCATGCTTGCAGTCAGCTAAAGCTTGCGAGAACAGACGTGGATAAAATCGCCGCTAGAACTGACTAAGCAGAACGACTTAATATTAGCACCCAACTTTGCAAGCGCACTCACTGAAAAGAGTTGAGTTTAAGATGGTATTTTGAAAGGCTCTACTTCATTGTGTACTTTCCTTAATTTACATCTTAAAAGCATCTGGCCAACAAAGTAAAGAATAACACACAGGTACTACACAGACTTTGCAATTAAGATGCAGCCTTATAAACTTACCCGCCCCTCACTCTTCCAGTAAATGAAGAAACCGTATTGGTCGACCTTGAAGAGACATCCCGGCTCGGAATCCGTCGAGTTGTTCTCTTCGCTCCAGCGATCGAATACGCATCCCTGAAGCAGTGGCTCCGGCACGGGGATGTGCCAGTTGAATTCGAACTTCTTTGTCATCGTTCACCGGTCACCACACTATTCAGACAAAGCTTTGATTGGTGGGTTGTTTTAAAAATCAAAATTTCGATGCACCCGCCAAAAGCCGACAGCCAAGGAATAGTAAACTATAGGCCTACAACCCGCCATGGTGGAATTTAATATAATTTCAACGCCAATTCACAGAGTTGGACCCGGCAACAGATAGGCCTAATGATGATGTTTCATGAAAATGAAGTCAAGGGCCTAGAGGCCTGTACATAATTTTCAAGAGACTTGGACTAAAATGAAAGGTTTCAGTTAGGTAGGTTGTGATTTGCTCAAAGCACAGTTTTTTTTTATAGATATATAGCTGCCTTGTAGGTCAAAACACCCACCGATTTGGCTGGCATATAAACGTGGCACGGTTAAACAATGTACAAAAAGCACATTTTAAACGTAGGTACCTAACTTTTATATTAGCATTAGCCGAGGCCTACACCTAGGCCCAATTAAGAACATATTTTGTGTAGGCGTATCGCATGCTTACAGTACGGAACTTGACGACATGTTATCACTAATCACCCCCTTGATAAGATAGGCCTAGTAAATTGCAAACTTGGCCATTTCCTGTTGCACCAACCTCGACCCAGATTAGGCCCAGAGCCTTAACTCAGTTTGTAACATTTGTAATTATTAAATGAAAAACTTTCTCCACTTTGTTCATTAGGCCTCCGCCTAGCTCTTTGGAATTTAAGTGAAGTAGGTACCGGTAGGCCTACCTTTATTATCATTAGTATGGACAACCATGTAATAGGAAGGAATGTAAATGCCAGGAAAGTTTTGTACCTGGGGTAGGGGGTAGGGCCTACCAGCATGCATGGGCCTAGGAGGCAAAAATTGATTGTTATTGTTGTAACAGGAGGAGGACACAAAACTAGTGTAGGCCTACTCTTTTTATACTAGCTCCAACGAAAGAATGCAGATGCTTTGTAGTGGTGGGGGTAGTATGAATGTGCGGTAAAAGGAATGTTGCCTTTGTGTATGAAAAAGAAATATCTTCTACCCACACAAGCAAAAATTATCTGTGCCAGATCACAGACTTCATCCATGTGCTAGATTCACGCTGAGCTAGCGTGATCAGAGTTGACTAAGTTGTTATGTTGGGGAAAATTTTTGAGGGTATCTGCATTCTTTCCTTGGGATCACTATATAACAGATCTCTGAGGGGTGTATTGTACACCCGGCGACAGAAGTAAACCAAGGGCTGGGTATTGTAGATACAACGAGACCCCTTGATTAACATAACATAATTCATAACGGTTACAAATGGGCCCTTCCGCCCGGTGGCATCCACTCACTCCCCCCAGACCTAATTACTGCCCTCCCCTAAACACGATCTAAATTCCCTCAAAGACCCACTAGCTACAACATCCCCAGACAAGTCATTCCACTCCCTAACAGTCCTTTCCAAGAAACCATACCAACCCAGATCCGTTCTTACTACTTTCCGCTGAACTTCCATGAATGATCCCCCTACCCCTGTAAATCCCCTCCTGCAGCCTATTGCGGATGTCCCCTTACCCCCTATTTCCCCTAACCGCACTGTCCTAGGACGTGAGGCACTATCTGGGTCGTAGGCCAATGTAATGCTGACCTGATGATGTTTGCAATATATTAATGACATTGCGGATAGGATGGGGGCAAAGACTAGGCTATTTGCTGATGACTGCGTAATTTACATAGCCTAATAATTAAGAACCTAGGAGGAGATGCTAATGACCTGAAACAAGACCTGACAATCCTTGGTGAATGGGTACCTAATGACAATTAAAATGAGCATGAACAAGACAAATGTAGGCCTAAATGGGTAAGATTGACTAGGAGGAGGGTGGTCCAAGCCTCTAAGGACTAGGGGAAGGAATAAGGATATTCAATCATTCATGGGGAAGGACTTGGAAAAGGTGGAGAAAATAAAATATCTGGGACTGGGAGTGTGGCTGGCTACAGAGCAAGCTCAACTGGAAAGACCATTGTCAAGGCAGTCTCCAAAAATAGAGTTCTATAGGGATGGGTAAATGTGTAAACGTGATAGTAAGTAGTAGGGTGAGTAGTAGGCCGAAAATTTTCTAAAAGTGCGAAATTTTGGTGGAGGTGCCGGGTCCCAGGCTGTGTTAAGGCATCTTATCTGTTACGCATGGTGGAAGTGCCGGGTCATTAAATGCGAGTGTGAGAATAAACCGTTGTTAATTACTCGTCGGCAGGTCATAAGTACAAAATTACGATTTTTGCTGTAAAACCTAGGCCTCCGCCCACCTGAAATTTATATATATATTTTTTTTAATTTTCAAGGGGTTAAACGTTTAGGAAATTAAACACATTTTCCCATTCCAGAGTTTTTGGTGTCAGAACTTCATAATGCAAACATTAAAAGGGGCGAATAGGGATTTGAAGGGGCACACTCACGCATTGAGGCCTATACATGAAGTATGCAGGGGCAATATGGAATCCTTACCTGGTAGGCCTACCTACATAGGAAAGGGGAAATTAATTAAATTGAGGTAGTACAGAAAAGAGCTGCAAGAAGGGCCCTTCGAAAGAGGAATATATGTGGAACGAAGAAATGATTAATGGGCAGGTAGTAAGGTCTTATGAAAGCGTTTCGGGTAGGCCTACCGGTATTGTAAGGGAATTAGAATGGGAGAAGCTTGAGGATAGGAGAAGGATGGACAGACTGGGTAAAATGTATAGGGAGACTAAAGCACTGGAGGAATGGGACCCGTATTTACTCGGTTATAGGCCGCCCTCGAGTAATGGCCGTACCCTTATTTTGACCACTCAGATTTTAAAGAGTTGGCTATAAATACGCCTACTATTGATAAATGGCTTCACATAATGCTTCCCCACTTTTTCAACTTGACAATCTCAAATATACCCGAGGGCCGAGGCCTATACTCGCATAAATACAGTATGTAGCCAGAGGTGACCATATAGGCCTAATAGGCCTATGTGGAAATGAGAGGGGAAAATGGACAAATGATGTGGGTAGGAACTCATTCTTGGCCAGAACGGTGGTGGAGTGGAATGGCATGTCAGGAGAGTCTAGTGTGAGTAAAAAAGGATTAAAAAATTTACTCAAGCTGGTGCCAAAGGTTTATCCTGACTAGAAAAGTGGAAAGAGAAAAGTAGAGGTCATGCTCTGATGAGGAGATTGATGGGTAGGCCTATATGGGCAAACGATAAGGTTGCGGGAAAGCCAGACAAGTAAATGGGAAACGAGAAGATAGAAATCCTTAATCTGGAAGAAAGGGGAGGGAAAGATTACGGAAGAAAAGAGGAAACCAAGAGAATAAGAGGGAACTGAAAGAATGGAAGAAGAAAGAATAAACCTGCCACCAACTATTAGGTAGGCCTAGTCAATAGCAGGGGAAGACAGCTATAAAATACAATATAGGCCTACATGTACAAAATGTATTATATCCCGATATTAACATACACAGCAGTGACCTGGACAATAGGAGGAAAGGAAGAGAGCAGACTACAAGCAGCAGAGATGAAATTTTTAAGAAGTTCAGTGGCCATAACAAAATTGGATAAGGTGCATAGCAAAACTACAAAAAGGAAACTAGAAGTGGAAAGGCTATGAGACAAAATAGGAAGAGAAAGACTGCGGTGGTATGGACACGCGAGACGAATGAAACAGGAGAGAAACCCGATAAGAGAATTAGAACGAGCATGGGGAGGAGTACGAAGAGTTGGCCGCCCAAGAGATAGGTGGAGGCAGGCCCGTATTAACCATTAGGCTAACTAGGCTGTAGCCTAGGGGCGCAAGCTCTCAGAGGGCGCCGCCTTCTGATAGCGCCCACTGAGAGCGCCCTCTGAGAGCTCAGTGCAACCAAGTTGCATTGTCTCCTAAATGTTATTGTAACATAGTCCTAAAAGAATTTTAAAAAGTAGTTGGTATTCCTATGCCAACCTCTAAATTTGTCAGGGTAGTAAGCTATTAGAAGGACTATATCAATAGGATGCCAGCCGCTCTCAACTCGGGAAGAGAACAGCTTTATGATGTTTGTTTTCTTTGAAACCGATGACTAAATAGGAATTTGGATCTTCGACTAAGCATATTTTCTATAGAATTTGTCACTCTCAATAAATTTATGACAGGAACATCACCCATCGGCGCCCTCCCCCCCCCCCCCCCCCACGATCAGCACACTGACCTGCAGCATTCATCCCTTCTTTCAAACCACCAAGCCTTGTTCACATGTTTTAAGTTTGAGTAAACATAATTCTTACAACAGTTAAAATGAATGTCGTTCAGGAGTACTTTTTAACGCAATTGTAAAGAAGTCTTAACTAAAATAACTAGTTGATTTTGGGGGGGAAAGCTTAAGGGCCAAGTCAAGACATCACTCAATTCGTATTTACACTTTCGGCCAAACAGTCGTGTCAGTTCTGTGCGCGGCAAACACATTTATTAAAATATTAAAATGGTTTTTCGTAAACAGGGCGAGTGCTAAGTTCTTTTTTTACTGTACACTTTCGGGTTAACGCTCTGCAAACAAATTAATTTGTTCTCATCCTATTAATATAGTATTATTGTGTTTAAACCTTTACAGTACCGTACTAATTAAAGTGATTAAGTGTTTATTATGATTTTATGTTTGAATATTATAATTCTTATTCGCAAACGGAGTGAGTGATAACAGTGAAACAATATGGAACATATAAAAAAAGTTAAGTGGTGCTCAATCAAAACAAAAAGGCAGTAGGCCTACGCGAAGCAATATTATTAGAATCCATTCCTAAAATTAGCAGCTTCAGTTAATTTTTTACCCAAAAATCCTTCACAAATACAGTATGTGTAGAAAATACAATTGCAAATAATATTAGTCGTCACCAATGCAGTAAGTTCAAAAATATTAAGCATTTTTATTTTTTGTGAAAAATGTGAGAGGTCGGGGGGGGGGAGGACAGATTGGGTCATCACAAAAATACTGTTATATAAAGGTAGGTAGGTAGGGCCAATACAGGGGGCGCTTAAAATATTATAGCCTAGGGGCGCCAAATGCTTTAATCCGGCCCTGGGTGGAGGGACCAAATAAAGTTGAGTACCGGTAGGTAAAGAAGAAAGAAGGAAGAAATAGGAAAGAACTAACAAAGAAAATCTCTGGGAAGACAGAAAGAAATGAGAGAACTAGTGGAAATGACGGTCTTAACAGACAGCGAAGACGAAGAAGATGAGGTGCTGAGCCTGGCTAGCAAGCACCTAGGGGCAGGGTCCACTAGATACCTAACAGCTGCTGTAAGGTGGGTCTTCGCTTGTACTTCCACAATGTATAAGCGCCATTTTATATCTTGAAGTCAAGGCCCACTTGATAATGTGTCTACTGAGTGCACGCACAAATTATCCAACGGACCTCAAAGAGATTTTGTAAACAAACAGCAGACTGCAGCTGGACGTCAATTTCAGAAATCGGTTGCACATTATTTTTTTAATGCAATAAATACATAAATAGGCTACCATTTATGTAATCTTTGATTCTTATATTTGCAGATAACATTATGATGTAAATAATTTTTATATCTTTCAACTTCATATCTCAATTTTCATTTGCATACTTATTTGGATATTAGGGCGCGAGGCAAACTGTCCAGATACCGGTAGGCCTAGGCCTATGGCAATAAGGCCTATTAGCATTGATGTGTTTGGTAAGATAAAGATGAGCCCCAAACCTTGCACTTGTCCATACTTGCACCATGTATAAACCAATACCTAATGCGGATTAATTTTAATCAAACTTGAACTTGAATCTGAGCTAAGCCTAGGGCCTAGCCCTAAGAACGCGGGTAACCTCCAGACCTAAGTTCGACGTCGACTTCTACAAGAAAGGTTTATTGGGTAAGGTCTAGGCCTTGGTCTATGAAAAATCCCACACACTAGGGCCTAGCCTAGGCTTATGCGCATAAAATCTTTTATCGTGGAGTTGTAACTTCATTTATTTATTTATTTATTTATTTATTTATTTATTTATATAAGAGTCTCGTACAGCACAAGTACCATTTTACATAGACAATCCTAAAAAATATATAAATAAGTAAAAATTAAAATTACAATTAATAAACCTACAAATTAACAAACAATTAAAAATATTAATTAACAATAAACAATAAACAAATATATCAAAATTATAAGTGCAACAAACATAAGAGTAAAAAATGTTTGAAAGAATAGAGGGGGAAATGCTAATGACCTTCAACTGCAGTCCAATCACGGATTGATTTTTTGAAAGTATTAAAATCAGAGAATATGTCGAACTTTGGTAAATTAGGTAAATTATTATAAAAGGAAGGTAAACGAAAGGTGATTGATCTACGGGTAATAGAAAGTCTAGGTCTAGCTACATGGAAAAGGTGCGTAAGCCTAGTAAAGCGGGATGGAATATGAAGTGGAAACATGGAGACAAGACTGGTGGACCGGAAAATGCCATTGATGATACGGTGCAAGAAGGACATGTCATAGCGTTTTCTTCGAGTGGCTAGATCTGTCATGAAAAGTTCACTCATAATTTGTTGACGAGACCAGGCATTAAAAGCTGGGACACGATGACGTACAATTGCACAGAAAAATGAAAGTACTCTATCTAATTTTTTAATGTTGGTATCAGCTGATAATGCCCAAATTGGAGTACAGTACTCAATCACAGGTAAAACACAGCCCGTGAAATATGATTTTAGAGCAGTTGGGTCACGAATATCAGTGAACCTATATAATAAACCCAATAGGGACATGGCTTCTGAAGTTTTTTGGAAATGTGCTCAATGAAAAGGAATTTTGAATCTATAATGACACCAAGATCTTTCATTTTAGTAACTCGCTGAATGACTTGCCCCGACAAATTATAATTACAAACTAACGGTAATTTCCGCAATGAAATTGTTAACAATGAGCACTTATCAGGATTAGGACGGAGAAGCCAATCCAAACACCACTGAGAAAACGCTGTTAATGCATCTTGAAGAACGATTGCATCACATAATTTCGACACAATTTTAAAAATTTTACAATCGTCAGCGTACAACAGAAAATCACAAGCAAACGGTTTAAGTCTGTCTACAAGATCGTCTACAAACAACACAAAAAGGAGAGGGCCCAATACACTGCCTTGAGGGACACCAGATAGCACTGGTAACCAAGAGGAAGATGAACCGGCAATAATTACACGTTGCTTTCGATCTGTAAGAAAATTCTCAATGAGCTTAAGGAAATTACCACTCACACCAAAACGCTCTTTGATCTTGTAAAGAAGGTGTTTGTGGCTTACAGAATCAAATGCCTTTGCAATATCAATGTAGGCAACGTCCAGCTGGGATCGTTTTTCCAGGGCATTGGTGGCATGATGTTGGAGGACTGCAAGATTGGTGAGACATGAACAGTTAGGGAGAAATCCGTGTTGTTCAGGCGAAAGAAGTGGAAGAGTGTGGGCCAAGAGACGATGATGGACAATTCTTTCACAAACACAAAGTTGGTAATAATCCACAATGCCCAATGATCTGTCAAAACAAAACAATAACATAGCACATTCTGCTACGGATAATATTACAGAGCGTGTTCGGAGCGCTCCAGATTATTTTTAAAATACACGCTAAGATATAAAATGGCGGTTTGTTTACATCAGGTGAGAAGACCCAGGGTCCACTAGATACCTAACAGCTGCTGTAAGGTGGGTCTTCGCTTGTACTTCCACAATGTATAAGCGCCATTTTATATCTTGAAGTCAAGGCCTACTTGATAATGTGTCTACTGAGTGCACGCACACATTATCCAACGGACCTCAAAGAGATTTTGTAAACAAACAGCAGACTGCAGCTAGCTGGACGTCAATTTCAGAAATCGGTTGCACATTATTTTTTTAATGCAATAAATATTACATAAAAAGGCTACCATTTATATAATCTTTGATTCTTATATTTGCAGGTAACATTATGATGTAAATAATTTTTATATCTTTCAACTTCATATCTCAATTTTCATTTGCATACTAATTTGGATATTAGGGCCCGAGGCAAACTGTCCAGATACCGGTAGGCCTATGGCAATAAGGCCTATTAGCATTGATGTGTTTGGTAAGATAAAGATGAGCCCAAGCCTTGCACTTGTCCATACTTGCACCATGTATAAACCAATACCTAATGAGGATTAATTTTAATCAAACTTGAACTTGAATCTGAGCTAAGCCTAGGGCCTAGCCCTAAGAACGCGGGTAACCTCCAGACCTAAGTTCGACGTCGACTTCTACAAGAAAGGTTTATTGGGTAAGGTCTAGGCCTTGGTCTATGAAAAATCCCACACACTAGGGCCTAGCCTAGGCTTATGCGCATAAAATCTTTTATCGTGGAGTTGTAACTTCATTCTAAACACAAAGTTGGTAATAATCCACAATGCCCAATGATCTGTCAAAACAAAACAAAAACATAGCACATTCTGCTACGGATAATATTACAGAGCGTGTTCGGAGCGCTCCAGATTATTTTTAAAACACACGCTAAGATATAAAATGGCGGTTTGTTTACATCAGGTGAGAAGACCCAGCTTACAGCAGCTTAGCATAAGTATCTAGTGGACCCTGCCTAGGGGTAGCCGAGAAAATGGTGACTCGTCACCCCCCCACCCGACGCATGTTGGAATAGGGGCCTGATATTATTAGGCCTATTATTATTATTGTAAGTTTACCTTACTATTGTATGATGACTGCAATAGCGACCCCAATCCAAATTGTGACAACTGTTTTATAGTCTAGGGCTCCCAAGACTTGGAAGTAATGTTGCCTGTCTGCCAATGAAATAAATTAGGCCTACGCCTAGGGCGTACATAAGCCTGGGCACCTTCGTTCTATTTCAAACTTGGGAACTTCTTCGGTTGGTATGGACCGGTTTTACAAAACTACTTTCGTTAGGTTAGCCGAACTTTCCGCTGGCTACAGTGCGCCGCGCTAGTTCTAGAATATAATCGATAAGAGCGCACCCAAAATCCTTTTCGTTTCAAAACTACTTACCGGTAGGCCCTAGTTGTTATTCAGTGTTTTTATTGAAAAAATAACAGTGTTAAAAAACCGGTCCATACCAACCGAAGAAGTACCCAAACTTGGGGCTACGCCAGATTATAAAATGCTCATTGTGACTTCCTTGACGAGGGCCTAGGCCTAGGCCTAGCCTAGGCCTAGCCCCCTTACCCTAGGCCTAGGCCTACCCTAAGCTGCTATTGTCACCAATCCGGCCCTAGGCAGAGGGCCTTGTTAAAAGGCTTATGCAGAGTCTCGCCTAGCTAGGCCAGGCCTAGCCTAGGGCGTAGGGGCTTGGCTTTGGGTTGAGCATTCTAAACCCAAAGACCAAGGGCTAGGGCCAGGCCTAGACGCCTAGGCTAGGCATAGCCTTTATGAGGCCTGGCCTAGGGCCTAGGCCTAGCCCTACCTTTAGGCTAGGCTAGCCCTAGGACGCCAACACAGCTTCTACTAAAAACAACTTACCTAAATACGCCAAGAGTTTACTTAAATTCATTCATGGCCGTGACCTTTGATTGTTACATCTTGTATTTAAAACTCGCGACAATATAAACAAGTAGAAATTAACTTGACGCCTAGGCCCCACCACTGCCCATGTTATTGACTGAAGTCGCACATGCGCATTCAACACGATCAATTACGTCATTGTACAAGTAGGATCGATAAAAATTGACCTCCGGGATCTAGCCGCCAATCAGCGTAAAGCGCGCGCGTCATATATATTTAAATAGTTATTTATGGCAAACCACAAACCTTTATAATCCCTAATGAAATACACAAAGCTGATGTGAAAGAAATAGAACTCTCTCGTTTTTTTTTTACCAAATACTGTAATAGACACTTCACTTCTATTACAGTCATTGATTGATTACAGTATTTGTTTTTACTTATTACTACACATGTCACTGAAAAAATGTTTTATTTAATTTGAATATTTTCATTAGTTTCAACAAGAAACAAGTTCATCTCATCCCTAAATTTGTCTACCCATATAAAAATCAAGAGGTAAATAAAATACCTACTCTACTTGACTTGAATGTCCTACTCCTTGCAATGTTACAGAAACATAAAATTAAGTACCACATACATACATACAAAGGAAAACAGTTTTATATTACCGGTATACTGAAACTATTTTTGAACAATAAGTGAACACGAGATAGCCTACATCTAGCGACTAGAATATTTGGGCTTAAACAGTGTTTCTTCTCCGAAATGAAATTTCTCAGATACCAAATAACCCCTATACAAGGCATTCCAGCAACAAGGAATCTTCTGTAAAAAAAGGGGTGGAGGGGGATACAGGCACCAACTGTTCAAAGTTAATATAAACACTTTGAACCAAAGATACTACTATACCCTACACACACACTTAATAGGTCTAAATCCACTGCTTGCTGTGTTGTGCACCAGCGACTATCCAAGGCTCTATATCCTTGCCGATTTTCAGCCAATCAAAGTTGTCACATAAAATAGGTTTCCAAAATCAAGCCCACAACAAAAATATTTCACGTAATAGTACCATTATTAATTCCACTGCATACATTAATATTGTATTGATAATAAATAATGATCTGACAAAAATATATAAAATGCACAGATACAAATGAGGCAGTAGACTTATTTCCATGGTTTGGAGCAAATGATAAATGTAATAAAATTTAAGGATATATCCTACAAAGTTTTTCTACTTAAAATTCATTACTATACAAATAACAATACTAATAGTAACAATATTTGTCTCTTACTTGGTAACTAGCAGTGATGTGGTTCTTCCTTCTACTGGTTAATTTAAGCCCAGGGGTTCCAATTAGATTAGTCGAGTTAGAATCCTCTTAGCATGAGATTGAAGTTGTTTGGCTTCCATCGGGTTTCATGCTCAATTATTGAAGTACCTATACCTATATGAGCTCACACTAGCTGCCTAAATTTAAAACGATAGTGGAATAAGTATCGGTATACCTTTCAATACAATACTTGATGCCATTTGCTGAAACTTGAAACATACACACCTGAAAGTTATTTCTAGTGAATAATCAACAAACAATAATAATATCCAAGTCAATTTTGTAGAGATTACTATTACTTAGTACTTTTACTGTCATCATTATCCATCACCATTTCCTGTTTCTGGCAGGGTCAGCTTGGGTTTAACAACCAAATTTTTGCACTCTCTTTCCATCCTTCCACAATCAAATCATTTTCACATCTTCCCAGCTATGGCTCTGGCTATAGCTATGGTATCCTTCTATCTCTTCCTTGGCCAGGGGCGGATACAGGGGGGGTGGCGACACCTCCCCTCCCCACATGACAAAAAAATGAAATTTTGAATAATCATTATTTATTCATCGTTAAAAAGACGTGATGTATGGTTTTCATTGAAAATGGAGTCGTTACCGAACCCAATTTTGTGTGATTGTGCGAATTTGACGTTTGTTGCAATGCTGTGCGTGTGTGTGTGTAACTAATCGAGCATCTAGCAAGACGCGCGCTCCGACGCATGCGTGTGCCAGCCGTAGACCGAACCAACAAGTTTATCCCTGCCATCCTCGTGGAACGACTTAGGACGTGTCTGAACTATATTCTCAGTCTCAGTCTCATTCTCAGTCTCGGTCTCATTACTAAGAATTAAACCGAGTGTGGTATTTTCATTACTAGGTTTCATTCACGTTCTCATGTCTCGATCGGAACCCTTCGTACATTGCTTCTGACGTCACCGATTTATTGGACGTGTCTGATTGCTTGAAAAACGTGGCTATTCTTGGTCTCATTCTCAATTTTACGTCATCAATAAATGAATGAATTTATCTAATAGCTGATGAAGCTAAATAAATAAGTAACGGGCTGTAATTCAGAGTACAATTTTACCTACTTAACACGTACATGACTCGCTCAGTCTCACTCGTCGTTGTCGTTGTTAGACACACCGACTTTGGCGTTTTCCTAGTATAACTAAGGTCTCGTGAAATTGACATTTATTAGCACAGGGGCGCTGCGGCGACCATAAATCGAGACTAGATCCGCCCCTGCATCTTCAGTCTGCCTTTAAAATGTGTCTTCTATGCTAAATTGAAAATATGATCGAACGTCAATATGTTACCATGTATGCTGTAAATTACACCAACATATCATTGTTCTACAACTAGGAAAACGCTAAAGTCCCGTCGCGTTGATGGATGAGCTTTTTTGTAAGGTTTTCGTTTGCGTGGGATCTATTTACTTATCAAGTGCCTTTTGAACATTTGTTGGTGATTGTTGTCAAGCTTCTATTGTTACTTGTAAATTGTTATTATAAACCTAAAAAAAACTCATATTAAAACCTTTATTCTATGGATTCTGGTTAACTTTTTCTTTCGAAAAGCAATACATCAACATTACCTTAATGTCCATGTGAAATATGAACGTTGCAGCCCCACCCGTTTGGTCAGAATCGGCCCAAATGTCACGAAAATATTGCACTAAAAATAGAAAAAAATCGTAAAAGTACGATATTCATGAGAAATATTTCTTCGATTGTACCCAAAAACGTGGCAAGTCTAAGTTCAGAGATTTCGAAGGTCCCCTCCAATTTTCATCAAGATCGCATATGCCGTTTTCCCGGTAGAGAGCGAACAGACAGACAGAAAAACAAACAAAAAAACAAAAAACAAACAAAAAACACCCGAGCTAAATGTTTTGGGGGGTCGGTGAAATTGAAGTCTTCGCTTCGCTCATCCAAAAAATATGCAGAAGAATTTACAATTTCATCAAACTGGTACACTTGGCAAATATTTTGGAGTAAACTAGGTGTAGTATCAAAATCAATGATATATTTCACCATTTTGTGGATTGATGATAATAAAAGTAAATACGCAGTTTGGGAAATTAAACAATACAGAAAAATGTAAATTTCACGAGACTTTAGTTATACTAGGAAAACGCCTAAGTCGTTGTTAGACGAGTGAGACTGAGCGAGTCATGTGTTGAGTACCCGGGAACATTTTCATTTAAGTTTGATAAGAATATAAAGGTATTGTACTCTGAATTACAGCGCGTTACTTATTTATTTAGCTTCATCAGCTATTAGATGAATACATTCATTTCTAGTAACTCTTTCTCATCGTCGGTTCGAATACAATTAACCCGAGAGTAGTCGCGTGTGGTCTTTTAGACCGACTTTTTTTTTCAACAGTTGGTATTTGCACAGCGCGCATGCGTGGCTTGTCTAGTTCCGCCTACCTTCCCAAAATAGATTTGTGAAGCCAGTGTACAATACGCGATTCAGTTTTCTGCAGAACTTCATCTAAGATAAGAGGTCCTGTTTGGTTGCTCGGTCTTTTCGACCGCTGCGCGACTACTAAGGGAGGCAAAAATATGCATACTCAATCACTATTATGAGACATGTATTTTGTTATTGTAGGTTGATTATTGGACAACATATAGTGTTGGCATAATATTACTGTCTTGGTTTACTAATAAATAATAATACGAACTACAGGGTGTTTCAAAACATATTTTTATACCTTTTTGTAGGTTTGCTACTTTTCTGTGTTTGATTGATTATTGATTGATTATTGATTGATAATTGATTAATATAACCAGGTATGCTGTTACATATATTATAAATTACCTTATATTCGTAATCAAAACGTCATCCTAACGTTATTAGCCCATAATAAATAATGTGGTCTAAAGGACCGCGCGCGACTACTAACGTTACAAACAGGGGCGCGACTACTCTCGGGTTAATACACATTTGTTATACATTTGGATTAAAATTTTGACAAGTTTTGTCTTGTAACATTTTTTTAAAAATTTGGGGCAATTAATCAAACATTTTTAATCCATCATAAAACATTGATTTTTGTGTTGCAACTTTGTTAGCATATTTTACACTTTACATTTACATTTACATACAAGTTCGACGGAGTGATCGTTAGGTACCAGACATTCTCAATTGAGACATTGGGGAGTTGGGATGATGTGATCAAGAAGTCCTCACGAAAAGAATTTAATTAATACAAACGTCCTTGCAAAAACAAAATTCTACTAATTTCAAGGTTATAGACCTTGGCTAAAATTTATTTGCAGTTTCACAGCTTGCTAGATATAAACGAGTGCGATGTTCTTGAAAGCATGCGATGCGCATTTTGTATCCATGGAAATGATAATTAACAAAATCGTTAGTTTCTGTTTGGAACGGAAGTATTTTTTGCAATTTGGACGATGTTTTTTTTCTAATTAATAGTAAAAAATGAAGCTCACAATAGTGTTAGCTCTGTTTGTCTCGCTATGGAATATGTGTTATACGTAAGCTGAAAAGGACACCCAGAATGCAGTTAGCCGCAGCAACTGGGAGTTCACCAGTTCGATTTACAAGAAGATCTCCCAGGCAGCTAACCCAGAAGGAAACGTCATCTTCTCGCCGATAAGTGTCCAGGTAATCTTGGCCTTGTGTTCAATGGGTGCTAGGGGCAAAACTGCAAAACAGATTTTGAAAGGACTTGACCTTCCTGATAACACCGACGACATAAAAATTGGTTTCAAAAGACTCCTTCAATCACTTCCCAGTTCGGGCAAAGTCAACCTGGAAATTGCGAATCAAATCTTTCCTGCCGTCCAGTATCACATTTTAAAGACCTTTAACGACACCGCCCAAGAGTTCTTCTCTTCGGATGTCGTGAATATCAACTATGAAGACTCTACGAATGCTGCTCGATCTATCAACGAGTGGGTGGAGCAGAAAACTCTCAAGAAGATCAGTGATATTTTGTCAGCGGACGGTTTGGTTGCAAATACTGCGATGGTTCTGGTCAACGCTGTTTACTTCAAAGGGGAATGGGATGTAGCTTTCGTAAACAGTTTAATAGTACCCGGGAATGGAAACTAAACTAATGGATTAATGGTACAGTGATGCACAATAACACAGACATTATCCTAGGTACAACTGACTTTAATAATAATTCACAATATATGCACTGGTTGACTAGCAGTAAAAAAATATTATTACAAAACTGTACAGTTATTATATCGAGTATTTTGATGAGTCAATGCCATTTTAGCAGGACTGATATAATAGGCCTAGATCCACTGTGTGAAGATACTTATACTTAGTATATCAGTCAATGATTGATCTTACATGAGTGTAAAACATACAAAATCAAACTCGGTTTTGGCATCCATTTGTACTTATACTAAAAACTAAAAAAACAACACAGTTGTCGTACTACTACAACAAGTATGTACTATTATATTATTAGCAGCTAAGCCTGTGCTTTAGTGAGCTGTATAGCACGGTATGACACACAGATTATTAAAATATGGAAATGGGGAGTTTGCCTAGTGACAACGAAGGGACTCTGTCCTCGGCACCAATATCAGTGGCTTTTCCAACACTTTACTGCTAAAAGTAAATACGTAGACAGTTTACTCAGCACACAAACAATGACTGCCAATTTTTATGTGAAGTATAAAATAAATTGGGTCAGTTGTAGCTGCGCGGCACGTTGTATGACGTTTAGCCCTAGCATCTAGTTCAGTCAAAGTGTAAATGTAACGGTATAGCCAGTTTAGAAAATGGATGTTACCTTAATTTAATATTAAATTGTGGCACC
Source organism: Sweltsa coloradensis (assembly GCA_024449915.1). Taxonomy (NCBI): domain Eukaryota; kingdom Metazoa; phylum Arthropoda; class Insecta; order Plecoptera; family Chloroperlidae; genus Sweltsa; species Sweltsa coloradensis. Next base: position 60,087 of record JAMZAV010000926.1, read on the forward strand.
AGTGGGTCTACAGTTGTACAGACACTACCTTGTAACCAACAAAATACAATATCACCATAAATAAAGACATACACACAGAAGAAATAAACATTGCATAGTAAGATGGTAGCGAGATGGGGTAGAGAAATATGATACAAACAAAGTATATACCTAGTAGCAACCACATGTGTTTTCTACTTAATATTTAGGTACTCTCCAACAGTCTTAGAATAAGGTTGGTTTGCCGTGAGTCACTCAATAATGTAGCCTTATCCTGCACAGTAACAGTTATGCACAATATTGGGTTATGAGCGATGTTGGACTTGGGGAACTACTTAAACAAACAGATGTCCCACGATATTTCAGGTAGAGGAAAGTTTTGAAAAGTAACGTTGCAGTTTGTTTTAAATTCAAGATTGAGACCGTTTAACATTGAGTCTACTTTTTGTCCAGAAGCAATATACAATACTCGTAGGCAGAAAGAACAATTATTGAATTATTAAAATATTAACAATTATTTTTTAGGGATATCACACACAAATCTGTGTTTCAGGGCTATGCTCGTTGTGATCTTCCTAATGATTGTACACATTGTCATGATCATTGAATAATAACATTGTTTTATATTAGATCTGCACAAATATTAATTTGTCATGTTCTTTTCAGTTAAAATTTTAAATCAATCATTGCATTGGAATGATGAGAAAGTTTATTATAATTGAGGTTACATCTCCGTCTCCTCTTTATGTAAGAGGTGAGCATTATCTGTTAAAATTAGGAAGTGCATCCAATATATTCTTGTAATGCAACTTAAATTGAAAGTTTTGATCTCAGTTTGGTACAGTGATGTATAGCATTGAGAGTTAATGAGATCTCAAGTGTCTGTAAGCCCATTATCAACCCTCACTGTAAAGATTCCTAAGGCCCAGTTTCATGAGAACAAATTGTAAACCACTACTACATCACAGTAACACAGGAATTCGAGATGTAAAACTAGACCCAAGGTACTTGAGCAACCCAGTTGAAATTGTCCATAATTATTCATTGTTTTTGTAGAAGTGTGGAAGAACGTGTACAGCTTTGGTAAGAAATTCATTTCACAGTGGATGGGATGTCACACATGGTATAAAATAAATAAATACATAAATAAATAGAGACACATAATGGAATTAATGCAAGATAAATAATACAAATCAATGTGAACTATGGTATACCCCATTATAGAACAAAATTCTATGATACAAAACTATGCAACACAAAATGACCTAATAAATATAGGCTAGTTGCTAACCGAAGATAATGGCCAACGTCTCTGTAATGCCTGGGATAGATGAATGAGAGATAAGAGATGGGCTTGGACTTGGACTCGACAGCAACACAATACACGATCAACCCAGCTTGCAAGCTGAATACATAAATCTTTTCAGCAAGTGAATAATAATTGTCAATCGGAGACGAGCATTGTAAATTGTGGCCTCGAGCATTGAAGCTGACTGGCTGTAACTCACTTTATAATCTGTTAAATGAAGTGGTGATGATCGAGACTTCTCATACTGTCTATCAAAGGCTTTAGGTGGCTGCTTGTGCATCACAATGCTTAGAATATGACATACTTTCTGCCTCAACCTCTGTCTCCTAACATCAAGCCTAACTGTCCGCTAGAAGTTCCGTCACTCTCCTTACATTTACTAGTGTCTATTTACACACACATATATACACATTTCCTAACTAAAATCCACTTTAGAACCAGACAACCAGTGAGAAGGCTTCCACTTATGAACCGTACTCCGAAGTTACAGTATTAGCTTTTCGAGGTACTTTATACATAAGCTACGTCACAGGTGTTTAAAAGTAATAGCAGCATTTGTACAGACTGCATGGTGGGGAATAGGTTGGGAAGGGTACAACTGTCTTCATTGATGATGTTGCTTTCAATGGTGTTAATTCTGTACTATAATCGTAATGTACAACCACCTTTTGAGACAAAACAAATGTTTGCTTTTTGAATGCCGTCAATGAGGCGTCAATGTCCAGTTCCCCCTATGAAGTGGCAGTGTTGCAGAGTTTTTCTTGCGACTGTACCGTTCCACGTGGGATTCTTCTCTGTAGAGCTTTCTTGTCGGCCACTCGAGTCTTTAACTCTAAGTCTTCTCAAGCCCAGTCATTGCAGAATTATTTTCGTTTAAGGCTCCAAACATGTTGGTATTATTACATTGCTAATATCTTGACATTTATTGGTGTTCAAAGTTACAATAATTTTCGTTGTTACGGTATTGACCTTTGTTGTTTTTGTTCGTGTAAGAGGGGAGTGGTGTGTTTCCACAAATGTTTGTGATAAGAGTAGGCCTATTCCATGACAGACGGTAGTGGTAAGTATTGTGTAAGAAGTGATTATTGTAGAATAAGAAGAGTAGCTGTAAGTATAAAGTCAAAGCAGAAGACAAAACGATTCAACGGTGTAGATGGTCGTTTCATTGCCAAACATATAAACGTAACCCGGGACTACTAATATTCTTATCACATCAAAAAACATGTCCCACACTAATGGCTACCGGTATGTGAACAAGTTTGAAAATCAAACGATCATAGTCGCCAGAGTGTCTTGCATGCAGATACATAAGAACGTTGTAAGTTTTAAACTCTGCCAGAGAAACACTAGATAATTTCAAGTTAATGAACATTATTAAAACTAAACTCTGCTAAATTGTTATAGGAAATTTCAATTGAATATTGGTTATTGTGTATATGGAATAAATTTTTCAATAGTCTCATTTGGAATTTAAACTAAACCAATACAAAGTATGAGATTTTTTGAAAAAAAAAATCCTTCCAAAATGTATATTTATGTTTTTGTAATGTTTTAAAAAGTATTGTATCAAATTAGTAATTACAGTAAGTGTGGCACTGAGGGCGTTGCACTGTATTGAATTGTACTTAACTAAGAAGTGTCAACGAACGACGACGACGAGCCCCGTATTTGTTTGGCACGCACGTGAGCAATGAAACCTCAGATCTCAGATGTAAACTTCTGCAGAGACCGAGCTTTACAGCGGATGCTAGGCAACACCACTATCAAGGTGTCCGCGCTTCTTGGAGTCGTTCCTAGTGAGCTGGTGGTCGGGGGTGGACTTGAGAATGTCGGGCTGCGTTGCCGCGGTGACCGTTCTTGGAAACGTCCGAGCGCGCTGGAGACTGCCCATCAGTGGCGTTCCGGGTGGGACTGCGTGCCCCAGGGCGTTCATGTAGTCGGCTATCAGGAGAGTCACCTCCAGGACCTGTGACAAGGACACTTAGGTAACGTCTTCAGACTAATGCATTATAGTAGGGCTGGGCAAACATATTAGTTTTCGGTACAATATCGATTATGAGAATATTTTCAATAACAATAAATGGACCCAGCATTGAAATAATGTTTTGGTATAAGCCCTTTATGCTGCAAATACAAAATAAAACTGGATTTCTTTCTTCAAATTCTGGTTCAACGACAACGTGCTTTATTTTGGTGTATAAATTGTTACACATGGTGGAGGTGCCGGGTCAAAAAACACAGGTAAACAATATTGCACTACAATATCATAAAAATATAATTTGGACATCTCTAATACATCCAACAAGGAATGCCATAATTAAATTAGATGTCAGGCTATACAATCATTTGGTCACTCTAATTTATTTGTAGTTTATTATGTAGTTTAAGAGGTATAACTTAGGCACAGTGAATTAGACTTTTGGTGACTGGTGGCTCACGGCTATTTTCATACTTTCTATGGGAGCAGTATATAATTTTTTCATGTTAAATGTAACTTCAAATATAAATAATAATAATTCCAAATTTAAGACGTTTGCCTTGAAAATGAAGATACATTAAATGCTGACTATACAATGTAATGAATTAATTTTATTTTAAGTGTAACCAACAATGTTATTACCTTAGGTTTGGCGAGTGCAAATATCATCTTCTGACTGGGCCCGCCCTCCTGACTGGCGACCAGCATGAAGTCATCCTGACAGCCGCCGAAGGTCACTACACTAGAGTAGGGCACCTTGGTAACCGTCGCCATCGCACCCAGCTCCAGTAGTGACAAGCCCTCCTCCGCCACCGCCAGCCACACCACGCACGGAGCCTTGAGGAGTCCTGGTGACACTAAGCACAACATGGACATCAGCGTTAGTGCCAGGAGTAGAATGATGCAAGGAAAACGTTTTTTACATGCCCGCGGAGACTGTCAGACAGACAGGCGGGTCACCCATCTGTACCATAACATTTTGTATTATATTTTTTGTACACTAAATTCAATCTATCAAACAATAGCAACAGGTTACAATCATAGATGAGGAACAATAATTCGCAGCCATATTGGACAACAAGAAAGAAATGTGCAGAAACCAGAAAAGAAAAACCGGACAATGGACAAACCAGTGGCTCGTCATGCAGCATCCCACAACTTGGCTTTTAATAAGTGCTACACAACCAGAGTGGTTAAAGCACTCCCTGCCAGCTGCAAGCCAGGGGAACTCAGAAGAAGGGAGATGGCACACCAGTGGATCACCCAACACCAGGCTGCCACCAAACCTGAAACATCCGCTAGGCTCCTCCCCTACCTTTCACAGCCACCCACCAACAGCGCCTTGTAAATTTGTACATATTCTCTGACTTAGTTTATTTTAGCCGCCATTTTGATTTTTTACAGTCAGTGGCCATTTTCTTTTCTCTCTTGAGTGAACAAGACCTCGTGTCGAAACGTCTCGTGTTTTCTGTGTTTTGTATATATTTATGTTACTATTATTATTCAAGAAACTCAGCAGCCACCATCACTGTTTGAAGGTAAGCTGTTGGATCCTATCTCACACCAATATAAATGTGCAGAATAGTGTTGTCAAGAGTTAAGTAAGTTTCTGTTCTACACTTTATTTCCATTATCTTGGGTGTAGGTAGATATATTAAACAGAAGAAATAGACAATTGTGCATACTGAATGATTGAATGTGCAATAATACCGGTAGGCTACTATACACTTTCATTGAATTTAAACTCTGTCTACAAGAAAATGAGAACCAACATTTATATCACCACTAGCTGGTAGCCAAGCAACTTCCAATCAATTGTTTTAAAACAAGACAGTGACATTATCTACGTCAGCACCACTAGGTAAATGACCTAGCTCGGATAATGTACGCTGTAAGCTTATACTCACCCTGTCCAACCGCCTTGCTCGTGACGAAGGTCGGCGCCTTGCGTGTCGCCTGGAAGAGGGTGGCACCAAACAGTGGCCACTTGCGCGCGCAAGTCAGGTAGATGCGGACACAGTCCAGCATGCTGCGTCCCTTTAAGGGCAGTCCATCTTTCCTGCAGGCACACCTCCAGCTCCCTGAGGCAGAGAACAGGGACATACTCTTAAGACAGGACATTTAACACACATAATGGCTCACTTAAATTATATACAGGATTAGGCAAAGGTATACTTAGATTTATCAAGTTTCAAAAGGGGTATGGCCATGCAAGGCCATTTTTCAAAGTGATTATAGCATACTATTTAAAATTTGAATAGTCACAATTAGGGATGCACACGATAATCAATAATGGATATAATTTCAATAATCGATAACCAAAATTCATTATCGATTATCGAAATCACCAAATAATTGGTCAATAGTAGCACGAACCCAAACTCTAAAGACAGAGATTATCTCACATTGTGCCATGCACTGGCTGGGCTGACTTCTTAACATGAGCATGTATAAATCACAATCTAAATCTTTGGTAACAAGACTTACTTGAGTTCTTCCTGTGATATCCCCTCTCTGTAGCGATACGGGAAGAACTTGTCCAGTGCGTGTAGAGCCTGGAGTCCCGGGTTCGTGCCTCCACTGCCTCGGGCCTTCTCGCAGTTGTACTCGCCAAAGTCAATCTAAAAACAAACACAATAATAATAATATGAATATCTTCATTCATCAACTCTTTAATTAATCTTTAATGTATTATAATTATCTTGAAATTCATCATGATATCACCTGCTAGGACCATTTTGTTCTACCATAAAAGGAATATTTTTAGTAAATAACCACCATCAGGAAAAATTCTTTTAGATGTTGATCTATGTTCCCCACTGAAAATCAGATCTTGCAACTGAGCGGGTTGTAACATCCAACGTTCCTTAGGCCTAGCTGTGCTAGGCTGAGCATATGCAAATTCAGTTTTAAAGTGTAAAAAAATTAGGAATCAAACAATCATTAATTGTAGAGTTCACTAATTTAGAGAAAACCATTACTAAATTAAGTATTTCCATAAGTTAATTTCCCAAGTTAGGAACCCCATGATGGGCCCCAAACTGTCAGTTTCTGTCAGTCAGCTCAGTCAATTTATTATTTATTTTATTTTATTTAGGACAGTAAATTAAATAAAGCCACAATGACAATATTATAATGCAAAAAATAATGCTCAACAAGAGACGCCAAATTGTACCTGTCACTCGTCACTGATTGTTGACTTCTTCATGCTTAGCCATTAGTAAAAGTGGCAATATTTTTACCGATATGATAAAATGATAGTGCAGCCACTTTTTTATTATTTATAATCATTTTCATTTTATCGTTGTGCATTGCTAAATCTTACCTGCGACATGAGTGCGGCCAACTCCTGCGCCAGCTCCCTCGACACTGGGAATCTTCCCAACACCACCTGCTGGTTGACCTGGTAGCAGAGTAGAAGTCTCTCGCGATCAGTCTCGCTCTTGATGCCGTGCCGCCAGTAGAGGCGGTTCTTGAACGTCAGCTGGATGACGCGCGAGTTCTCGAACTTGCCGGATCCCTTCTCCCGGAGCGCCGTTTCCCACTTGGATATCACGTCGCATAGCTGACACAAACAAAACAAACATTAGCACACGCACAGTGTGTGTGTGTGTATTTTAGAATATCAAAATACCCCAACTTTTAAAAGTTTTCTGGACTGGAAAGTGAAATTGTTTTTTATTTACTAAAATTTAGAGAAAAAGAAAAAAAAAACATCCCGTTTGGGGCGGACTTTTTTAATTTCTAAACTGTAGTAAATAAAAACAATTATACCTACGGGAGTGTTTCCAGACTAACCAAATCGAGAAATGAAAAGTGAAAACCATAGTTTTTCAGCTGAAAAATTTTGATGAATACCCACCGATTGATTACGACCGAAAAGTAAGAGGCAATATATTATTTAAACATAAGTATGTCCTGGTAGAAAAAGTTGATAACTTATTTCAACAGAAAAATGGTGAATTCAATTGATTCATTTTAAAATGAGTGCTTGAAACAATTTGGATACTGCATGCTAATAGTTTACCTTAGCATTGGGATCCAGGTAATGTTCCAACTCCTTCTCTATCGGGTCGTCCGAGAAGAGAGTGAAGCCGGATAGAGCCGACTCTCGGCAGCCGAGTTCCTGGTTCAGAGTGCTGAGAAACTCTTCAATCGTTGTTGAGCCGTCAAAACTTACCACCTAAACATTTCAAACATGTAAGTTACAAACTTAACATTTGAAACAAGAAATTTACAAGATAAACACTAAACCGTTAAAACACGAAACTTACAACCTAAACATTTGAAACAAGAAACGTACAACCTAAACATTTGAAACAAGAAACTTGCAGCCAAAACATTTGAAACAAGAAACTTACAACCTAAACTTTTAAAACAAATCTCGGCTCTGGCCTAACACTCTCACCCACAGCCTCCTAGATGTTCGTCGTATTCCCACTGCCTCCTAGATGTTCCACGACGAACATCTAGGAGGCAGTGCTCTCACCAATGCAAATGTGTCACAAACTAGATGTACCTATTGCACAAATTTGGCAACAAATTGAAGTGGTTTTGCTAGAAACAATCACATGTTGTTAACTTTTTAAGCTTACTAAGGAATTCAACGTAGTTGATTGCTATAGTTTCAACTTTATGAGTAAAAAATGGGGAAGTGAAATACAATACAGTCATGTCGAAAACACAATTTATAGGCAGCAGTGACTGCAATATAATGAATGATAGGTAGGTAAATAAAATAATTTACATACTTAATTTTTCCATTCTCACTAAATCAGTGATTGAACTAGTGGTGTGCGGATACCCAAAATTTTGGGTCGAGTTGGTTAGGCCTACTATATAGAGGCTGACATTATAGCCAGTCAAAAAAAGGTACCCGATTTTCGGGTACAAAAAATATATTTTGGGGAATGGTGGAGGTGCCGGTCCAAGCCGTTTTAAATTTATAACTTGCATAAAAAATGCCTTATAATGAAAGAAAAAAATACAGAAAATAGAAAATGAATTTGGAGAAAATCATAATGCAAGATAGCAACAATAACATACTACATATTGTAAACACATTAACTGGGAAACGCCAAAGTCGTTGTTAGACGAGTGAGTGAGCCATGTGTTGAGTACCCGGTAACATTCCTTTTCTTCCCCTACCTTAGGCCTCCCTAGCCTATCATAGGCTACAGTGGAGCATTATGGCCTAAACTATGACCTAAGCTTAAATACCCTATTAATTATACGAATATTATAATCAAACTTAAATGCAAATGTTCCCGGGTACTCAACTCATGATTCTCTCACTCGTCTAACAACGACTTTGGCGTTTCCCTAGTCGAGTTAGCTAAAGCGCCCTTATAGCCGAAATGTGGGAGATGTGAGTTCAATGGTCGGGAAAGATTTAGTAATTTCTGGATTGTATTTTTTAAATTATTTAACATGTTTTGAAATGCATATAATGCAGTGTAGTCCATCATCTGTGACAATACTATGGAAAACATAGCCAGTACGAAATACGTGAAAATATTGCAAGGTTTACTCAATCTACGAGCGGAAATTGGGGGTACCTTGACGTCCAACATTCGATTAACCTTGGACACGGCATTTCACAGCCAGGTAAATAACAAACAAAAAATATTATTTCAAAATGAAAACCATTGTCGTTAAAATAATTCCTATACATTTCAACGTATTTTTCAGTTTTTTATTTCTTGCAGGTTTAAATCGCAACAGATTGTGCTCATTTTGTTAGCAGTTCTCAGTTACCTGGTCACGGATGTCTGTTTAAAATTTCAGCTCAGTCTATTTGGCCGTTTGGCCGTATGGGACCGGACAGACAGACAGACAGACACAGAATTAATCACGACCAAGAACCGATCGAGTAGCGTTATAGACTACGTTTCGCTGCGCTCACTCGTCTAATTAACTATTAAATAAAAACTAGGAAAACGCTTAAGTCCCGCCGCGTTGTTGGATGAGCGTAATTGGTGAATTGAGCTGCCATGTGTTTTGCGGATTTTCTGTTGTTCTGTGAAAAAATCAGAACTTTGTTGAAATTTTTTTTAAATTAAATCAAATTAAATAAAAAATTAACTTATTTTTTTTAATTAATCGTAATTTTAAAAAGGAAAAAATCGTAATATTGAAATTTTCATAAGAAATAATTATTCGATTACGCACAAATTTTACAAGAATATATTAATTCTTAAAATTAAGGTTCTGTGAAAAAATCATTATAATCGGATAAAGCATGTAGGAGTTATAAGTCGAAGAAATTTTTTAAAAATCTAAAAAAATCGTAAAATTGCGATTTTCATGAGAAATAATTTTTCGATTGCGCTCAAAAACGTGGCAGTTCTTAGTTCAGAGATTTCGAAGGCCTCCATAAAATTTCATCGCAATCGGAGTATCGGTTTTAGCCGGAATCGTGTTAACAGACAGACAAAAATACAGAAAAAAAAAAAAAAAAAAAAAAAAACATTCCGGATTTTTTTCTCCAGTGTAATGAAATGGAATCTTCGCTTCGCTCGCTACGCTCATCCAATAAAAACAATACAAAAATCTTAATTTGCCTATGAGCTTGTGCAATCCAAGAGGTGTATGAACTACTTGAATTTGTCATGTTCTTAAATGTTACATGAATAACATACAACATAAATTAAAAAATAAAAACAATAATGTTCCCAAAACCAATCCATTTATAACTCATTCGTCGCGCCAAATGGTCTCCAAGTGACGTGTCTAAAGGGTAATGCAACTTACTTGATAGGCACCGTTGAGCATGTGCACCGGAATGGCGTGAGGAAGAGAGTGGTGGTAGGGGTTCTTGAGGAGTATCGACAGCACTTCCATGCGCGAAGGTTTGGTCTCGCGACTTCCGTTGATGAGAGTCCTCTCGAGAGCGCGGCTGCAGTACGCGGCGTACTTCCCACACTCCGTCCTGAAAACACAACCGTAACGTGATTGTGACGTCTTAGCCGACCTAGATTAGGCCTACCGTCGTTGAGACGTTGTATGTGCCTATATGCTCAGTACGGCTTATTGCTGTCAAAAAAAATTTGTTCCATGCACTGAATTGTTTTATTTGGGTGAAGACTAGATAATTATGTTTGGCAAGTAAACAACATAATAAATTTAAATTAATCTATGATACAAGTTTGGAACACAAATGAAAGTCTGGGGCTGTCTTGAGGTCAGGTTAACATTTCATGCTGACAAAAACATAATTTTGTGTACATACTCTAATTTTTAAGACTGATGAGCAGTTTGGCTAAACATTTGGCATTTTGAGGGAACATTTCCCAGCAGTATGCATATTGATGAAATCATAAGAGTGATTTTGTTTTTGTTTAAAGTAAAGAATAATTAAAAAATTAAACACGTTTTTATATCTGATTTTAATTAGTGAAACAACAAATCAACATACATCAACAGTACTATCTATTAGTTTTAAAAATGTTTCATGGTTCTATAAATACTTATACACATATTAACAACATTGAAATATTTTTCTGTAATCGTGCATAGACAATCTTTAACCTTTTGAAAAGTGATTTCAAAATTGGGGTTTGCCATCCCTAAAGTGAGTTTTTTCCCCGTATTTCAGAATCTAAGGGAAAAATTCTTAATGAGATTAATAACCAATATTTTCTTGTGTAGTAAATGTTTATTTACACACAATGTTCATAATAATTTCCGAGATTTCGTATACATTCACATCCACGCGCCTTGCCATAGCTACCGAAAACACTGTTGCTGCCTGCCGTCACACGCACCGGCAACGCACCTATTCTCAAAAACATGCTAAAAGTAGATCAAATCTCGTCCAAATGTTTCACCAAATAGTTCAAGATGTTGTCAATAGGTAGCACCACTGCATGGCCGAGCTCCAGCTCGATGCACCCATGCCTTGAATCACTGTGCAACCCAAAAACATCGAAACGTACATATACGGGAATACTCTGGCAGGGCGCTCGGGCGCGCACGTATATAATATACGGGCATACTTTTCAAAAGGTTAAGTAGCAATCTATCTTTTTTTCCAGCAAACTTTGCAAATACTGTTGCATCACTTGTGTTTGAAGTAGGTTTGAAAAATATGAAGAAATCGTGCACTTTAGGTCAGAGCTTTTTTTAAATCTCGCCATTTTACTCACTTGGCGTCGGTGTTGCGCGTGAGATGCAGCCTGAGGAACCACAGCAGCCGGTTGTTGCGCGGCAGGAAGAGCGAGACGGCGAGCGCCAACATTTGCCATCCCTGGACCAGCGTGAAGCTCGGCGGGGAGGTCTTGTTGTCGGCGGGCGGCGGCACAGCCTGGAGGGAAGTGGGGGAACCACTCTGAACGGTTGAGTTACCCAGCGTCTCACACGCAAACAACGACTGCGTGGCGCAAAGCAGCAACTGCTGGAATGGAATGTTGGTGGCATAGGACCTAGCCTCGGTTACAGCCTACGCTTGTGACGAGCTTTTTTAATAATTATTTTTAATCGTCGGGAATATCACAACGAGCATAGCCCTTGAACACAAATTGTGTGTGATATCCCTAAAACTCATTAGAAATTTTGTTCAAAATGTTTCAAAGAAGATATTTTAATCTTATAGCTCGACTTTGATATTATTCATCCCGTCAAATGCGAGAGGAAGTAGTAATTCTATTCTGACAAGCACCCAATAAAGCGTTTTAATTCATAGCACCATTGTGAGAAAGCACTTTTATCCTGACAAGCCCCACTAAAGCGTTTTAATTCGTAGCCCCATTGTGGGAGGAAGCAATGTTATTTGGACAAGCCCCACCAAAGCGTTTTATTTCATAGCGCCATTGTAGGAAGAAGCAATTTAATTCCAATAACCCTCACATCAAGCTTTGTCATTCAAGCACCAAAGTGTGAGGAAGATCTTACTATTTAATTTTGAAAATCACTTGTCCCTTGAAGAGGAAAATATAGGACTTGTGTAAAGGTGACCTTCAACCTTAATTTAATAATAAAACTGAACACAAAAGTGAACTCTGTGTTCGGTACACTCACAGGTAAGTTACATGAAAATAAACATGTTTAAGTACTGAGTGCATTATTTATAAGTTTGTACTGTATTGATTTAAAATAGTTTTTTAAAGAATTGGGTGAAGCAGTGATTTTGTAAGCTAATAAATATCGGTAAACATCCCAAAATGATCTCTATAATACTGAAACTACAGTGGTCTAGAGAGTAGAAGTCTACTAGAGATGCCTTGTAAATAAAAAATAAACATTACACCAACATTCCATTACAAAGTGCCAAATAATATGCTAAACAAGCAGCCGTTTAGTCTGATACGTACCAGGGTACATTCACAAAATCACAAAACATGGACAGTAGCGTAATATAGTAAACCTTCATCAATATCACGTTATTATTAATAATTATGCAGAGTTATACCGGCAATCACAATTCCACATCTTCTCAGTTATAAACTGATGCTATTGAAGAGTGAACTTACATTTAGTCATTTACATACCTATACCATATTTATGCAAATATAGGCCACGCCCACAGCACCACCAACACCAACTTCAAAAAGTGGGTGCAAGCATTTGTCAACGTCATTTATAATATAGATCTCATTTTATCAATTTTTATAGTAGTCAAAATAAATGTGCGGCCATTATTCAATGGTGGCCTATAATCGCGTAAATACTGTATGCGTATGGGTTATAAAAAATTAGTGGTGACGAATGAGAAATGAGTATATGGTGAAAGGCGAGTTTTGTAACAATGATATTATACAGTATAAGAAAGAAAGAAAGAAAAGATGGTGTATATATTCCACATTCTAAACGACTTTTAAATTATAAATGAGAGGGTAAAGGATGGTAAGGCCGGACAACAATGACAAAAAAATATGAACAAATTTAACGTGTAACCACATTAAAAGCATTAGAATTAGGGAAAACCTCATTACAACGAAGCTAACAGGGATAGAAAAGTATCAAAAGTCAAAGCAAATAATACTTGGTTTTATCCAAATATATATTATAGATGACTTTATCTACAAATAACTAGAAAACATAAATCTGTGTTGTTTGCGTACAAATTAAAATTATCCAAGTTATAATGAGCCTTTTTTAGACATTGAATACTCTAAAGGAATATTCCACAATAAAGCAACAATGAAGCCACATGGCTTATACAATATGGCCCCCAAAGCTTTCATAATGAGGGTTGTATGCAGGTATGGGAGAAATACATTAAGGAGAGGATAAGGGCCCAAGCCTAAAAACATGAGGAATGGCCGCTTCTGACCACAAGAGGTGGCGTAAGGTGAGGGAAAAAAGAGTTGATTTTATAGATTTGAGGATACTATTATCTTTAAGCTCCATATGATTAGCTTTGTTGTCTGGTGATAACATTTAAAATATAAAAAAAATTACGTTAATTACTGAATTCAATTGAATACAACTAAAAATAAAATCTGGGCAAAACTTAAAAACAATTACAAGCTACGACATGGGAAGGACAATGACATTACCAAAGAGAAATACATACGTAGTCTTTAAATGTAACAAGAATGGTTCAAGCTTTGTAAAAGTAAAATGTTAGATAAGTATTTGACAATCATGCACTATACGCAGGGAATCTTTCAATACAATATTATCATAACTTGCACTTGTTGACAGACTGGGAATTAAGCTTAGGTACCTGAAATTTGATAAATAAAAATAATATTTACCGAAGGACAAACATTGTGGCACTTAAATTAAAGCAGGCAAGACCTAAGTGACACTAACAAAACATAGATGCATAGTCCCTAGAGACGAGAAAAAAATTACCATGATGAATCATCATTGTAATAATTTTATAATTGATGAATGTATACAGTGGTTAATTTGGGAGTGCCACGGGCAGAAAAAATCCACCCGTTCTTTTTTTCAGGTTTGATGCCATCCTCCCACTTTCATTTAAAAATTTCTAAAGTTTTATCATTTATTTATTTTGTAATTATTTTCAATACAATGTTGCACTTACTACTGTGCAACATAATTTTCTCCACCCTTTCCCCTTTACAAGTGTATGTTGCTTGAAGGAAAGGGGTATCAATAAATATACTTTTTTAGAAATCTCATCATTTTTAATTTAAAAAAAAGAGAAACCTTATGGGCCCCTTTAAGATGGGGAGCATCCACTCACTTTGATTAAAATTTTTTAAAAATAATTTAAACCCCTGATATACTACACTGTTCATAATTGTGTAGGGCATGAAATGCATACAAAGAAAATATTAATTTTGAAGTGTCGTTTGGCATGAACATGTTTGAAGCGCGTGTGTCTATGTAAGCAAAGCATGCAACAGCAAGCGGACTTACGGAGTGCTTAAGCTTGTTGGTGAGAGTGCTCCTATGGTTGTTTACCTGCACCCCCGTTGTGCGCGTGCTGGGCCAATGTCGAGACGTTTGTTTCACCAGCGCACAGATTAGCTCGGACTGGAGCTCGGGCGTTGCAAGGCACTGAGCCAGCGCATTCTGAGCCAGCACAACGTGGTAGTCTATCCCTGCCGAGTCGAGCTGCACCGACATGAACAACTGGCAAGACTGGAACACAGAACAATAACAATCATGATGTCTTCCAGCATTATGACACTAGTGAGAGTGACAAATTATTAATTATTCATACTATGTACTTGTTTCTTGCAAAATATTAAGACCTCGTCTATTAATGTGTCCGTACTGACTTTGGCACGGCTTGGATTTGAAAAAAACTTCAATGATCAGGATGATAGGATGTCAACTTCAAATGCTTGCATGTCCTTGAGATGTGCATATGAGTGACCAATATGGGAGGCTTCTCTACATAAATGAATGAATAAATAAATAAATAAATAAATAAATAAATAAATAAATAAATAAATAAATAAATAAAAGATAACGTTTTCATGATAAATATACTAGTAACTTGGAGATGTCAACATTTAAAATATCAATAAACAAATCCATGTTGTTCCTCGAATCACTTTCAATAACACAGATTATCGTAAAATAAGTGCTCCAACTGTATTTGAATTACGAGTAGGGTTGCACAATGTCAATTGACCGGTCAAATGACTGGTCAAATACTTTTGGTCAATTGACCAGTCAATTGACTTAAAGATAACATGTGTATATTGCATTTTAAACTTGAAATTATTTGAATTTTTATATTTGAATTTGAATTGTTATGGAAACGGAAACATTTCTTTCTTTCTTTTTCAATAAAAATGTTTTAATTAGGTAATATTTTATTTTAATTATTATTTATTATGTAGTTATATTATGAATTATAATAGACAAATAGAATATAATAGCTTCTGGGTAAGCTGAAGCTGAATCGGAGAAAGGGACTGATGACAGCATCGACGATGATGATGACGATGATGATGATGATGATGATATGCCACTTAATATGCATTTAACAAGCTTTGACCAGTCAATTCAATTCAATTCAATTTCAATTGACCAGTCAATTGACCAAATTTGAATTTGACCGGTCAAATCCCATCCCTAATTACGAGTAAACCAGATGTGATAATGATACAAATTAAACCAATACCTTGAACAGCTTAATGGCTTCTTGCTGTAAAATCTCCGAATGCAGTGTGGTTAGTGGTGATAGGATGCACTCTTTACTATGCAGGAGAAGTGGATGCCGCCAAAGAACACAACCTGCAAACACAATACACAAATAGAAAACAATTTACAAATTTATAAATACAATCTATACACAATTGCATTACAGGTATTTACTATGGACGAGCAAGTGACCAACGTGAAAAGGATATTTCAGTATTGTCAATGTGAACAAACATAAATTGCCTATGTTTACGTTTGCGCTATCACAACCAAGGACTAATTCTAAAGTGATAAAAAATTATAAATTAATTCATAATAAATTTTGTATTTTATTTTCATTTATTTTGATAAAATAAAGAGTTTCTAACCTCTAAAAGGTTTTAAATATGATAAAAATAAGTATATTATATTTTGATTTTAATTTGTTTCAATAATGTATCAAATATTGATTTTTTGCCCATCCCTAATCTTTAGATCAACAAGAAAGAGTTGTCCACATTTCAATCTATCTAAGCGCAACTTACTTGCGTCTCCGTCGGTCTCCATGAGTTTCTGCACCAGCTGTTCAAAGTGTGTCCCCTGAGCGCTAGCCGCTCCCCCGCTGACAACAGTCAGGTGATAGAGCCACTGGTCCTTATCTTGCTTGGTGGCTAGCAACAGGTAGGTGGGGCTGGCGTGGTTGGGGAATACACCTGCACACGGAGAAAATCAGTGTTTGAAACTGAATGAGATAAGACGTTAAACTGAAGGAAAAACGTTTGGGGCGAAGATGAATCCAATGCCTCAGTTCATACAGAGAACATCGTTAAAAAAACATGAAAATCCAGGTTTACAACCTCCTTTCAGGTCTAAATTGAGTTTTAATCGAGATAAAAATTGTGTGCATGAAGGCATTTAACTCCTTTATCTATTAATTTGTGTGAAGAAGATTTGGATGATAAAATTAAATATTAACCAGGATGTAATTAATAGTTTTATAGAGGGGCAAATGTTTTGACAATATATTTCGCATGAGATCAATAAGTATGTGGTATTAAGACTTTTAGTTTGACAAATCTGAACTTTACAACGGATAGAAGTGTAACTAAGTCAAATGCAGTACTTCTTTTGACTGAATGAACTAAACCTCTCGTAACAATTGCTTTTGATTATGTAATAATAAACCTAACAGAATTCATCCATGTTATGGTAAGGAAGAGACAGACGGTCACACATACCAATGGTGAGCTCAGACGTGTCAGTTTCCCGATCCTCAGAGTCCGAGTCCGACACGTGATCAACCTCCTCAGCCCGAGCATCTCTCATGTTGATCTGACCGACCGGGTTCTGTGAGCAAACATTATGCTTATTAATTCTACGTACACCAACACAACAGCCAAACACACATTCCATTCACATTTCAAATAGTTATATGTACATTACATTACATTAAATTTATATTGTATAAATTATAATTATTATATTATAACAAAACGGCTGAGGCACACACATTTCTCTACTGTTATGGTATTGGAGCTCGCTCTAATACTCCTCATTACTGTACAATGTTCTATAGTTTACTATAATATTCATAATACATGATATTGATATGGCATAGTAAGTAAGTAAGAAGAAGTACCGTATTTACTCGCTTATAGGCCGCCCTCGAGTAAAGGCCGCACCCTTATTTTGAACACTCAGATTTTAAAGATTTGGATATAAATACTATTGATAAATGGCTTCACATAATGGCCGCACCCCACTTTTTGAACTTGACAATTTCAAATATACCCGAGGCCTATACTCGCATAAATACAGTAGACAAAAAATTATTTGAGTTGGTGATTAGGTGTAGGTATAGATCTACCAAGACCACTGTGGCCCGTGCCATTACGTGTACGCGCCTCCGGGCCAAGTTCATTCTCGGTTTTAGGGGAGCTTCGTAGATACAGGCGCCGTACGGCTCAGTTCTAGCCGGCAGCCGTGAGGAACTAATCTCCTTACGGCATACGGCGGGAGCAATATGACCTCGCCGCCCCAGCACCCTCACTTTTCTCTGCCAATCGCTCGCGGTACGCGCCTATGCGCTCATTGCCTGCATTCAAGACAACTTGGACTCGTCCGTTTTGGCCAGGGCTTTTGTGGTGTTAGTACATCTATATCAACTTTGTTTTGCAACCAGAGTATGATTTCTATGCATGTAGTCTTGTCTGAAATTATAAGAAACATGTGAAGCTCCTATCAATCTCTTAAATCCTCCGCATGAAACGTATTGTGCACGGGGGTGTACTCACATTGTCGCTAGGTGACTTGTAGTAGAGGAACATCTTGCCTATGAGGACACACCAACACTTCTTTGCGTGGCCGTTCTTCACTTTGGTTATCCAGCCGCTGAGTGTCGGTCGGTTGTCTTCCTTGGACAGGAGGAGACGGGTAGCGTTCCGTCGTTGGACGTTCTGTAGGACACGTATCCAGTCCTCCATCGTGGCGATAGAGTCGGCCGTCAGGTAGTACACCTTCTTGCCTGGGGATACACGCATCACGTTTAGTACACGCAGAGACGTAACGGAACAAATAGATAAAATATTTTGCATCGGCAAATTGGCAATTCAAATTACAATACATCGCACCTAGCCAGATTTACATTGCAGATTTTCAACTTGTTTTTGTATGGAACAAGTACAATATATCTCATTCCACAAAAGTGTACATAAGGTCTGTATTTCTTACCATTGTATCAAAGTATTCAAATAAAATACCATTGTTGACTAAACAGACAAAATTTTTTTAAAAAAGTAAACAACCATCCTATTTCTTTGGTTCCAATTTACAAAAGCATGACTTAATTTTTTTCAGTAAACATCAAAGTAAAACATTATTTTTATATTATTATTTACTACAATTCAGAAATTAAAAAAGTCCGCCCCAACCGGGATTCGAACCACGGGTCTACCACATTCCAGGTGAGCGTCTTAACCACTTTTTTTATAACCCTTACAAGCTGATTATCTAAAGATAACTCCAATCAAGAATGGTGAACAGTAGTTGCGGCTTCTCAGACTGAACTGTGATGAATTATTAAGAATTTCGTACAAAGCAGCTTAACTAGCGGACAGACTGGCACACTTACCTGTGTTGATCTCGAACGTAGCCGCCCCAACCGCCCGGTTGATCCGACAAGCCTCGTTCAGCACAACCTCTCCCTGCGGCTTACGATGGACGTCATTCTGTGACTTCCAGAATGTTAGGACACCATTACGTAACACGAAGTAACGTTTACGCCAGGTCTTTAGTTTGCCGCCGAGTTTCGCCAGGTGGCCGCTCTTCTCGAGATCGCTCACGGGGCCTGGGAGAGGTGAACAATACCGGGTTGTAGATAACACATGGGTTTTATAGAGGTGTGAGAGTTATCACATATATGATACTTGAAGATAATGTCAAATACTTGGGAGTAATGTAAATCTTAGTCATACTTACAATGAAATAATGTGAGTTGCAGATGGTATATAGTCAAATCTATGGTGGTGATGTATGTACTAGATGAACAGTGTCCAAAATCCATGCATTGTGGGATTTTACACCACTTTCATAGGTTAGACCCAGTGTCCTTTTAATCAATGATGCTTCAATTGTGGGAGCCATAGTGGCAGATTTCCCTACACTGTATGTAATTATAAGGAAAGTTTTCTTAAACTTTTCACATTCAAGGACAAATAAGGAAGCAGTTGGGGGAAAGTGGACCGGCTACCTAAATTAAATGTCTCATCACCAACAGATATCATTCTAAAGGGTGTTTTGGGGTGAGCAAGAGGAAAATTGTAGAATTGCATGCACATCAGTAAAAACATTTTTTTTCTGCATCACACACAGCATTTTAAACTTTTGTTTCACCCTTATTTTAAAATATTTAAAATACTTGTCATTAAAACAAATGTATTAATTTCACACATTTTTATAAATTATTTGTTATTTTAGCGATAACTTAATGTGAACCCACCGTCTAACGTCCTGGTCCGAGGGTTGGTCTCGGTGGTGATGGAAGACACGCGACAGAGAAGAGATGAACCGACTGACGCAGTCGTGTCGCAAGACAGCGCGTCGGGAGGGATAGCGTAGTCGTCAGACAGGCCAGATTCGAAGGACAGTTCTGAAACACAACAACAGGGTTACAGGACCTGTCTAATCACACGGGTCTCATTTAAAATAAAAGATTAAATGCATTTAAATTAAATTATCATGTATGCATGGCCTACTAAGTCTTTACAATTTTATTTATTTATTTAATTAACGTCCATCCTATTCAGTTACAACAACTGACGAGTACATTGTTAGAGAAATGTATGAAGAAATATGTTTAAATTTAATTTATAAGCTGTATTTAAAAATCAATAAGTCAAAAGACCAATTAACGTACCAAACAAATTAATTAATTGATTTAATAACTAGGAAAACGCTTAAGTCCCGCCGCGTTGTTGGATGAGCGTAATTGGTGCATTGAGCTGCCATGTGTTATGCGAATTTTCTGTTGTTCTGTGGAAAAATCATTATTAAGTTGAAATGTTTTTAAAATTAAATTAAATTAAATAAAAAATAAATAAATTTTTAAATTTGTTTTAATTAATCGTAATTGTTAAAAAAAATCGTAAAATTGCGATTTTTATAAGAAATAATTTCTCGATTGCGCTCAAATTTAACACGAATATATTAATTTATAAAATTAAGGTTCTGCGAAAAAATCATTACAATCGGATAAAGCATGTAGGTGTTATAAGTCGAAGAATTTTTTTAAAAATAAAAAAAAATCGTAAAATTGCGATTTTCACGAGAAAAAAAATTCCGATTGCGCTCAGAAACGTGGCAGTTCTAAGTTCAGAGATTTCGAAGGTCTCCATAAAATTTCTTCGCAATCGGAGTATCGGTTTAGCCGGAATCGTGTGGACAAACAGACAAAAATCCCCCCAAAAAAAGAAAAAAAACATTCCGGATTTTTTTCTCCAGTGTAGTAGAATGGAATCTTCACTTCGCTCGCTACGCTCATCCAAAAATATCTTTGAAACAGCCACCTAAACATTATAATATCCCTCCGCAAACAATCACCAAAAAAGCCACCTCCCCCACCAATAGCCGATTTACTGATATTATACAGACAAGCGTCGACAAAGTAGTGAAAGTCCGCACCCCTCTTTACACTCTTACTCGGGCTGAGCGATGCCCTGCGTTTGGCCGGTGACAGACTCGAGTTGGTCTTCATGCTCTTGCTCGGACTGAGCGATCCCGAGCTGGTGTTGTCCGAGCTCCGGTTGGTCAGTATCTTGTCGCTGTCGGAGCTGCTTATCACGCGTAACGCCACCTGGTGGAATAATAACACAATAGATAACTTGGCCTACTTGGAATTAAGAACTCCCATTTAGCCATTAATCCAGAAGGAAAACAATTAGAAAATTAAGTCCTTACATTCAAATACTTTATGGTGGTATTAGATTGGATATTGAATAATTTCATGTACAAATTAAAAATGCAAAAAATATGCAAATTTAAAGATAGGGGTATTGCTACGATCACTATCAAATTTCCGACTGTGATTTATAAAAATATGATCAATGATGAATATAAAATATACCAAATGAATGATAATAATTGTATTGTATTCCGTAGAAAAATGTGCTGAGGATGTACTAAAATGTGTGTTTATAAATCAATAATTCCCACCTGGTGGTCCTCCGAGCTGCTGTTGGTCGCCCGAGTGTCGCCCGCCGAGAGATGAAGCCCGTGGTGATCTTCACCGTCTGACGAGTCATCGGATGAGTCACCAGTGAATGGCATGGAGCGGATCTGACTCGCGCGCTGCAACAGTAAACAAGCTTTATTGTAGTTTGATAAACTTTATTTAATATTATTTAAAATTTCCATTAAAAGTTATAATATTTTTAGAAAGTTAAACGTACTAGGTTATATACAAAGTTTAAGAGCCTAATGCATAGACAGGTTTCAGGCGCGGCTGCAGAGTGTTAGAAATAAAATAACAAGCTCTACAGTTATGATCAAATAATTATGAAAAAAATTCAACCATACTCAAAAATAAATTTTGAACACATCGGATTTGTCTATTTTTTTCTTTGGTCGGTTATTGCTTCGGAAAAAAATGATAACTTTGGAACTTGATGATGAACTTTACTGCATTGAAATAAGTTATATCCATTTTTCATGACAGCGCGGTATTAATTTTACTATTCTGAACACTGTGGTGAAATTTGATATTGTTTGAACCATAATTATGGTCATAATCGTTAAATTACATCAGTAAAAGTTACACAAAACGGCTCAGAAGTAGGCCCAAAATGGGATTTGATGGCTGCACAGAGTGCCGCGTCTGTGCGTTAGGATCGCATGTACGAAAGCCGATAACGGCAGCTTGACGTCATCACAGTCTGATATCGCCATCGTGAGGTAGGGCCTACCCCGTCAAACGCAAAATGTCGAGCCCTACCAGTGACCCTTACCAGTGAAACTTACTTTGTTTTTATGTTCATATAATTTTCGTAACATGACGACAGTAACCATAGCAAATTTAATAAAAAGCATTGTATCTTGGGAACTAGGTACAGATTGTAAACAAAATAAACAAAAGAAGGTAGCTTTTGTTTCTAGGAAATCTGTTTTGAAAAGCACTGCATCCACCGCTTGCTTGATGTATCATGAGAAATTAAACTATAAGTAATTATGTTGACATATTTTATTATCGCATGATATTATGTAGTGAAGAATAAATCAGGTGACCACCGGTTTGACCGGTACAGTACCGTTTTTCATAACACTTGTACCGGTGTCCCAAGAAACTAATAAAAAATTACGTTTTTGTACCGGTTTGCAATTTTAGTGAGAAAGTGACCTGGTATTTTCTTAACTATACCGTGCATGGAAAGATAATGTTTTATAAAAATATGCTCCTCTGATAATACTTATAGTAAAAAACAATGAAAAAGTTCTTCCACATCAAGAAGATAATTCATTTTCTCTAGGGGTTTGCGAGTATTATTAATGATTTGGTGGAGGTGCCGGGTCGCGCTCGTGTGTGAAAACGTAAAAATCGTTAGGCCTATACATTTTTGACGCTACCTTACAAATGCTGATAACTTACCATAATAGAAATAATATAAGTCTTATGATACAAATTTATATTCATTTAGGAAGTTTTGAACTTTTTCGGGGAACAAAATATAATAAAAATATGTCACTATAGTGTTTGTGCACAAACGCAAAAATGTGACTTTTTATCAATTTTACTTTGATATTCAATGCCAATTTACGAGAACGTTTGAAAACATATTGTTGGTTTATCAGTCTTAAAAACATGCTGTCACATGTGTTATAATACTTCAATGCACAGATAATTATACGAAGTCGCCGAGATAGTGCATGACATGCGTTTGTTCGGCTGCGCGTCTCATTTACTTCCGCTGTCGCGACGAGCACATTGTGAGATATATAAGCGCCAAACCGCTCATACTTTACCATTCGGCCATGTAGGTATCAACAAATGTCTGTGGTGATTTAGCTGTGTAAGTTTTATAAATGCTATGTTATATTTCAGGTCAATTGAACATTTCGTTACTGCTTTTGTCAATCGACAGCAAATAAATGCAGGAACAAAGCTGCATCGCAGTCTTGCATCACAAATATAATAATTTCTTTAAAACAGAGCGGCTTCATTGATGGAATTTTTAAAACTGAATAGTGTGGCCAACACTGTAAATACAATTTGGAATTTAAAGTCCGTCTGTTGTATGCTACTGTAGCAGTACACAACGTTTATTGTTGTTTGTTCCGTGCTTAGAGATAATTTGCGTGTTTGTTATCCCACACATAACAAAAACTTGTAAAAATACAGCCAAACCTTACACACTCAAAAGAAATGAGATCTAAAAAAATCACCTCAAATCTGCTTGCTGTATAAGGTGCCTGAGTGTATAGCGCACCGCGGCTTGGCTGCGGCGCCCTAACTGGCACCTAGATATAAATCAAGATAATATTCTTTTTATAGCACTATGACTGGATCGTATTATATACCCCTAATAGTATTCACCAAATTCGATTCCATATTATTGTTATAACATGATCGAACATTAATTTCATGGAGTAGATGATATAACTTTCTTAATGCATTACTAAAATGCGTAAACTGTGTTTCAAGATCTATGTTTATACGAATTGTAGCTATGGTTGACGAACCAAAAAGGAAGTGTCCTAAACTCAAGAAAGTAATCGATCAGACACTGTCTATTTTTGTGACGGCAAATTGTTAGACATTGAGTCAGTTATCGACCTGTACCAAAAAGACATGTTTTTTACTCGTATCTGTTACCGTATGAAGATACATATTGAAAACTTAATGTGAAATTCCACTATTCTTGCCGTTGGGCTGTTGATCAATTATCTTGTGCTATTGAAAAAACAAAATACACCCAGTAGTAAAACCCCCAGTAAACCGATTTACTCTACAAGAGCTGGTAAGTGTCGGTGAAACTTTATAAAAAGTGTCTAAGGTCGAAGAGACTGTTCAAGAAAACAACATGACGAAGAACCATGTACGTGGACATCAAACCTTCCGAGAGAATGTTTTTGCACCAAGCTGATATACTATATTCATTATTGTGAGGTTTAAACCTTATAGCAATGAGCAAAACTAATGAGCAAAACTAACTAATTGATAATAACAATCAGGTATAGGCCAACATAGTATTAATAAAATTACCCTTTCAATTACAATTTTAATATTTAACGTGTTTTGGTAACATCACAAATATTTTTGGTAGTTTAATACCCCCCAAATAAAAAAAAATTGTAAAAAAAAAAAACGGCAGCCAAGCTCTCCTTCAAAAGTTTTCGGCTGTGAATGCTGTGGGATATAGAAGTTGAGCCAAGCATTTCATTCTTTCTCCCTAGTTTCGCATAGAAAAGAAGTAAGATCATTTCGCCTGTTGACAAGCGCTAAGCCAACCATTTACCATCATTTAAATACATGCAATTTTAAAAAAATATTTCGCTGAATACATTATTTTCATCACAATAGATTTGAAATGTGTGGAGGCAGGTAGAAAAAACCCATGTTCGCTCCCAAGTTCGGTCACGCCAAAAAAGGTGGAAAGGGAAAAATGCAGACAATAGACGGGACGACCGGTCCCGGTCTCGTCCGCGGATGGTCACTTTGTATCTCAAGGATAGATAAACTTTAGTTAGTTACCCACCCACCCAGCAAGCCGGAAGTTTTTCGTCGATTTTACGCAATATTTTAACACAGAACTGGTTATCGGATCGGGCTGATTTTTTTTTTGTAGATCATGAACCACATATCAGGTCATACACCGAGTTTCAAGATTGTAAATTTTTCGGGGCGGCGTGTGCAGATAGCTGAAAACCCCCCAACTCGGGTGGGAGTAAACAGGGTCGAGTTAGCCATCGCCTAGCTTGGCTGCGGGCGAACGACCGTCGCCCTAGATTACGTTCCAGTAGAAGCCATACAAGAATGTCATGCACACTTTAACATGCCTACGTGCTACATAATAAATTAATATTTGACGTGACATGTGTCAGAAAATTTAAGTAATTGATTCAAATTATTACATATTTAAATTATGTTAGAAGTTTATTGCCAATTTGTCTGTTACATGTGTTCGGTTTGGCCCCCGGACCTCACAGTGAATAGTAGTACTCTGCGCGACAGCGGAAGTAAATAAGACGCGCGGCCGAACAAACGCATGTCATGCACTATCTCAGCGACTTCGTATAACTATCTGTGCATTGAAGTATTATAACACATGTGACAGCATGTTTTTAAGACTGATAAACCAACAATATGTTTTCAAACGTTTTCGTAAATTGGCATTGAATATCAAAGTAAAATTGATAATAAGTCACATTTTTGCGTTTTAGACCAATTTAAATACTCTAAACTATTTTTAATGGGTAAATGTGGGTATTCACTGGAACGGTCGATTCGTCTTCTAAATAATCGTACAAAGTTATTGATTTAGAACAAGGATCAAAAGGGTGAAACGTCATGCGGAAGCGTCGCGGCGCGCTCAAAACGGCATGTAGAACAAGGCGGATTCTTTTTGTATACGGTTTATGGTATGTATTTTGAATTAGGCTTTCTAAAAAGTATAATGTCATCTTGTTCTACCGCCGGTAGGGGTCCAACTTTCATAACTTGCCGATTGCCGCTGCACGGATGCGAGAAAGCCTTCGCCATTAGAGTAATTTGCACTGGAAAAGTTATAAAAATTGTTTCCGTCACAAATTATAAGTGAACAACAATAATGGAATGAGTAAAAAAAAGTAAAAAAGTTTTCCTAGACGGGGCTCGAACGGACGTCCTCTCGCATGCAAAACAAGAGCTCTAACCACTTCGGCCAACAATGACCACGGTATTTATAAGATGCACTAAACGTGCGGTCTAGAGTGATATTTATACAGATGCACGATAACTTGCGATAAGCGTAAACATTTGTCATGACTATTAGGACACTTTTAATAGTTATAAAACGTTCTGTCGATATTTCTAGAGTGTAATTTACGTCTCTTTTCACAAGATGTACATTATAATTATTTATTTTGTCATTAAAAACTTCGGATGTGGCAGTCAGTCGCATGAAATCATCCAACTCGCCACCAAATAATATCTCGTGGTTTGAAACGTGGCTGGTAATGCGGGTAGCCTAGGACCCAAGGGGAGAAGACGCAACTGTATTGGCAGAGCTACCGATAGCGGACGATTTAGTTTAGGTAGTCACCGCAAAATTTGAAAGCGCTCGGCCCTGCTTCCGACTCTTAAGGAACTTAAAATTAAATTAAATCAATTAAAGTTCATTTCAATTTAACATTTCAAATAAAAGCATAAACAACATTTTTAAATTACAGTAGAACCCTTTAATATTAAGTATACTTAAAAGATAAATACTGATCAATAATTAATTGTCAAGAACACTAGTTTGAACTTTGTTGATATTTGGAAAACACCAAAATTCAAATTGCAATTACTTTGAAAGGTAGTAAGTAAAGAAGGAAAAGGTTTATTCTAAGAGGAAGTGGGTATTAGTACATGACTTGCTTTTTGGATTATTCTTTTCTTTCACAAATTTTGGCTTGATACAGGAGAAAATCCTCCTTGACGGAATGTTATAGTAGGGTTTGATGGTAAGATAAGATTTTCTAAGGTTTCTCTCAAGCCAAACATCGGTAACCAAGACGATCAACAAAATGGACAAGAGCTATTGAAAGAATCGGTGTATAAGACTTACCCCCTTGACGGTGGCGTAGACAGGAACGCTGATATCACAGTAGCCTCCGGCGTTGGAACACTGTCCGTTCTCGACCAGGTTCGGTCCGCAGGCGAGTTGCAGTCCGTCAGCCGCCACCTGATATATCCGAGACTCCCACGATGGGAACCTGGTGGATATTATTGTAATATTACCTAGAGTTGCTCTGAAATCACTTGCGAGTTGTGACTAGGACTGTGCGAGTAGAGGTTTTGACCATCAGGTCAGATTTGGATACTAAATTTCTTTGGATTATTGGGATGGCAGGTTAAAATGGATAATGAAATTCACTTTCAAAGAATCTTATATTATAATTTCATAATCACGTGACTGTGAGAAATAATAAGCCGGGACCGGCACCTCCACCAACCGATCAAATTTTGTTGTATCCTGGGCAAAGATCGGGTACCTTCTTTTACAATCGGGTCGGCCTCCAAAGACGCGACATGACCTGAAATTCATGTACCCGCACACCACTACTTGTGGTGTGTTTCTAACACCATCATCATTCACGGGAAGAAGAAATATAGTGAGAATACATTCTGAGCATGAGATGATCACAGTTTATTATGAAACAGACCATATGTCATTACTTTTTTGTATTTTTAACTAGGAAAGGTAGTGGAGTGTACTATTTTATAAATTTTTGCATGCTGTGGTTGCCTGTACTAACCTGTGTAGTGGAGGGGTGGGGGGCTTCCCCGTCTCCCACGGCTGCTTCTCTCGGCTGGGAGTGTAGATCTCGGCATAGTCGTGAGTCGTCTCCTCGATAAGACGCACACTTCGAGGTAAGCTGAGCGCAAGGCTTTCCACCGCGGCTTCAAGGTCTGCCGACATGGCGTCTGTAACAAGGATAATTGGTTCAACTAGGCTGTTGGACACACATTATAAATTAATTTATAAGAAACAATTATAACAACTGACCATTAGAAACAAACAAGTCAAATAAATAATAAAAATATAACCCACGACCACAAGATAGAAAATTATTTCTGAATGTAAAAAATGAATGTGGTGTAATATGAATATTTCAAGAAGTTTGCCAACAAATAAAAAGTGTGTCACAGAATGACAGGTTAATAATCATTTACAATAAAACTCCACAAGAATATTTTCCAAAAAAACTGTTACATTAAACAATAACATGTGGCAGAAACAAATGCATGTAATAAGAATACTGTATTTTAAAAGAAGCTATAAAATTATCATAGAATAATATTTATGACTAGGAAAACGCTAAAGTCCCGCCGCGTTGATGGATGAGCTTTTTATAAAGTTTTTAGACTGCGTGGGATATCTTTACTTTTGCGAGTGCTTTGTTGCTTTGTTTTGCTGCCCACGCATTGTAGGTGATTGTTGTCAAGTTTCTATTGTTACTTGTCAATTTGTTATTATTTACCGTTAAAAACTTATATTAAAAGCTTTATTTCTATGGATTCTGTGTAACTTTGTCAACTTTTTCTTTCAAAAGGTACTTTATCACCATAACCTTAATGTCCATGTATAATATGAACGTTGAAGCCCCACCCGTTTGGTCAGAATTGGCCCAAATGGCACGAAAATATCGCATAAAAATCAAAAAAACTTATATTAATAGCTTTATTTCTATGAATTCGGCTAACTTTTTCAACTTTTTCTTTCAAAAGGTACTACATCACCATAACCTTAATGGTCCATGTATAATATGAACGTTGTAGCCCCACCCGTTTGGTCAGAATCGGCCCAAATGTCACGAAAATATCGCACTAAAAATCGAAAAAAATCGTAAAAGTACGATATTCATGAGAAATATTTCTTCGATTGTACCCAAAAACAATACACCTCTAAGTTCAGAGATTTCGAAGGTCCCATCAAATTTTCATCAAGATCGGATATGCCGTTTGCCTGGTAGAGAGTTAACAAACAGACAGAAAAAAAAAAAAAAAAAAAAAAAAAAAACAAACAAAAAAAAAACACCCGAGCTAAATTTTTTGGGGGTCAGTGAAATTGAAGTCTTCGCTTCGCTCATCCAATTACTTTATGATGGTAATTTCAATCATACTTTTAATAAGCACAGTAGTTTTATTTAAATTCACAATTTCATTCGCAATTTCTATCTTAATAATCAACATAAATTAATAAATAATTTACTTAGTTAATAATAATAATCATCATAACTCAGTTCCAACTATGTCGGGTTGAGTGGTGGTTTTCCACCATTATCAAGGGCATGAAACTGTAGATACTAAGCTTGCCAGACTTAGTGTTTCTTCCACATCATCCAACTCCTTCTTCTCCACCAATTTACTCCACTCTCTTCTGTCCTCCCACAGCTTTACTCTTGCCACATGCTCCCACACTTCATTCCGTTTTCCAACGTCTTCTTGAATTAATCTTTCCCATTTTTCTCTTGGCCTTCCTACTCTTCTTTTCCCCTCCTCTGCCGCTTCAAATTCTCGTCTTGGAATCCTCTCCCTGCCCATCCTTTTCATATGTCCAAACCATCTTAGACGTTCTCTTCCTAGCTTAAATTTCAATCTCTCCAATCCCAGTTCTTTCCTTATTTCATTACTTCTTATCTTGTCCATCTTTGTAACTCCCTTTATACTTCTTAAAAACTTCATTTCTGCTGCTTCCAGCTGACTCTCTTCTTTTGTTCCCACTGCCCATGTTACTGCCCCATATGTTAATATAGGTACAAAATATGCCTTATACAGCAAAATTTTACATTTTTGTAATAATTAATTAATTAATTATTATATATTAATTATATATTATATATAATTAAATAAAAAATTTATATATAAAATAAATATATTATAATTATTATTATATATTAACATTAATAATACTTAACTGTTTTCTTCATAAGAAATAACGTCATACAAAGCTCTCGTACCTGCAGCGGCAATCAGCGCAGAGTCCCTAGTTGTGGTATCCGGCTGCTGAACAAGCTCCATCCCGGTCGACGACTGATGTCTTCGATGACTTCTCCTTCGTTCCACCTCCGCGTAGACTGCCTCCGTCACTCCCAAAGAACCCACGCTGCAAGTTTAATACAACGTAGAGCCCTCACACAGTGTACACACTTAATTAATACATAATTTTATGCATGACTCCCTATCAAGTTTATTCAGTAAAACAGTACCCCTAACAGTACCAGTGTACCAAGTACTACATTGGAATCATCAGTCTGTGAAGTGCTATATTCTCCACATTTTACCTGTTTGCATGTTTGCGACAGATGACAACAAGGGGCCAAGTAATGTCAGTCACAAAATTTTAATGGACTTATTTTGAGATCTCACAGTGACAGAGTTGATATGGGATAAACCACTGTCAAAGGACAAAGAAACTAACAAGTTCCCAAGTTATGAATGTTCTATTTAATGGGGAAGGGTTTAGCCACATAACTTCAAACAAAAAGGAATTGGAACTATATAGAAAATTGCAAGTAATTGTACTTGTATAAGGCTTCTCACAGGCAATAGTGAGGTAAACTCCCCTGTACTGCATGACCTTACAATTAAATTAGTATTGACTTGAAGCTTACTTTTTTACGAGCCTTGAGAAACAAGTCTTTACCGTTCTAAAATTATTTTAATTTGATCAAATTTATGTGCATTGTTTTGACACAAATACAAATTACAGATTAAATGACTCAAGAAATGATGATGTGTATTGATACTTTTTTAGAATAACACAAAAACTGTATACGTTTGAAAACTGTTTTAGTTGCAATTTAACTACGGAAAGCAAAGCAAAGCACCCGGCCGGCAATTGGGAGACCAGGGTTTGATACCTGGCTGAGATTGATTTTTAAATTTCTGGTTTGATTTCCTTATAGCTCCTTATTATTATAGCTTGTTGTTAATACAGGAAGCTTCATGAACAAGAAATCAAGAAATATTTAAAAGAAATCAACCCCACAGTGCTGATATTACAGGATTTTAGGCTTCCTCTAACACTTCATTATGGGATAGCTCATCAAGCCACAAAACACAGGAAATATTGTAATGTGAAGAATGGTAGAAAACTAACAACATTATAAACGTTTTATGGTTTCCTAAACGCCTAGTTGGAGATAGTTTAGTCTAGTCACCTGGCAGCTTGCGAGAGTGGCCGAGGGCTGGGCCGGCTGAGGTTGGCCACACTGGAAGAGCTGTGCGCGAGATGGTTACGCAGCAACTCAAGCTGCGCGTTGCACTTCTGATTTTGTTCCCGCAGCACCTGGTTCTGTTCTTCTAGTTCTCGTAGCTTGTTCGTCACCCACTCCTTGATCTTAGCGGCCTTTGCCTCGACTTGACGCGCGTCCGCCAGGCGCAGCTGCCTCTGTACATAGAACAATATGTACATTACTTTCAGATCATGTTTTAGTCATTGTAAGTACTTGACAATTGTATGAATTTGAGATCAAAGTATTAAAAAAGGTTAATAAAGTTACTTCTAGACATTTTTTGAATGGTTCATCAGTGGGACGAGGGTTTACAACTATGGCTTGACAAAATCGGTAAAAATTTAGATTGTCATCTACGCAACCTCTTCCACACAATTGTGCTTCTTTCTATGCTATTGAATACTCTCCAAAATAAAATTTAAAAAAAAAAAACAATTGTAATTTTGGTTTTCAAATAAAGAAGAATTGAGCCAAAGTTATCATTAAATTTCAGACAAAGGATTCAAATTTTCAAAAGTAAAACACAGAGTAGCTCTTCTCTCCATGGACTTGTTTAAATTTTACTATTAGTCTTTCTTTCTTTCTTTCTTTCTTTCTTTCTTTAATAAAGGAGGATCCTCTTGTGACCGTGACCGCTATTATGAAATGTAACTTTTATTTATTTTTCCCTTTGTGAGTTGTCTGCTTCAGCTTTCAAGCAAGTAGAATATAAACGGCTCATGATGCCGGCGTACCTGCTCCTCGACTTGCGTCTCGAGCTTGTCTATGACGGCAGTCGGACCCTTAGCCACTACCACCGTGTGTTGTTCCGAGCTGGAAGACTCAGTCGCGAGGTTCAGACGATCGCCCATCATCCCCCGCAGCTGAAACACAACCGTAATGACAATATAAGACACAACGAGTAGAGGCAGCCCACTTTCAAAGCCAGTATAAGAAATTATTTGTAACGTATTACTCGCACAATAGGACTATGTTTGACATTTAATTTCTTAAATTCTAGCTAAGAAAATATTAACCATAAAAAAAACGAATAAACTAGGTCTGATGTGGACATAACTCTAACTGCTAACACATACTCTATCAACCAACCAACTTATGACCAAGCACTCAGCAAACAACAACGCTGCTTCACTAACGCTTTTTCCACAGTCGCGTTGATGGATGAGCTTTCACGGTTGATTATCCTTGCCCTAAAAGAACGACTTATATGAGAAATATTTATTTGATTCTCCCTAAAATCATAACATATCCAATTCCAGTGATAAAAAAACGTTCCCATAAAGTTTCATCAAGATCGGAGAAGCTGTTTGACTGGTCGCGGGCCAAATATCACGAAAATATCGTATTATTATTATTTTTTAATCGGCAAAGTACGATATTCATGAGAAATATTTCTTTGATTGTTCCCAAAAACTTGGCAGATCTAAAATCAGATATTTCGAAGGTCCCCTCTAATTTTAATCAAGATTGCATATTATGCCATTTGACCGGTAGAGAGCGAACAAACAAAAAACACCAGAGCTATTTTTCTCAGGGTAAGTAAAATTGAAGTCTTTGCTTTGCTTATCCAATAATATAAATATAATTTAATGTATGCTATATGTATGTAGGTGTTTGTTCCTCACAATTAAGTTTGACAAGTGAGGGGATAATACTCAGAGAGGATCTATAATATGTTAATTCTGCTCATTCAAGTAATTTACAGTTTATATCAACTAAGTGAATATTATAAGCAATTTTTATGCTGTAAAATATCAAGAGTGAAAGATACATACATATCAAATTATGTATGTTTTAACAAATTTACGAGAAAACATAATAATATTGATTGTCGAGACGGAAATTATACGTTGAATTTTTTAAAATGCCCCCTTATACGCCACTGGATTGAACAACTTGCCAGCTGGCCACCCGAGTGTTCACCATATCAATGACAATAGAAGATGAGAAGCGTTGATCCTCAACCGCAGATGTTGGAGAGGGTTATTTGTAGTTGCTCATCCACCATGCGATTAATTCATCCCTTGCGACATGACGCAAGACCATAACTCCTTCCCCGTGGACGAGGGCGCAGTTCCCGGTACGACCCCCTTGCCCCGTCTGTATGACGCTCTTACAGACGCCATCATAAGTACAAGATTGTGTTACGTGGTTGATTGATTGATGTTGGGCATAGAGTCTCATATTTACGAGCTTGAACTATAAACGAGATGGTTTTATATTAAATAAATAAACAAACTTAAGACAAACTCGCATCTGCACTCAGTCACAGAACTCAATTTCGGTGGGGTTGGGGGAAATGAATTTAAAGTGCACCGAGCCAACCCTGTCGGCGCCGACAGTATAATCGATGCGCTAACAATGGCCAACCAAAGATCGGTATTTACAATAAGAAATAGTGACTATGTGGTTGGAGACGATCGACCTACGGGTGCCGTAATCAACAAGGCTAATTCGGAACTATTTTAAATACAATTGTGATATTCTATTAGCAGAGGATGGAGAACAAATACGCGAACCCATTACTGAAACGGGAAACGACCCCCCCCCCCTCCCACTTCTTACATTTCGGTTAAACATAACCACTATCACAATTCTCAAGAACTATGTGAACGAAATAGGCTACATTCACCACATTCGCACTATTGTGATTGTGCCATTTCTTTCAAGTAAAGTCATATAGTATTCAAATTGTAACCTATGATTGAGCAATAACAAAGCCAACACAAATACAATAATATACAAAAGAACAAGCCATGAGTGGCATTCGAACCAAAGACCCATGCTCCTATACTTGACAATTATTCGCGCTTATGAAAAAATTGTATATGAAAATAAACGTATGTTTCAAGATCATTATTTGAAAGGACAGAGTTAAAAAATAAAGAACTGCGTATACATTTTTGGATGAGCGTAGCGAGCGTATCGAGCGAAGCGAAGATTCCATTTCACTACACTGGAGAAAAAAATCCGGAATGTTTTTTTTTCTTTCTTTCTTTCTTTCTTTTTTTTTGTATTTTTGTGTGTTTGTTAACACGATTCCGGCTAAACCAATACTCCGATTGCGATGAAATTTTATGGAGGCCTTCGAAATCTCTGAACTTAGAACTGCCACGTTTTTGAGCGCAATCGGGAAATTTTTATTATAAAAAACGCAATTTTTAGATTTTTTTCGATTTAAAAAAAATTCTTCTACTTATAACACTTACATGCTTTATCCGATTGTAATGATTTTTTAACAGAACCTTAATTTAATGAATTAAGATATTCGTGTGAAATTGAGCGTAATCGAAAAATTATTTCTCATACAAATCAAAATTTTACGGGTTTTTTCTTTTTTAAAACAATTCTTTGACATATAACACCTACATGCTTTATCCTATTGTAATGATTTTTTTATAGAACCTTAATTTCATGAATTAATATACTCGTGTAAAATTTGAGCGCAATTGAATAATTATTTCTTATGAAAATTGCAATTTTACGATTTTTTTCTTTTTTTAAAATTACGTAAAAATTACGATTTACTAAAAAATATAAGTTAATTTTTGATTTAATTTAATTTAATTAAAAAAAAATCTTCGACTAAGTAATGATTTTTTCACAGAACAACAGAAAATCCGCGTAACACAATGCAGCTCAATGCACCAATTACGCTCATCCAACAACGCGGCGGGACTTAAGCGTTTTCCTAGTGTAAATTACGTTATAGTAACTATCCAAAAACCTCGCATCTCTTGGTTTGAGGAAGGCGAGTTAGCTACTTGTGCGAGCGACTATTAGCATGACTGTAGCTTACATCGTTTAGGAAGGGGAGGGAGAATGTAACAAGGCAAGAATAGACGAGGGTTGAATTCGCTTTGCAGGAGTCAAAGATGTAGCCTACAACACGAGGATTGGATTTAAACCTTGTAATGAAGTTTTAAAATTTGGTTTAAAAAAATCACGAAATCGGCGGATTGGATTTAAAGACTGAAGCCTTGCTCACACCCTTCGCCGAAATCAACCAGCGTAATTAATTCTAGTTACGGTTTGCGCCCAGCGCCTACTATTTCGTAATTTGTGTTGATGGGGTAGGGGTGCTACCTAACTGTGCGTAAATACGCAATTAACATTAAAAACAAAAAACCTAAATGGGTCTAACGACTTGATCGTCAACTGTGCACGGTCCCCCTTTGCAAGTAGTGAGGAAGGGGGAGGGGGGGTGCAAGTGATTCCCCCTCCTCAGATGTTGTATAAAGATTATTACGAATCCAAGTTGCAAATTGATTTTTTGCACTGTGAGCTTTTAGGCCTTGTCCACCACGGTTGAGGGCGCCCTCTAAACTCTAAAGGGGTGGACTCTCCTCTTTGTTGGGTTCTCCCCTAGTTGCGTGACTCAGTGGGAGTTGCTATATTGTGATTCACAGCGGCTTCCGAGTACTCTACATGTACACAGCTTTTTAGACCATGGAGGCGTCGTTCTTCCCGGTATAGACGGGACCAACACCACCACCACCAAGCAGTGACACTGACAGTAGCATACTTTTCTCTTGGATCGTTCTTACAAGATTACCAAGCTCTAAATCTGTTATATTTACTATTTCCCTCACTCACCTACCAAAAAATTAATCTACATTTTATTTATACTTTGTGAACTTCATTGCATAACGGATCATTATTACATATACATGTTATAAGTTAGATGCAAACATTACGTACACAATTTCATTGCAATTGGAGTATCGGTTTAGCCGAAATCGTGTTAACAAACACACAAAAATACAAACAGAAAAAAAGAAAGAAAAAAAAAGATTTACATTCCGTTTTTTTTCTCCAGTGTGTGAAATGGCTAGGTTTTATCGTCCTCTAGTTTTACGCTAATCACAGTTCTTCTACATACCATAATGTCAATATTTGTATATTTGTAGGCATGTATGTGTTTAATTTTAGTGCGTGTAGGGTATGCATGCGTGTTTATGTTGTTTATGCATGTGTGCATGTATTTGTATGTATGCACCTTTCTATGTGGGGGTGTCCGTGTATGTAGGGGTCTGTTCAGTGTGCATGCATATATTTATCCATCTGTAGTGGACTCGCGACAGTTCAAGTAGACAAGACACAGAAGAACACACAATATGCAAAGTTGTAAACGGAACAGGTAGAGATAATTATACGTGAATCCGAAATTATGGATATCAGTGATGATTTCAGACATTTTCCTGAATTAGGCTGATATTTTACCAAAATTAGTTGTTGCTAGTGATCATCGTGGCTCGAGGTCTGAGAGCCCGCTCTGTGACTGCGTTATTTACTTTGGAGAACTTGGTTGGTTTACTTCAGCACCTTACTCGGCTATACGGTAGCATTACTTTTGCACTTTGAGTTAAGAGGGAATGGGACACATTTGGCTGTTAGCAAATAGCTATTCGCTCGGCCAAGATGCAACCGACTTATATGAAACTTTGCAAAGTTGTCAATAAAGCATACATAGACAGCCCTTTGGTCATAGATTTTCCAAATTTTGACTTAATCAGTCAGAAAAAATCACGAATATGGTCAATTTTACAGTTTTTAACAAAATCAAAATTCGTGAAAACTAATTTAATTTTTATAAATTATTTTAAAACAAAATTTAAAAATGTGTTACTGCAGAGCCCTATAATTCCACATTTGTGACATATGTTCAAAATTTCAGATGTCTGTGGTGTCAGTTGGCCGAGCGAACAGCAATTTGCCTAAAACGCATGTCCTATACTCTCTTAAACACATACTAGAACTTCATATTAATGAGCTTCGCAGCTGTCGAGGCCCCATAGGCAGAGAAAGTAGGCACTTAGAAAAATAAAGGGGGTGACGATTGGCATTTGCCACCAAATACCAAAAGACAAACGCCAGCAGCTGGCATGTGTGTGGAATTCTTTCTCTTTTCTTGTAGTTTAAATTATTAAAACAACATTGTTCGCCGTTTCTTAAAAATGTAATAATAAATTTTAAAACGCAAATCACAGAAAATATCTTCGTTCTTCTACTATTATAATTGTTTTTGCAGCAAAAATACTACACCATACCGATACCGGAGTTCGCGGCGGTGTTTGGGGTGCTCCTAAGATCTAATGTGCCTGAACGCATCCCGATGGACCAACATACATACATACAGAATAATATCAATACACATCGACAGATGCTCAGTGACAGACATACGAATTAGTTTTCGTTGTGGTTAACCTGTCCAGTGGTGGACTCAGTGGCGTATCCGTATGGGGGTAGGGACTCCCCCCCCCCCCCACCTTTGCCAAAGAAAAGTGTGAAAGTGCACTTAATCGTTTCAATTGAGAATATAGAATAACTGTTTTATCTCACAACTAAGGCAAATAGTCCGTGGAACAAGCGTAAAAACATTTCAAATCCGGAAACCAGCACCAAAATTTAGGAGCAGGTAAAATACGTATTTTAGAATGTTATTTTCACGGGGGACACGCATGGTAGCAAATAAGTCACCTGTCATGGCGTCCACAAGATGGCCGCCAAAATAATTCTTAAAATTGCTGTAACCCAAGAAGAAATCATCAGATTTGGATAAACTAAGTTTTGTTTTATTCGGTTTTTAATGCTCTACAAAAATGTCAGTAGAAATTTTACCGTAAATACAATAGTTTTAATTATATTTATATATTATTACAATGTATTGCAATTATAGCACTTTTTGGTACATATATAATTATTTATACGTAGAATTCGCTAGATTGTCATAAAATTTTCAGACTAAAACTAAATAACGCCAATAAATCCAAAATTTAAAGTCCCGAAACAAATTCTTGTAACTTTTTGATTAATTAATTAATTAAATTAAGCATTAATTAAATCCCAATTAAAAGTTTCTTATTCACGTACCAAAGTCACGTAGTGTATCACACAAGAACAATATGACCACAATGAACCAAAACAATATTAG
This sequence comes from Sweltsa coloradensis, assembly GCA_024449915.1. Lineage (NCBI taxonomy): Eukaryota > Metazoa > Arthropoda > Insecta > Plecoptera > Chloroperlidae > Sweltsa > Sweltsa coloradensis. The sequence goes on from JAMZAV010000926.1 coordinate 98,310, forward strand.
TTCCAAAAATTAATTCCAATCACTTTCCTATTAATTCAATTTAAATTTTCAATTAATTAAAAATAATGACATAATCTCAATTAATTTTGTAATATTAACACAATGTGGTCGACCTTGGAATCATTTTAAAGCTAGTTTTAAGGCAATAAATGTAATGAAAAAATTAATTAATTAAATTAATTAATCACATAATTAATTACATTTTAGTTAAATTATCCCCTTTTGACATATGTATTGTTATGTATACCTAAAACTCGATCGATCGTCAAAAAAAATATACTACTTTACTGACAATCCGAATTGTCATGTCCCGAAACAAAATTTTATAACTAACCGATTAATTAAGAAATTAAGCGAAGAATTACTTATATCTCAATAATTGTTGTTTTCACTCCAATTAACAACATACAAAATGCCAACAGAAGTATCAAATATAAACAATGCGAGCATAATTTAAAAAAATCATGGTCCCAAAATTAAGTTCATGCTACTTTCCTGTTAATTGAATTAATGAATGAAATAAATTAATTGATATAATCACCATGTGTTGTGTAAAATTAACACAGCCACACTGGGAACCATTTGCATGCTTATTTTACAGGAAAATAATATTGTGGCAAATTCAATTAACAGAAAAGTAGCATGAACTTAATTTTGGGACTATTAATTTTTAAATTACACTCGCATTGTTTATATTAATTGATAGTTCTGTTGGCATTTTGTATGTTTTAATTGAGTGACAACAACAATTATTGAGATATAAGTAATTCATCGCTTAATTTCTTAATTAATCGGTAAGTTATAGGAATTTTGTTTCGGGACATGACAATTCGGATTTATTGGCATTATGTCAGTAAAGTAGTATATTTTTATGACAATCGATTGAGTTTTAGGTAAACATAACAATACATATGTCAAAAGTGGGATAATTTAACTAAAATGTAATTAATTATGTGATTAATTAATTTAAATAAATTAATGTTTTATTTACATTTATTTGTCTTAAAACTATCTTTAAAATGATTCCAATGTCGACCACATTGTGTTAATATTACAAAATTAATTGAGATTTAATTAATGCTTAATTTAATTAATTAATTAATCAAAAAGTTACAGGAATTTTGTTTCGGGACTTTAAATTTTGGATTTATTGGCGTTATTTTAGTATAGTCTGAAAATTTTATGACAATGTAGCGAATTCTACGTATAAATAATTTTATATATACCAAAAAGTGCTATAATTGCAATACATTGTAATAATATATAAATATAATTAAAACTATTGTATTTACGGTAAAATTTCTAATGACATTTTTGTAGAGCATTAAAAACCGAATAAAACAAAACATAGTTTATCAAAATCTGATGATTACTTCTTGAGTTACAGCAATTTTAAGAATTATTTTGGCGGCCATCTTGTGGACGCCATGACAGGTGACTTATTTGCTACCATGCGTGTCCCCCGTGAAAATAACATTCTAAAATATGTCTTTTACCTGCTCCTAAATTTTGGTGCTGGTTTCCGGATTTGAAATGTTCCTATAGTTTTAGCAGCTTGTTCCACGGACTAAAATTACCATCTGACCAAATGAGGATATTAGTAGATACAAATTTGGTTATTGCGAAGCTTTAAAACACAGATTTTCACCGAAATGACTTTGAAAAAGAATACTTTGATTAAAAACAGGACTTTAGAAGATAAAAAGTTGGCCATTGTGATGCTTTAAAACGCAACAGATTTTCACCAAAATGACCTTGAAGGAGAATTGATTCCAAAAGGCCAACCCCCCCCGGACCCCCCACTTGGCCTTCGGTACATCTATGAATTAATTGGTTAACCCCCCCCCCCCCCCCCCCCTAGGATACGCCACTGGGTGGACTAATGGGCATATGTGGGGTACTGGAGAAAGTGTTCCCAAACACAATTTTAAAAACGCCTATGTATTCAGGTGGATATACTAGCTAGAGAGACATGGAAGAGAAAGATAACACAGACACGTTTTAACTTTAGTTCCTGTAGCTGTGTAGGGAAGACTATAGTTCACTATGAAATCATTTTTTCCAAGAAGGCAAGAACAATCAGGAATATAGGCACGGAGAGATAGGGGTAAAGAGAGGCGGACATCCGAGGCACACTACAGGAATGATAATGGAGAGAGTCAAGCACAGATGTCGAGCTCATATTTCCAGCTGGAGACAACCTGTCACAAACATACTTGTCATTACGGCTTGATGTAAAATACATCGCGACGTGCTTCAATTTAAAGAATGCTGCGTGGATTACCAAGTAGTACTAGGACACGCAGTTGGACACACATTGGGGGAAACCATAACTATACATCAAGACCGGGAAACACCGAACTTAAGACACACTTCAGTTGGCTGATAATTTACCCCAGAGGAAACGTCCTGTATCGACCGTGTACTCATGCAATATTCAGATTAGCAGTTTGGTGGAACTAGGCCTAGGAATCCCATAACAAACCTACGACCCACACAACCTTAGACCGACATTGAAACAACTAGAGGACATAGTCGCGGGTGGGGGTGTTTATGGACGACCTTCATTCGTCTCTATACAAAGGATCCAATCACAGGAGGGCAACAGTGTAAGGACAAATCCAAACAGTGGCGGTCAGTGGCGACATGAGGATAATCTTTAACTGCCGGTACATGAAGAAATACAACTTTGGGATCACCCCATCACTAGTAGCTCCCAAGTTAAATTACATATCAGCTATAGGTTCTGACGTCATGAACTTACCCTCCAGAGTAAATCCGTTCGTCAACTGGCCCCCATGTTCGTATCCCTTCACTCATGATGTAGCCGACAAGGTACCCGCCTTAGAAAAAGATACCCGGCGACTCTCCGGTACATAAACCTGTCGTTTCACGGGACACTTCTATACAGTACCCCGTCCGGGTACTCAAACCTCTTACCTAGCCGTTCATTTTCTTTAGGGGGTAACCTCTACCCTTTTGAAGAACGAGTGAAACAACCTCAACGGGGATACTTCCGATTTTGTAAAGACAGCACAAACATTCCACTCGCGAAACACCGCCAGCCCCTGACCCCTTTGGGGGAAAAGCCGAATATCCCCCGATGTTTTTGCACATAAAACATGCGGCTGTACATCCCCACCCGCCCCCCACGAAAAAAAAATAAAGGGCCCCCCCACCCCCTCCTATCCAGCAACGCCCCCTCCGCGATACTCCCCCTCCCCAACCCCCGGCGCGTCGGGGAAACAGAACTGTCCCCGGGGAGAGAGGAAGGGGACTACCCAACAGCTACGATGAGGGGGTTTTGCATTGGTTTGTCAACAATGAAGGGTTATGGTTTCCAGTCCCTCTGGAACCCCGAATTAGACGTCAACAGAAAGTCACCATGGGGAAAAACAAAAAACTCCTTTTTCCTTTCATTTTATCTATTTTTGGAATTGAGATAGCAAAACTGGGAGAAAATGTGCACACAAACTTTGACGATCAACCTCTTTTGAGGGAAAATTATTAAAGTAAACCTAGTTTCTTTAAAGTAAAAAAAAATTTCCATAAAGTCCCCTACTTATAAAATATGTGTTTAAAAAGTGTTTTTCTTTGTTCCCTGTCTTTTTTTTTCGTAAATGATAATTTTTTAAAAATTTTTTTAAAAAGCGATGGTTTTTTCACGGAATAAAATTTTTGAAGGGGTTTTTTTGGGGGTTTTTATAAAAACCTAGGGTTTTTTTTTTCTATAAAGGCGACATGCTGTTGGATTTTGGCCAAAATACCCCTTTTAAAATCCAAAAAAAAAAAAAAAAAAAAAAAAAAAAAATATTATGTTTTATATTAGTCACGTTAAAATATTTTGGTCCTTGGTCGTTTTTCCCTTGAACATGGTAAATCACTTGAACACGAAAGTGGAGAGTCCACACCTTGGGCAAAACAAATGCAATATAATATTAATTATGAACTAAGGGAAGAGGCATTGCCGTTCAAAAAACTTCACATCGCGTGGTTTTTTTGAGAAATTTGGTGACCAAACCCCATTAATCTCATATAGTCACGCCATCAGCGCATACCCTTATGGCTAAGCAAAAGGACCGCGATAGTCTTTTTTAGAAGTCGCTAAGAGAAACACATGCTCTTTTCTGTTCAAAATTCCAGCCAATTTTGAGTCACATATGGGGAAAAACTAAAGGAAATAGGAAGCACCTATATCAGCACTTTTCCTTAAGTGATTCTATAGAAATAAATCAAAATCTCTAAAATGATCTAGTACTTTTTAAAAAAAATTGCAAAAACCGCTACTTTGAACCGAAATTTTAAAAATCTGAGACGATGATAGCCTGGCCTAGGGGTACATTTACCTATTTATAGCATTGCACAAAATTTTAAAACAGATGGCTGCAAGAAAAACGCGCGAACTAAAATCAGTCCCCCTCCTTAAAAAAATTTCTTTTCGAATGCCAAAGTCTAATGAGCGCAGTTCCGTGGTAACGATCCAAATCTCTAACGTTGTTACTGTGTTTACCGAAAAATCCAAAGAGCCGACACCGGCTTGACTTGCCAAAACAAAAAAGGCTCACTTGATTGCTATTGAAACACGACATTGAAACGATTTGGGTAAATTGTGTACAAACCTTTTTTAAAATTCAGCCTATACAAAAAACTACTTACTTTTACCCAAAAACATTGGAGGGGGCTGATCTTGTGGCCGTATGATGTGTGCGTCGTCGCATTTTTATAATGCCACTTTATAAAGGAAAAGTTAAATTCATTAGAAACGGGTGTTTTTGCTACTTGGGGAAAATATAATCACTCAATTTTCCCAAATTAAGGTCATTACATAACTATACCGCATTTGACAAATTTGAATTTGGTCTCTTGTTTAGAATTTCTAAAAAGACATTTTACAAAATTAAAACTGAATTTGGTTTCTCACTTAGTACAAGTACGATCGATTACATTACTTTCATCAGAATCCTTATTATACAACGACTTTTTACTGACAACGCGGAATTGTAAACTAGAATCCGTTATATAATTTTTTGTCCCTAGAACCGTGAATTGAAACGATCCCCGTCATCACATCCGTGTTTGTTCGGGCAAAGTTTTTTACCCATCTATGTGAGGCCTCAACCTTGCTACAAGGCCAGCATAAATCACTCTTACCGCGTCACCAGCCCATGTAGACAAGGGGCCACCGCTCACAACGCTAACAAGTCGATTATAGGGGTACCATTCATACATTCATAAGTGTGAGCAGGCAACTTTGATACCCTCACCGAAATATATCCCCCCCCCCTTTACCCTTACCTGACTCCGACCCTACCTGACTGTCGGTGAGAAATATACGCAAGGAACGAAAGGATCCCTCGAACAGGTGTCTTAGGGTGACCAGAATTTGAAATTAAGGGACGGGTCGGACGAGTGAGATTTGGAGGAAGTAACCTTATTAACGATTCCTACAGGATTCATTGTTTGTTTTTCAACAGGTCACGGTAGAATGTGGTGTATAAGATCCTCCCCAGTGTTGAATTCAGGCCCCCGGGAATTTACGTTTGCCCCCCCCTTCCCCCCCGCTGAAAAAATAACTAAGGCACTATTAGTAGGTTTTTAGTACCGGTACGATTGGTACAGTATTTTTCATATACGCCTATATTCAATGTACTGATAGTATATATAGGCTACACATGATAATCATAATATAATCAAATAACCATATAAAAGTTGACAGTTGACACACAATGTTTTTTTTGTTTCTATCGACTGTACAAAAACTACATTATTTTGGTATTGCAGTCTGCCAAAACTTTTTTCTAAAACGCATCAAACGCGAATTAAACGTATGAGACATATTCTCGGTAACAGCAAACAAGCAGAAGCACTAAAAGTCATCGCAATGGCCAATGAGTGCATTATTTGAAGATAACCATAGTTTCTATTAATTACATTTATTTCTTCCCTACAACGTAATTGAGATCAAAATTGAATTTGAAATGTTTCCAATTCCGGGACAAAAAAAGTCGTATATTATTAACTATTTAGGAAATCAAGATAAATGTTTACACACACAAGTCAATGTCCTGACATTTTGGGACGTCAAAGACTTCCTACAACGTAATTGAGATCAAAATTAATTTGAAATGTTTCCAATTGCGGGACAAAAAGTCGTATTTTTAACTATTTAGGAGATCAATCAAGTATAAATGTTTACACACACAATCAATGTCCTTGATATTTTGAGACGTCAAAGACTTATTTACTACCCAAACGACAACCTGTCGATCGAAAGTGACAACATGGTTAACAGAAAGTCGTGCGCGACGCGGTAGTATTGACATAACTGCACCCCATAGAATCAATGTTAGCCCTTGGTTCTATTTACCAAGTAGTTCGAGTTGGTAAATATGCCCTGGTCACCCCAGCATAATCATCCATGCATGTAGAACCGAAGAGAGCCGAAGCGTTCTTACCTTGTCCTCGGCCATCTCCGCCCGACACTCGGCGTCCAGGACTCGCTGCTCGAGCTCCGACAACTGCAACAACCACAACAACAACGAGTTAGATAATATCACAGTAGGTAAGAGAAGTGCAATCCGTAGAGCTCTGGGAATGTGATATACACAACACTTCCAGTTTCAAAAAACGAATTTAAGAGCTTCCATTACCACCACTTTCAAAAACCGACTTCAGGGGTTGATTATCAGATTTATTTTAAATCCTCCCTATGCTATAAAATAATGAAGTATTTAAACAATGTGTGTATTTATTATTATTTATTTTTATTATTTATTTTAATTTAGATCCAATTCACTTACAAAAAACTGATTTACAAAGCATCGAAATTGAAACGAGATGTACATGAAACAAGTTTTGAGGAATCAAGATAATTATAACTTATTTGGATATAATCGCGAGACCTTCGCCTTCAGTTCTACGAAAGCTGTATTTCAAAAGAACCCTGCATTGGAATTGAATGTCAGTTACGAAGAAGGAAGCGACTCTGACCTAGGAAAATGGTGGAGGTGCCGGGTCTGTGGCATAATGAAAATCCTGGGAAATAATTTCGTGTTTGCTACTGTGTAATATTATCTACATTTACTATTTATTTAATTTTTCATTATACATACATACATTACATACTTGCATACATACTTTGTCCACACGTACAACAAATGTCCTTGAATCCTCTAAAATCTCCCATCTTTACATTAACTAGATCAAAATTTATTTCAAGAATGTATACTCACTTCAAGGCAAAATTATCCCAAAATGTGATTCAATAAAATTGCTTGGAATTACCTTAACAAATGATCTAAAGTGGAATTTGCCACACTGAATTATAAGAAATCGTGCCTCAAAATTACTTGGATTTGTAACAAGAAACTTAAAGGGCTCCAAACCTCGTACAATCCGGACTGCATATCTAACTCTGATTCGGCCTATCATCACTTATGGTATCCCTGCTTGGCATCCGACTTCAAGAGCTAACTTAACGAAGCTTGAGACCAATTCAAAACCGTGCCACGAAGGCTATTTTACACAATCTAGTTTTTATTCAGACAATGCGACGCAGAGGATGCTTGCGACCTTCCTTCCATTGAGAATTTCTGCAAAGAAGCAGATGTAAAGTTCCTTCGACAACAAATCAATGGTTTTCTGCAGATTTGAATCCATTTCATCGCATCACTCTAGACAATAAACCTCGTGACATAACCCAGGTACTTTGATCATCCCTCCTCGTGCGAACTTCATCATACCAAAACGGCTTCTACTGTCGTTCTGCATCGTTATGGAAACACTCTACCGGCTGACGTAAAGACTTCCAGACATTTCAATATTGATATTAGGAACCATTTCAAAGTTTCTTAATGAGAACGCTTTTTACATTTTTTAATCAATTTTGTAACATGCTGGAATCATCAAATTATGTTTAACCATCATTTTGTACACCCTTAACTATCAATTGTTCACCATCATTTAATCACCCTTTTTACTAACTCATTTCATATGATATGTACCATACCATCATTGTTCACCCCTTTTCTTTCACCTTTTATAATATTTGTTAATTTATTTTATTGTATTTTATAATGTTTGGGTTTTTAAAAGGTATAACTAGGCATAGTAAGTTAGACACATTGTGACTGGTGGCCTTATGCCCTTTTTCTAACTTTCTATGGAGTTGTGCAGCTTAATATACAGTATTGTACAATTTCAAAATAAAATAATAAAAAGAATAATAATAAAATAATAATAAATAACTAATAATAATATAAAATAAAAATAATAATAATAATATTTATGTACGGTAGTCAAACAACTTGGGGCATTTATTTATACTTAAACAAAGATTTTGGTGGGGGTGCCGGTCTGTGGCAAATGAAACCCTGGCAAATCATTTCGTGTTTGCTACTGTGTATATATACATTACTAATTATTTAATTTACATTGCATATACAATAATATTATGTAGATTAAAAAATTTTTGTATCAGTCAAGAAATTTATTCATTTATTCCAAGTTTTTGGTGGAGTGCCGGGTTGTGCCCAAAAAGGGCTGATTTTTTGCTCGACGTTTCTATTATTGCAATATTGCTATTCGAGACGACGATGGTGATAAATGAAGGTGAAGAACAAAAAAACCCATGCCTAATGCGGGGTTTGAACCTGCGGGCCTGGTGTCATATGCTAAGAACCAGCGCCTCAATCGCATCGTGAACGCTTTAAAGAAGGGGGTGAAACCAATAGGTAGACAATGCTGGTTAGCAAAAGTCGTTTACAGTCGTGTTAATGGATGAGCATTTTGGTGAATTGTGTTACCTTTATGAAAATGTAAAGAATGCGATAAAGAAATCTTGAATTTCCAAGAACTGTTTTTGGTGAACATTGATTGTAGAAGTGAAATTTGTATGAGAAATAATTATTAAATTGCAATACAAAACTTGGCAGGTCTAATTTAAGAGATTTCGAAAGTTATCTGAATATTTTGTCAAGATCGCGAGTTGACAATTTACCGGTCGAGATGAACATGCAGGTATATAGTCAAATAAAAAGTCATTTTCGCTCGCTACGCTCATCCAATAATAACAACAAGTTACAAACATACATGTCTAATTATCATTCTGCTAACCACTTATTTTAAATGGATTTGAGAAAGATATGGACTCATAATTTGATTCACGACGGGAAAAATGGGTATTTGGTGGGAGGTGCCGGGGTCGTTTAGAATTCAATTCAAAGTTAAGAAAAAAACGAAAAATATATAGATTTGGATTTATTGTTTGGCCACGCGCCTTCAAGAACTGATTATCACCCGAGGGACATTGTGATCCCATGTATTTTTATGCGAGCCAAAGGGGTTGTTCTTGTCTGCTGATGATTATATTCAATTGGGAAGGGTTGAAACTTGTCAAACGAGTAGAACCAAAAGTGTAAAATAGATCCTGAGTAAACTATAGCATTTGATTTCTTGTGGTAGCCTTGAATGGAATGAAGTGGATATTTTGTCTATTTTGTGGCCTAGACACGCGTCAAAAATGTAATTTAGTGTTTGCATGGCCAAGGTGCACTTTTCAAGTTGAGGAGCTCAAAAGTAAATGTTACCATTACGTCGACTTTGGCAGAGGTTTTTGAAAACAACTTCTTCTTCTCTGGTATCTGCTACTCGTGTCACGACACAGGTCACGGTTAAGAGGTCGGCCGTGCAGTCGACTACATGGACGTCGGTAGCGTCGCGACGCCCGGCGTCGCTTTCTGTCCACATCCCCCGGAACTACACGACAACTCTCCCCGCGCCGTTGCTCTCTACCGACGCCACGTGGAACTACACCGCGTGCTGTCAGACGTCGCGACGGGCGGGTCGCTTTCTTCCAAACCCCGGAACTACACACAACTCTCCCGCGCCGCTGCTCTCTACGACGCACGTGAACTACACCGCCGTGCTAGCTGTCAGACGTCGCGACGGGCGCTCGAGGGAAACCCAAACAATAGCGTGGGAACCCACGATCCGGCGCACCTGTCGTCAGGTCGTCGTACTAAGCGTCGAGCTTCTGTATCCCCGCCAGGCGAGACAGCGGTCAACTGACGGTGAGAAACCTCCCCCTCCCGAACGAGAGCCAACTAGGTTAAATTACAAGGATGGGGACATATAATTCAAGCTTTCTTTAAACACGTCACAGGTGGGGTTTTACTTAGGGAATTCTGTTTCACTAAACCCTTCGACATAGTCCCTATTAGTGCCAAGTAAAAAAAACTTTTTCTTTGAGAGCAGAACAAACAAAGGAAAGTAGTTTGGACTTGTTCAAGATGACAGGTGATTGATACGAAAAAGGACGAAGGGACGCGTAATTCTACGTTGTTGGTTTCATCCCACGCCGTATCCCCATGGATCTACTGAGCTCGAGCATTTCACAGCAACGCTGTTGGCCGGGGTTTGAGCCAGGGAACAAACCTCAAAACACAGTTTCAACACACAGCTTTCTTTAAATTTAAATTGAAGCACTCACAATGAGTCAGTCTAATCTAAGGGGATAACACAACGAGTGTCCATTGTAATCCTGTTTGCATCATTGGTTTAAACACATCTAATGTAACTATAACTATCAATTGTGGACAAAGTAAGCTTTAACTAGTTGTGTGTACCCATCGGACCGTCACCGGCTGAATAATAGTTTAGAAACTATTGAGAGGTGGAGATTGGGGGGGGGGCTATATACGGGTCCCGCCACGCATCCGATGAATTCGTCTAAAGTTTTCTAGGGTGGTAATGTTCACAATAGACATTATAGTACTTTCAAGCTTATGAAATAGACATGTTTTGATATTTTTAACTGTGGAAATGACTAATGAACAGTGCGTATCCCTTTTATACGGAAAATACAAATTTAGGGGCAATAGAGATGAAAAAGTTCAGAATGCAGTTAAATTTGCGGATTTAGCGACAAACGTGTTTTAAATTGTGAGTTTTGAGCTCATCAACCAGGATTTTTCTGATTTCCCTTCATATAGAGAGCGGTTAAAACTAACGTGTATCCTACACTGTTACGAAGACGTTTTCATCTTTATAGGGTTAATATCACAAGAGTTTCATTGCTTTTAGCGAAATTTAGAAGGGCGTGTTTGACAATGGCAAAAGTGTCGACTCGGACGATATTTCCCCGGGAGATGAAAGCGGGCGATTGGGGGAGGTCGTAAAGTGCGCGGTGGCGTTTCAAGAGAAGTCGTTTGATACAATAGGCGTTTTGAGACGTCAAAAACTTTGCGACGTTTTGTTTCAAAACACGACTCCCAGGAGATGAAGGTTTTCACAACGTACCACACACAGTTCGACAAGTGAACGGAAAGCGTGTTGCAAGGGGGCTGCATGGAGACAGAAAAATACAAGTTACCGGTGGTTAATATTTAATACAATTCAGAAGTTAAAAAATCCATCCCGATCGGGGTTCTAAGGTAGGCGCCTTAGCCAATATTTAACTTCTGGATTGTAGTTGCATACCAAGGTGCGTGTACATATTTTAGATTACAAAGTTCTCTAACTTTTCAAGGTTTTCCGGATTGAAAAAGTATTTTCCAGGACCCAAATTTGGCTGATAAGTAAAATTGAGTAGCAAGCATTTTCACACAGAATGTCAGATGAGTGATTTTGCCTCCCAACGTTATGATTAGTCGTGATGGAACAATAAAATAGGCGGATAATTTTTGGTTTTACAGATTCGATTTCCCGAGTTTCAGAGATTTTTAGTGTAACTAAAGAAATTACAGAAATATCAACAATTTCCCTAACTTTTGCAGGTTTTTCAGAATTGTAGCCACCTTGCATATATATACAAACAAGTTCAAGTTCCCTAGTATTTTGGCGATGTCAGGCCTGTCGATTTTTTTGATTCAATGCGAGGGGACACCTTTAAGGTCAGGTTTTCCCTTTGGTTAGTTTCAAGCAAATCCGCTAGTTGGGCGCTACTGGTCAAAACTACGCGGGCGTTTGAATGTGGTTTGGTTGAAAGTGCCCCGTAAAGGTAGGCAACTTCTCAGACGTCTGTGAATGGAAGGCTGATCTCTTTAGGGGTTGCGGGGTGGGGGGCGAGGGGCGAGCGGTTTAGAGCAAAAAAGGGTCTTCTTCTCTAGGTATTGAAGTATTGACATAAAAGAATAACAGATTGGGAAAGAAGGGTCCGGCATTATAAATATTTCTTTGTGTGCAAAACTTTACAACAGCCCCAATTTAGTTTACAACCATTATCATCCACACTGCTACCTTCATCAAATCTGTCAATCTAACAATCGCGACGATTTAAATAATTATTGAAAAGTTTACTTTGTCAAGGAACAAAAAATTGATTCCTACAGCATTTATATAAGTTAAGTTGTATTGTGATATAAACGTTTCACTTGTAATGAGAGTGAGACACAATTTTGTGTCTCATTGGGGGATAATACACATATTTGGAATTTACATTGTATTTTCTGAAAACACTGAACAGAGATTTCATTTGATTACGTATTGATAAGTGTTTTTAGTCACATATGTATCAAGATCATTTTATAATAACAATGCACAACACAATGAGTACTAATCATCCGAATTCTATTCCTTGTACACGAAGTCAAAGTGGAAATGGAATTTATAATCATTGAACAATTGCGATTGAATCTTCTTCCTTTTGTTGATGATGAAATGACACAACCGATTGATTCGGGAGATGGAAATGAGACAAGTAGCAACACCATTGAAGACAGTGCACGAGGTGACGACTGACGAGGAATGTATACAGGGTTTTCTGTCCAACCATTGATTTACATCCGTCTGCGTCTGCGAGTGGAGGAGACTTACAGATGGGTTCCCTAAATTTACCTTCAATTAAACGGAAAACACAAGTCACGTCACGACAAGTCCACACTAAAAGCATTACGGTATGTGTATGATTATATTTGGAAGGATGTTTTTACACACATAATGATAGAAATTTTCATATCATAATCACCATAATACATTTCGTCGATTGATTAGAACTTTGCCTGTCAGATTGTACCAGTTTTACAAATCCTCTCAACAAGAGCCCGAATGTGAGTTTGATGAGCTAATATTGCACTCAAAATATTATTTTATTGTTTGAATAATTTTTCTAACGTGTTGGAGTCAATACTTCTCTCAAGTGAATGATTTGTATCTCTTGAAAAGGGTTTCATAAAGGTTTTCAACTGGGTCATAGCATAATATGGCGCGTTATTGTTAATATTGAACGTGAATATTACCTCCAATAAAAATGTAATTAAATATTTTAAAAATCGTATTAGAATCTACCCCCTCGGTCACAGAACTTATTACGTGATGTAATTTGATTTTACTCTACGCCTCACGATATGTATAAAATAAACATTTAATCACTAACATAATCGTTCCAGAGCCAAGCTGTCGCTTTCATTCACTATTTGGCGCAGATAAAAAAACTCACCAGAAAGTGGATAATGCAATCAGGTGTCATAAATAATTCTAGTGTGAGAATGAAAATACAAAAATTGATAACAATTATAATTTATGTTCAATCTTTCCATCAGGGTATACCTTTCTAGAGACTACCCGATCCGATCCGATGTGATACGACTACTTTTAATTGCATATATTAAAAAATAAGCAATGTCACATTTATGCTCTTATGCCAATAAACCCCGTTAAGGATTCGATCAAAAATAATGAACACACACACAAAAATTTAAGACTTTATCATGTCATAGCCTGTTCAATACTCGCGATCAAAAATAATATACATAAGAAACCACAAAATCAATGACACCTAATGATGTCGGGTAGGTAGCAACTTGTGAGTAGAAGCCCCCCCCCCCCCCCCCCGCCCCCCAACGCCGGCCAAATACCCATTTCGATTCTGAAGGAAAGGTCTGCCCATTATAAATATATCTTTTGTGTGCAACAGCCAATTTCGTAAACCATTTAGGTGGTCCGCCACACTGCTGCCTTCCCCAGTTATGTCGATTTTCAACCTCACAATGTCAACAATTTTAATAATAATTATATTTGAATAGTTATAATCCAAATCTTTTTGTTATGAACACACATTTATTTCTACAGCATTATAGTAAATAATTGTGAAAGAAATGTAGGGCAAATTCAATTTGTGTGTGTGTTTACATATTTGCTACAGAAAATGAAGTGTAATTTTACTCATTTACACCTGTCCACGTTATATGTACCCAATAAATCGAACTACAATTCGAAACTATAATATATACAGTATTGTCGTAGTACTGGTACAAACATTTTTAATTATTTTCACAAACTATTTTATAGAACCGAATTCAGAACCTTGGGACTCGACAAAGCAACGATCTCCTTATCCGCCCGAGCCAGTTCTAGGAACCAAGGTGGATTTTGTTTTCATCTTGCAATGTTTGAAAGGGACCATGATGAGTGACTGAGTAGACCTCCCCTTCCAAACTCGAAGCAGGCCATAAATACAAGGATTCAGTGAATGTAAATTTTGGGGTTTGTTTTTAGCATGCTTACTTTTTTATGTTTTGGCAATTTGCACCATGCCAGTGCCATGCTAATGGCCATAGCATATGCGTTGCACGCTATTATAGATTATAATAACACACACGAGCAATATATGCATAAAATAAAATAAAACATAAATTATACAAAACCAGTGCAATATTTCAATAATTTATCCAATTGCTATCAATGACACTAACGAATATTATAGCCCATTACGGAAGGCGATAAAAAAAAATATACTCATACACATAAAAAAAAATATACTCAATGATAAAATCAATGACACTCCGTGTCAGCACAGCACAGCATATCAATAATCTATGAATAATGTTTTTCTGCAATTATTATCTTATGACCGACTTACATATTCGTATTATTTCAGGGGATGAGAAGGGACACAATATCACCTATAACCGGATTTATAACATTTACTTTTGTTAAAATTGTTACTACCGGCAAATAATATGATTGTTGGAAGGATAATAATAATAATAATATATTTTCGCATCGGAAACGCCGGACTCGGCTTCGGCTATGATGCTAGGGAGTCGGACAACAACTGTAGGCCTACTGTTATTTTTGCCAGGGATTCTGTCGACAAGTTGAGAACCCAACAAATCTCTGCCTCACAGCCCTCAGTCCCCAGACCCTAAACTCATCAATAAACGTATTTCTGAATTCTGAGAATCGCCTTCAAAGGGTATTTTCTATATTACTTTTTTTTATCTAGGGTATACTATGCATCCATTCACAACAACCTTGTGCAAAAAAACAAATACCATCTCTAAACTAAAAGTAGAGTTGATAAGCGTTATCTCGGTTTTTAAAAAATTCATTGTCTTATTTACATTTTTTCTAAGCATTTTAGTTTTTTTTGCGAAGTGTTTATCCTCATATTTAAGGAAATATCCGATTAAATCATATCAAATGGTTATTTTTTATTTGTTTGCAATTTCTCTTAGAATTGAGCTACAATTTTGATTGAAAAACATTTTAGGCCTTGTTTTGACTTGATGAATTGAATAACTATATATATAATCACTAAATGATAAAAATTACACTATTTAACTATCACTTATACAAGAATACCCCACCTTTCAAGCCATTCCTTTCAGGTCATTTCACAGGTCGTAAAATCGCTCTATTGTATTCGTCATGCATCTCTCCATCCTTTCTTCAAGCCAAAAAAAAGCCAAAAAAAAAAGTATTTACTTTTGGAAAGGGTTGGGTTGTTGTCATTTGTAAAACGTTCGCAGACTGTATAAATTAATGTATTGTGCAAAACTCAATCACAGGCCAGTAATGTAACTAATATTATTTCAATCTTATCACTTAATTGATGAGTCGAGTCAAAATTATACTACACACACACTGTCTAGCCTGCATTTTCCGGTTATTTGAGTTTTTGAGAGGCGATTTTAGCTTTAGTTTCATTTCATGGATTCTCATCTGAGTAGGCCTACTGGTTATACACTGTTGCTGTTGAGCAAATGATAATCATTACGAACTTCAAAATGCATCGTGGATTATTTCTAGTTTAAATTTAACCACGAGTGGCATTTTCGAGATAATTGTAAGCGTATGCAGAATGAGGTGACTATCGTCGAGTTGCCGCGCCTTCAAATTCACTAATATGCATTTCAGTATCGAACTACTCACGTGTAATTAGTAATTAGATATAATATGTGACAGGTGCTGAGGTGATATGCAGAAATTTGTTTCAAAGTTGCATTTTGTCCTTCCCGCGTACGACTGGTAAACTTACTACCGAGTTCCAAACACTGCCACTCTGAGCGCTCCTTGACGGATGAAATTTTTGTTCAATATTTATAAACTAATTTCACTGATAGTTTGGAAACGGTGAAAGATATCTTAAAAATTTAAAAAGCATTAAACTACAACAACTAAATGCAATTCAAAGTACAGCCCCTTTAGTAATTTTTTTTTAGGGGCAGAAACAAAGGTAATTTAATCAAATGTCATTAATAATTTTTTTAATGGACTTCAATTGGAATCGAAAAATATATCGTTACTTTGAAATCACAATTTATAAAGTTTTATATTTCAACGTTCGAATTTCGTTTCTGAATTTATATTTGCTCTAAATATCGCTGAAATTGTCAATTGTGCAGATGCTAATTAAAAGTGCATTATAATGATGTTATTACAAATTTTAGTAATTAACGTTAGGTATGATTGAAGCTAAACATTTTATGCTTACTAAAAAGTCCCAAAATCGCCTTCATAGCTTTATTACTTCCTACGATATAGCTATTTTACTGCAAAGCACGGCAAATAATGTTGCTTTCCCCTTACCCCTCTAGAATGCCCTAGTGCTAGCGATATCCTAACCTTAATATTCTAGAACAATATAGATGGAAGCATATCCTAGCTCGAAAATACATTCAGCTACCCTGTCAATCAATATGGCTTCCCAGGTTTACGAATACGTATTTGTTATTCAATAAACTTCGCATGACGGCTATTACGACTCCCCACGAAAATCCTTGGAAATAGATACAGTCGATGAGAGAGAAGGCAATCCCCGTGTTTACGAGTTCAAGTTCAGGAAGTAACTTTGACACATGTTGTCTTGTGAGGCGAAGGATGGATGGTCGACGAAGGGGAAGACAATTACACGGAAAATTACAAACAAAAGTACATAATCAAAAAAACAAAAAGGAAAAACATATACGGGAGTGTATGGGAAAGTGATGCAGTGTGTGGGCAGCTTCAATATACCCAATATAAATTATCTGATTTAAACATTTTTTTCTGTGTCTTTTAGAGAGCCAATAAAATGAATAGCTTTTGCTCGCATGAATGGTTTACCCCACCCATAAATCACACTTTTGTTTTTCTATTAAAACCAAAAAATAAAATTTACAAGTTTTGCCGTTATTTTGCGCTCATCACTAAAAAGTTAGGAAGCGCTTGTGCCGCCGGGTGTGGGTGATGTCCCGGTCGAGCGATGGCGAAAGGTCGTTACGATACCCGACCGCTCGGGGATGAAAAATAACCCCCCACTTTCTTCTCGACTTTTAAATCTTCCGCGTTTCTGATATCTCGCAATCAACTTTTTCCGAATATATTTTAGGCGAACGAACGTAGGAAACGAACGAACGAAGGATCTGAAACTGGTCGTTTAAAGCGCTGAACCGGGCCGCGTCCTCGTAAAATAAAAGCTCCTCTCGCTTTCTTTTACAATTACATTTATAACATCCAGCTGCCACATGGGGCATCCGTCGATGCGACTCATCTCATCTCCCCTTCCGTAGCTGAATTTATACCCTACCCCCCTTCCGCACATCAAGTACTTATTTTTTATTCGCGATGCTTTGTGGACGTATCACGTGCCTCTCTTCTCTAAATCTTACTACTAAAACCATATGCATAACAATAGATCATTTTGTAAAAAGTATCTTGTGTGATACCGTGGCTCTCTTTCGCTGTAGTAGATTATGCCCGAAATTAACATCCATTTTGTAAAATGCCCATTCATCTTGATTCCTCCCTCCAAACGTAACCCTTACGTTTTATTAAACTTCCTCCTATATTTACACAAAACAGTTAATATTCAATTTGACAAAATAGCATTTATTGCACGGCAATAATTTATTATATTATTTTACTATTCTGCTACTTCTCAGTTAAAAAAAAAAACTAATTTACAAGGAGGGACATATACATTTTTTTTTAAAGGTCTACCTAAGGCTGTTAGATTATTGATTGATATTTGTTTAGCACTAAGACTATTGAGACGATGAGTGGTGATAGACGACAATGATAGGACGACCGAAAAAACATGCCTTTATTGCGGTGTTTTTAGAAACCCACGTCTTAATCTGCCTTTTTTGGGGAATGGCAAAGCCATCTTTCTTGCCTGGTATTTTCATCCACCAACAAAACGATAGTAGGACAAAAACACATTACATCCACAAGACTTCGCGTTTGGTTCTTTCTCCAATTTTAAATCAATCGTAAATAAATAATTATCATCTTGTTCTAACGAGTTGAGTCAGTGTTTCCTATTTAAAGATACAGGCCTCTAGTTGCGCCATTGTTCGCCAGTATATAGATTTGTCTTTGGTGGTCTTTGATTTCGTTAGTCCCTGTATCTGAAAATTTAAAGTAGTTATGAGATCCGAGTGGGTAGACTCTAACCCCCAACGACCCCCCCCATTTATTGCCGACTTTATTTTTAACCCACTAGGATACTAAAAGAAGTGATTTGAAACAGACCCCCCCCGAAAAACGCCCCTCGGAACCACACTATGGGCGGTAAACGTAAAACTTTACCTCACGTCGAAGGAACCAGGGATGTCAAGTTGTGGTTTTTGTTGTAAGAGGGTTTTAAAACTAACACCGCACCTTTGCTAGTCCCCTCGAGAGCGCAAGATAGTCTAGTTAGCTCGCCAACCCCAGGTGGCCTCACAAGCTGCGCACACCCGACCTTAGGTCAAATTGTAAATAACGGCGCAATATGTACAACCGTACAACACAAAACACATCAATACACACTATTAGAGGTGACGTACAAGCAAACTGGTTTAACCATGATTTTAGCAACGAAGAGTTTAACTCATGGTTTGGTTGTTCCGATGCCACCCCAAATATCGACTACTAATTTCCCTTAGGTTCCCACATCTTGAACATATAATAACACAAAAAAATAATCCTTGGTTTATAATATTGTATTAGAAGGATGGGAGCCATATGATGATTTTTATAGTACAATTGCTGTAAACATACCAAATACAAAACACTATAAACTTCAATCAGCATTAATAGCAAGAACAATTAATAGCATCTTACCCTAGTTGATATATTAGTGCCTTATACTTATCACACGGGTAATAATTACGCGATTTGTCACAGTTTATGGCGAGAGGTTTAGGTGACTTTTGAGAGATTCGGTCGAAAATATAGCCTTTTGGTTTACAACCACCATACAAAACTGTTGTTAATTACATGTAATGTAAAAGAAAAACATTGTAAATTGTAAAATAGTGGGATGTGCGAACGTTCGAAATTCGACTGGAACTTTTTTTAAGTTTCGAGTCGGTTCGAGTTTGAGAAACAACAACAGTTTGTTTGGCTAATTTGTGGTGGTGGTGCGTCACATATTATTTGATCATGTTCGAATATGGTTTTCAGTTTTTTTAAAAACAAATATATATGGATGGTGAGTGTGGGCCGGTCCAGAAGTTTTACCATATCTGTCTTGGTGGAGGTTGACGGTCCAGACTAATCACCAATTTACTATTCTTGGACCGTTTTGATAGTCCTTTAAGTTGGGTTCGAGTTCGAGTTCAGTGTGTTCTGAAATTTTGCTGAAGTTCGATTTTCAAAAACCAATGAAAGTTCGAGTTTCCGTTAGAAGTAAAACTAGTGGGTTCTTGCACAAACACTAGTAAATTAGGAACGAAACTTTTGCTTACGCGTTGCCAGGGGGCTGCCAAGATGCATTCATCAGTCACCCAACAACTCCCGAAATCTGACGAGGTACTACTATGTATTTCTTCAAGATGACATCCCTGCGAGCCCCCCCCCTTAACTAAATATAGAATCTTTTATAACGAAAAGTTTGTAGCATGTTTGAAGTTACTTTCCCCATCTGTCCTAGCCCTTCTCACAGACAGGGGAAGTACCACCTTTCTTACACGAAGTAACGACGGCATAAGTTGGTTAGCATGTTTTTCAGCTTTTATGACGTAGATTGTCCTCGTCAGTGTTCTCAAGCTCCAAGGGCCCCCTCGGTTCCTTCGTTATACGTGTACTTAAGCTGAGGACCAAGTATTTTTTCTAAAAAATAATGACGCAGTGAGGCACACATAGGATTTACAACTGTACGACCCTTTTCAAGAAAGAATAAATTATTATGATTGACTGCTCGGACCAATATTTTATAAGTTAAAAAAACGCTTTAAATCAAACGAATCCATGCGAGTTCTAACACTCTAGAACCACTTTTGACCTCTAATTATAAAAAAACTATTACAAAACTTCTGGAGGTTGTTAACGTAGGGGATATTAGCATGTGCGATTCAAATTGAATATTTTGAAAATTGTAAAATAAATATCTGTTACCAATTACAAAAGTTTCGAAATAAAATTCTACAAGCGAAAACCCTCTTTGGTAATGGGTAAGTTACTAAAAAAACTGAGCAGATTTTGAAATGTGATCTGATTGAATCAAAAACACCAAATCTAATTCGGGGAGAGCTTCAAAGCGTTCACGATAAAACCCCTGCCTTCTGTATCAAAACCCTGGTTTGTAGGATTTTCATCCAACAGCCAGTTCCAGGATTCAGCACTTAGTCCTGTATTCTAAATGATTTGCTTAGGATTGCGTGTTCAATCTTACTGATGTCCTTAACTGGTGTTTAATGATGTTTATTGGGGATAGTGGAAAAAGAGTTGTCCCGGGTCCTGTTAGAAGCCGACCTCAATCGCTAGGGCCAAGTATAAACTTAAATTCTTCACGCAGGGGACAGCTCACAATTTCATTCACAGAGCTGCAATGTAGACCTCTTCCATAAGCAAACACCTAACTCAATCTATATCCTTGTTATGTTCTTTCCAACAGAACAAGTACCGATCCAAATACATCATCCGCTAAGCTTCTGTGGTGCTCCAATGTTTACAAAGAGAGCACGTCTTCGTAGCGTCACCATCTCAAAGCAACCCTACATCATTGCGCACAGTTTGAGAGCACGTGCCCAAATCCATCACCGGGACGCCACCCTTCTCGACTCACTCACTCGGCAAGCTAAGTGAATACGAAGACAAACCACTACATCGCAATGAGTTATCAAGAGCGCCACCACACCCTAATAGCGCTGAGTTGACCCACCCTAATCCTCTCCGTACGTTTGTTTTTTTTCTGTGTTTTGTTTTGGCAGCAGCGGTAGTTCGACCAGAAATTGTCTGTCCTCGCATTTTTTTTTTTACAAAAGTTAGACTTTTTTTCCTATCACAAACAGTGTGGCCCTCACCCCCTCACCCGACAAGCCAGACGTGCCGTAAATCTGCCTTGCAAAATCAATAAATGTGGTGAATGTTACGAAGTAAATAATTCCTGTTGGATATCATCTACCAATTACTAATTAAATATACACATACGCTATGGTTCAGAGATAGCTGTCCATTACTCAAGTCTTTCAAAATTATCACAAGATGTGGCCCCCTTCGCCCCAAAACCATGAAATCATTGTGGAGAAGCCCCCTAACATTTGATAATGGAAACATAAAGCTGTGGCACGTACTATATCGGGTCGGCGCGAACGGGACCCTCTTCAAAACAGGTTTGTTTTGGTTTGCCCACCCCCTCGGCTCTATCTTTACTCCTAAGAAAAGAAACCGGTTTTCAGTTAACCCAACAAAAGAAACGGTTTTCCAAAGGTCGTTTCCGCAAATACCGACGTAGGCACTCGGTCCAGTGGGAATGTTTGGCTGCGTTAGAATACAAGAATACGTGGGGATGTGTGCATTCGACATTTCAGGTCGCAAATACATTTAGGGCAAGTTATTTAGATGAGGACTTATTAGAACGATGGGAGAGCGAAGAAGAAGAATATGAGTACACGAAAGGATGATGGACAAACCTCGACAATAAAATACTACTAATGCATGAAAGACCCTTTCGCAGTAAAACCGTCACCAGATATTGGCACCACAAACCCCTCCTAACCACTCTGGTTTTCCGCACATGACACCCTCTGTTCCATCACCATGGGCAACCTGCAGAGTCCGTCAGAGCCTCGTACGTCCTCTAATCATCCCACAACGAGCGTCACTATGTGAGGCAATTGTGGCACTTTTATTGCCTAGTTTGTGATCTGCTACATAAAACAATAGAATAAATTTACAAAGCTTGTAGTACACACAATAGCCGATGGACGCGACGGGAGAATAGCACACGTGTAGGGTTAGTAACAAAACCGCCGGTGTTCTTTGAACACGTTCAATTCTCCAAACATGCAACACAACAAATGATACCACAATTGTTTGGACAGTAATTGCAATCCCTTTTGGATCCTTTCACAACCCCAAACCAGCTCATTGGGGTTCCACTTATTTTAAATTACCTAATATCTGGACTTTCAGGGTTTGGCCACATTTGTGAAATTACAAACGTATTTCCAGGACTGTAAACTTTGGTGATAATAGAAAATTAGAGTGTTGAAATTGCCCTTTGACGTTATGGTAGGCGTCGATGGAACACTGAGATGGGCGTCCGGGGGCTTCTAGGTTTTTGTTTTGTTTTATAGATTTGATTTAATGAGTTCCAGAAAGAAATTCCAGAAAAAATACCAATTTAACTGACTTTTACCCGAATTCTCCAGATTGATATATTTCCCTGTCTATTCCAGGTGGACAAAAAAGTCTTCACTCAAAACATTTTTTGTACACTATTCTCGTTAGTATATATTAAGTCTTAATGATGATGAATTTTGTACATGAATGACAACTATTGACAGGTGCATGTAATTGCAAAGTAAAGGTGTAAATATTAATTAATTAGTTAATTAATTACTTAATATTAAAGTCAAGGTTTAAATTAATAAATAAACAAAAATAAATAAAGGTTTCATGATTAGTCAACATTGTTTTAAGTTCATTTCGAGTGATTCAAATGAAAGGACGCAAACCAATGAAGAAGATTGATATATGATAGAAGATAAGATCTAGAAGATTGACACCCTCCTACGTTTTGTTAAATTTACCACTATTATCAGTTGTTCCTTTTCCTCTCTCTTCTTTCTCTTGACAAAATAAAAACAAACCAAAAAAACACCACAAACTGTATATTCTCCCTCCCCTCCTACAGGACAATCACACAATTCAAATGCTAAATGTTCTTTGGTCCTATCGACACCACATTTCGCGCCGGGGATCTCGGCAACAAATTGGGAGTTCGGTGGTGGGGTGTTTTGGTTGTGTTTGTCGTTAGCGTATTGTTTTTTATGTTTGGGTATTTTATGTGTAGGTGGTGGGTTAAACATCCCGAGATACATAAAATAATCAACACTCCTCGACAGCCGTAGTTAGATACGCAGAAGAACATTGATAACGACTGTACATACATTTGCAGGAAGACAGGGGTCGATTAACATTCACGGAATTTCAATTATGACTTCCCGAGCGTTTCGGTGCTGTTTCCGCGTGCGTCACACCGTACGTCGAGTGCCAAAGGCAACAAACGAACACGCAAGTTAGGTAAGCCACCAGACTACTCCTGAGAATAGTCTCCCTCGGCTGAACGGAAGCTGTGGAAGGGAAACACGAACACACGTCTACAATACGACAAACACGACGACTTTCATTCGTTCATAGTCCTTTCGTTAATTAATTTATTTTAATTGCTGTCAATGGGCGATTCAGCCCACTCTTCGTTCCTGGCTCTACCTCAAAAAGGAGCGTCGGTACGAAAAAAGGAAAAAACATTTGCAGTGTATTAGGAAAGCTGTGACTTGGTTTCCAAGACTTTACTAAAGGGAGAGAAAGAAAGCGTCCCCTTATAGATGAGTGACGGACGGAATGGAAGAAAAGGAAGAAAGGATTAAAAGGAAAGACTCATTAGAGAGCGACAAGAAGCCAAATCAGGTTGAGAGAAAGACTCTGGCTAATCTCGTTTGATAAGCAGAGGGAAGTACGGATAGCTTACCCCCCTACGTAATTCATGGATAGAGGTGACGTAGAAAAGAGAGCGAAGAGGAGGAGGATTAGAAACAAGATGGGATAAGTTCCGAGAGTAGGAGGAGGCAGAGTGGAAGTATCGAACAGGGCTGCGGAGACCCCGCACCGCCCCCCGCCAGCAAACACAATGGCAAACTACTACTATTACTTGGTCGTCTCCGAAGACACTGCGACTGACATTTGACGTGAGACTCGAAGACGCCCCTCACGACGCTCTTCTTAGTAACTTCAAACGACGAGGGAAGTTCTTCGGAAGATGGCGTCGAGACAGTGAAGGATCGCGGCTGTGATTAAATACCGATCTGAGTCCTGAATGACAGGGAAGGAAGACAAATCCTGGAAAATGTTTTGTTGGTGTCATTTAATTTCTAAATCTGTCCACAGCTAAGGGCACACAAAATAAGTGACACTTTATGACATTGATTGATTGAAGATTGATTGATTAATGATTGCTGCTGATAGCTTCCGGAGGGGACGCTTCGAGGAACTAGAAGTCTCATGTTTCCTAAAGAAATAGGGTATAGTGAGAACAAGTTTTCGATATGCAGTACCAAAGTGGCTGTGGGTTTTGCTGAAGCAGAATCAGGTTATATATATATACATACGAGAAGAGGTACAGAATTTGACAAACTCTGGTAGAGCATGGAATGATGGAGTATAATATTAATCTACCAAGGACGCGTCACAACTATAAAATAATGATGCTGGGGTTTACAGTTCAATTGTAAAAGTGATATGTCACACACAGGTTTGGGCAGCGTGGAAAGAGCGAGTCGAGTGGGAAGGCTTCGCTCGTCTCTGAAGGTGTAAGAGTCCTACCCGAGTCACGCGCTCTACCACGTGTTGCCTCCTGGACCTGATGCACCTCGCCCCACTCATTGGCACCCCGGCCACGTCCACAACCACCAGGCAAAGACGAGGCGGAGTAGGCTACGTGCGTCCTGTCACACGAGATGATGATTGATTTTCTGTGCTTGACGTCTTTATTAATGCCTGTCTATACGCGTGGTGATAGATAATGATGAAGGACGGATGTTCAAGAAAACCATGCCTTATGAGTGGATTCGAACCCATGTCCCGTGAGAGCCGATACGCTTGGACCAGCGGGGGCCCCCCGGGGCACGTAGCATACTTCATTGCGAAAAGTACCACGGGGACAAGACGGTGTAACATTGAAGTCATAAAGTTCCCCACTTAACTCGGACTGCCGAGCAGACCTAGTAATTTAACACCTAACACCAATATAAAAAAGCACTAGTTTTACATTTTTTTTTTTTTTTAAAAGAGCAAAGTTTAATTGTTTACAGTGTTTTAATGGGAAGAAACACTTTTTTAAAAAAGCGCACGAATTTAACAATTTACAAAAAACGTGGAAAAAGAAACTTAACTTCGATTTTATACGTTAATTTCAAAATTTACAGAGTAAAAAGTTTCACATGTGTGGGAAACTTACAAATTGAGACGCAAAGACAAATGTTCAAAAAGTTATTCCGGACTACGCGGAGTACCCCATTATATGTTGACCGAATTTATAAATTAACCATAATTAATTACGATCTAATAGCACGAGACAGAGCTTTTTATTCGTGCCGTTGTGTTGTTTTTGTGTGAGTGCGAGCGTGTTGAGAAAACAAACACATTAATTCCAACAGGAGTACGCTACGTGACTCAATCTTTGTCTCTATACGACGTAGGCCTACGAAAACATCGCATCTCGATTCAAGAGTATACAACTTAGAACCGTTTAAAACAGTTTCCCAACACTTAATTAACTCACACATCAATTAACTTTTATTGACTTATTATGAGGTCATGCACCAAGAAAACTAAATGTGTATGTCATGACATCGTATATCCGCGTAAAAAACGGATCATTTAAACATCCATTTACTACATTTGTGTTTAAATCTACAGTGAAGGTAAACTACATCATTTATTTACAAATACATCGAGTTTTTCCGTTTGTTATTTCTGAATAATTTTGCGCGAAACTGCTGCCAAGATTGCGTGCATGGTGAGTCGCACATGGCACACAAAACCGACAAAGAACTCGCGGTTTTAAAGAGTTTTTTTTCAATCCCTTCCGGCGCTTCGTTTCAATGTCGACGACAAGTAACATTTTTTTAGTAATATTGCTTTCTGTTGAGATTAAAAAACAAAATTAAGACAGAAATTGCACATCAATAAGTTCAAATAATCAACAAGTCAAAATAATACTAACAAAATCAAAAGTTATATTAATAAATTTAAATTTCTCTTAGCTAATGAATTGCCACGCCACTGAGGATAACAAATCCTTCATACCGACGGAGAATACCCGGCCATTACCCGGTTGGCAAAGTTACGTAAAAAAAGTTACCATCAGTTCGTAACGCGGTAAAGTGTTTAATAATTTATTACGTCATAATCCAACTTTAGTATAGGGTTTTCTATTCGGATATTCGTTCACATCTTGCACAATAAAAATAATTTACTTGCGTTTACAAACGATTAGTTCGGTTAAAATTACTAAGCGTGGATCAATAAGGTTTTAAACAAATAAAACACAATTTAAATTCGAATTTGAGATAAAATCAAAGTACATAAAATTTTAAAAAAACTTCAAAATCGTATTGCATAATAATATGCAGAAAGGTCTACGTCATAATAGTCATAATATAAAAAACATAATAGCTATGCTACTTTTAAAAATATATTTTATTTAATTTAATTTTGAAGTTTGTACTAATATAACCGAAACACTCATTGAAAATTTAGCGTTTTTAAATAAAAGATTAAAATGAAATTGTAAATACGTAATTAAATGCAATGCGTTGACAAGACAAGGCCAGGACTCACTCTCTGCACGAGCTCCTCCAGCGTATCCATGTTGTTGTTGTTGATGTTGATGTTGTTGGCGGTGTTGTTGGGACTCGTCCCCGGCAGGTTCATGGTAGACCCGACCCGCTCTCCCCTCGCACTGTTTACACTGAAGCTGCACCCACACGTACACGCACGTCCAGCCGCGTCTCGGCGCGCACAGCGTCTGTCACGGTGCGTGGACGTGGACGACGGCGACGCTACATCTTACCCGTGGGATCGGCAGGCGTCGAGGAAGCCCACGCGCCGCACTCTAGGGTGCGGATGCCCGTCACATCGAAGTTCCATACCCTCGGACACGGGTTCTAGTCCTGTTCAGCTTGGGCTACGGGTCGAGGACCATCCCCTCGGGGCCGGGCTCGAGTCCCGTCACATCGAGTCCATCCCTCTGGACACGGGTTCTAGTCCTGTCAGCTCGGGCCCCGGGTTCTACTCCCGTCAGATCTCGGGCTCCGGGTTTCAGTCCCGTCCATATCAGGTCCCGGGTTCGAGTCCCTTCACACCCCGCGCTAGGGTTCTAGTCCATCCCCTCGGGGCCGGGGCTCGAATCCCGACACTTCGGGCTCCGTGTTCGAGTACCGTATCCTCACGCCCGAAGTAAGAGTCCCATTCTTTCGGGCCCCGGTCTAAAGTCCCATCATATCAGGGTTCGAGTCCCTTCAGCAGGGTTCGAGTCCCTTCAGCAGGGTTCTAGTCCCACCCCCTCGGCCCCGAGCTCGAATCCCATCACATCGTTCGGTAGAGACGGTGAGTTTCACGTGTGATCTCACGTCTATTTTTAATTAGAGCCACGAGAGTGAACGAGAGAGTCTGAGATGGGAACGAGGCTGATGTTAACGGGGACGCCGAGTGTGCAGAATGGGGTGACGGAGAGGGTAATAGTTCGGGGGGGGGGACGCATTGCATGCACCCTCCCGTCGGTTAGTGCAGCGGCTGAGAAGTGGTTTTAATCTCACCGGCCAAACGGGCGGCCATTCTCACACCGACAACATGAACAGCTTCCCTTCATCAGACCAAGAAACACTTGCACCACAGGGTGGTTTCCACAGAGCTTCGTAAACATGCCTAGACTTATTTCCTGGATGGTGGCAAAAACTTATATCCTGAGAAATGTCATTGACGCAAACTCCTTTAATAATGTATGGACGACGGCGACGACGACGCGCACCTCTACGTCACAAGTGGAACCCATTAGAGGAAGCCAGACAGGGGCGTAGCCAGGATTTTGATTCGGGGGGGGGGTTGAATTCGGGGTTTATTTAGCAAATTCACAGTAACTGACCCACAAAAAACTATCATTCGGGAAAAGTACGTATCCTTGTACAATGGGGGGTCTGGGGGATACTAGTGCGGGTCTAGGGCGCAGCATAGCACCAGAAAATGTTTGAGTTCTTACATTGTTAATAGTGACATTTTACTAGTTTTTAGAGTGCTTCTGTCCACAATTTATAAAATTGCGAAGATCTTACATTACTGTCAGTTTACAAAATCTTGCCACATGTAGGCCCTACATATGTATGCCACTTGCTTGCCACATAGTACATAGTGCTATTTAGTTTTATTATAACTCTTCTTCTGTATATCTTTGTTTAGTATCCCATCATTATTGCAAGGCACAAGCACTTTTATATTAGAAAGAGTGACCTGGCAGTGTAGTCCATAAAAGGCTCTGGTATGGATGTTTTTATGAAAGTAGTCCGATTAGCAATTCAATATGGAGTTTGTCATGATGTGGTCACACTCACAGTGTCCTATGTAAAGTTGTATAGGTACTTGCACTTTGCTTGAACTCCTGCCTGGAAATCGATGATATCGCCTAATAGCAATTATTAATGATAAATGTGCTATAATAAAGCTATTATAATTTCAATGGTTGTTTGTTACTAATAAGTTGCAGAATCGGGCATCCTAAATCCTTCATCCTTGTTTACTATCATATATCAACATCCCGTATCTTTGTATTAGGCACCCAGGGATTAAGATAAGATGTCAAGGGAATTGTGTTACGTGAAATGGTGCGTGTGTTTGCCCGCGGCCTTCCCGATACCTCCGCGGTAATAAATACAGTCACAATCTCCCTAATCTTTCTCTGTATCAGGCAGCCAGGACTAATACAGAGGTCGGACCTGGAGGAGGTCAAGCCAAGACTCCTGGAAGGTGAAATGGTGCGTGTGATTGTGCGTGTGCGTGTAATGTCTCCCTTGTCGCGTGCTCTACGCACATTCCCACACACTTCAATCACTCCTCCCCCTCTACTCTACTCTCCCGTGCCGCGTCATAACGCACCCCGTAGCACGTACAGATGATCACAGGATAACGTTGGCTGGCTGGCCGGGCAGGGGAGCTTATTAGTTACACGTAGACTCACACAGACCGGAGAAAGGTACAGGCGGTGTCACTTTAGTTCGCAGAGAGGAGATAACAATATTACTAACCGAAATGACAACTTGACGATCAAAAATGACAACTTTGGAAAAAAAAAATAATGCACAGCGCGGTAGTCCGACATTTTTGCGTACCAGTGAACAGTCTTGGGGAGGAACGCGTTCCTTTTTCAGGAACTTTTGTGGGAACGCGTCCCTTTTCTTAGATCAGGAACTTGTAACGACAAAGTTATTTACTATTTCGTGGGAACTTGGAACGAATTTAACGTTCCTTTATAAGTTCCTTTCGCCATCGTAATCCCGTCGAATTCCAGTACCTGATATCGTAAACTGCAGTGTGAAAAATATCTTGTGACATCTTGTGTTTTCGAAAATGGCGCCACCCTCGACAGATGGCCTGGGACTAACTTTAATGAATAAAAGTAATGATAAATTAACTCATTTAAATCAGTGATTGTATAAGGAAAGTGAAAGGAAAGTTCCTTTTGAGGAACGAGGAACTTCGCAGTTCCTTTTTAGGCAGAAGTAACTTAACTTTTCAAAGTTCCTTTTTAGATCATAGATACACATCTCTGACGACAGTGCTGCTACGGATGGTCAGTGCAACTTGAACTGAAACCGCGTATATAACTCAAGGTATTAGACAGGAAGGTATTCACCGAGCAGGGCACAGGAAATGATTCTCGAAATTCACGGGAACATATTTGATAAATTATTAAGTGGTCGTACCTACGGGGTGTACCGGATATCGCGACAGGGATTCAACGGTACGGAAGAGCGCGTCAGCATGGACGCACAAGGGATGAATATTTTACCACACGGTAGCATTGATATTCATGCGACCCTCAGTGTCTCGATATAGGAGATTGCGGGCGTTTCGACGCTAGGAGGGGCAGACGCCTCCAGACAGATCTGATTTACTTTTACCTGCTCTTTCGCGTCAACGATTCGGTAGCCAGAAGTCTATAGCCAAATAAAAATCAAATCACGATTATTTTTGTATTCCCTTTAGAAATTGTCCCAAAATGAAACAGGTAGATTTACAAAAGTGTAAGTACGATATAGGCGTGGTCGGAATTCTCAGTTAACTTTAGGGACGGCATTAGGGGACGAACATAATTTTAAAAAGATTGAGTTTGGAGTTTGTTTGATTTAGGGGGCTCGTCAACCGTTAGGTCATAATGCGCTACTCTAGCCTGGTTGAGGTTTAACTCAGGCAAGGCAACGGTCGTGACGTGAGGGTTTCGTATATCGTTGTCATCGTCGGGGAGCTCGTATAGTGGAGAAGGGCTCGTCGCCGAAGACGAGGAACACATACCAGAGCTCGCCTCTAGTTTCAGAGAGTAAAATACTACCCCCCATGTTTATGAGATGGTCTTTCTTTGTCTGTTCTTTTATACGAGCATGATGAATACTCTCTGGGCCAAATTCTACCCCGGCTGCAGGCGGAGGATCATGGTCTAAAAACACGAAGATACAATCATAAATCAAGTTGTTTGAAGTTTGAACCAAATATAATCAATAATATAACTTGCATCAAGAATAAACAAGAGCCACTCTAGCTCTAAGTTTGCCTCTGATTACGAAGCGCGATGCGAAGAAAAACATCAATCAATCAATTATTACGTCTATAAGAAAAACTAGAATAATGTTAAAGTCTTCTTCACAACTCTGCATTCTGAACAAGACCGAGAGCGATAGTCTATTAACAGCACACGCGACGTCACACGAGGCAGAAGATAATGAAAAAGTTGAGGAACCCTTGCGAATCTGACCCAAATCCTCACATTTCTCGGCGGGGGGTCACATTAAGTGGAAAACCACCCCTCCAAGAGATACGCCACTGGACTGACCAAGACAGGAGTTCAAGGCGTGACTGAATTGCTGATAAAACACCAAACTTGCCGGGAAACTCGGACGGACTACTTGGACGAAACAAGAGGGCGGAAGAGTGGTAGTGACGTCACACGTGGTAGGCGGGTGAGATACGACGAGAGAGGAGAAGGGAGTGTTCTCGGTGTACTCTACTTGCACCCAGCGCAATTTAAAGGGAATCCCTAGACCCAAATATGATTTCTTAAGAATGCAGTAAAGACGTCTGAAAAGTAAGTAGAATGTAAGAGGGGCATAATTAATAAATGAGCGGATTATTTTTTTGAAATTTTTTTGACGGGACATAACCTCAGAATCAACAATTGTATTCAAATTACTGGAATCAGTTGCTCAAGTTCAAAATTGAATTTTTAGCAGCGGTTTTTTGTATATTATTTCTACACTCCTTTATCTACAACCTAAATAAAAGGCTTTTTGGATTTATATGGTTTGTTGCGTTGCACAATTTTTTTCGCCTGCCGGTACAATTTCAAATTTTGTACCGTTTAACGGAAAAAATCGTGCAACGCCAGAAACCATATAAAACCAATAATACTTATATTTAGGTTGTAGATAAAGGAGTGTAGAAATAATATACAAAAAACCGCTGCTAAAAATTCAATTTTGAACTTGAGCAACTGATTCCAGTAATTTGAATACAATTGTTGATTCTGAGGTTATGTCCCGTCAAAAAAAATTCAAAAAAATTATCCGCTCTTTTATTAAGCCCCTCTTACATTCTACTTACTTTTCAGACGTCTTTACTGCATTCTTTAGAAATCATATTTGGGTCTAGGGATTCCCCTTAACTGTTTTAGCAAGGCTATCTTTAAAACGACAACAAGATCTTTCTTTGCCCATGAGCAAAGTAAACGATATCATTACCTAAATTAAATCTGAATTAGAAAAATATTGAGTTGTACACAAATATGGGCAATTCAACATTTGAATACTTTTTAAAAAATATTTTATCTATTGATTTTTATTGTTGCAACTTTGGTTTTGTTTATTGGCTATTTGTTTGGGAACAATTTAATTCATTTTCTTTTGTGTAAGTTGTCGGGGATGAAGGCCTAACTTTAATTTTGATTTTTAGTTTAAACTGTGAAAACACATATTATGTAACGGCTACATTTCTAAAATGTATTGTGTATCCGTAAATGCCCAAAGGGTCATGGTCTCATGGCTGTAGGATACTCTACCGAATACTTTGATTGAATCATTCAAGTTAATTATATCGTTCGTCACACGATTTGTGGAAATATGAATAAAAGAATATCACAAAGCTTTTTTAACAGCATTCACTACTTATGTGCATTATACAAACACGACTCTAACTTACTAAGGAAAGGCTATAGTTTAATCTGAATGTCGACATTAAGTCATTCATGGTTTGAACGATATAGCGTGCTGCTTGGAATGCCATTTGAATATCTACATACATGCCCACATAAGTTTGGCAGGGGGTGGTGAACGGGGAATTACCCTCTTGTATATACGAACATTCCCACACGCAAGGGGACACAATTTTACGACCCGAAAATTTGAATAGATAATGTTTATGGGTTATATACGATACCATACACCGATTCTGGTATGAGTGCGGAAAATATTCCTACGCATTGCAACTTTTTTTATCTGCGACTTCTAAAAGAATATACCTTCAGGATTTGAAAATGTTGCATGCACGCACGTCAAAATCATTCTTTCCATCTTTCTATAAAAATGTACTACAAAATTCCTACGAAAAAGACTACTTGTGGGCGAGAATCGAGGAAATTATTCCAACGTGTTACAATTTTTTATATATAGGCCTATGTTACTTCTAAAAGGAATTGATAATGTTGCATGCACGCACGTCAAAATCACTGTTCCGATTTTTAAAAATAAAATCTAGTACAAAATTCATACGAAAAAGAATACTCATGGGCGAGAATCGAGGAAATTATTAATACCGAGTAACAATTCATTTTGTTGAATTATATCGCAGGTCGTGAGCGTAATTGAACATAACGTCATGCAAGCTTACACAAGGGGGTCAACTCCCCTTCAACCCTTTATGACCGTCCATTAATATTGAACTGTCAAGTGTGGCGTTACACGAGTCAAGTGCGGCCACAAATAACAAGTGCGCCGACCATAAGTGCGTACAAGTGCGTGAGGGAGGGACAGACAGTCCATCAGCGGATGAACAACCATCGACTAACAGATGTGTATTGTTAATTGATTCAGTGTGTGTGTGTGTTCGAAGTAAATCTACGCCCGGCGGCCACAAAGTGAATCACGGCTTCTTTGAAACAAACGGTCGGCGCTCACTTCCAGAGAACTTGGTTATCTACATGCAGTCAAACAGCTTGTTTGGCACGGATTCTGCGAACCGGTAGCAGGAGCGCCATACACGCAATCACGACTATTAGCGTTTTAAATTAATTTTGATTGCTGCTTCTAACTAGTGGATGAAAAAGAAGACTTGTTGATTGATATTAACATAGTCAAGTTGTAATATTTTATCAAATCATAGAAAAAAAAATCGTATTTAGAGTCTACCCACTCAGTCATACAACTGATTTTCAGTGGGGGACAGTAAACCAAAGCGACCAAGTCCACACTGTAGGCCCCGACGCAATCGTCGAGTGAGCGATAACCAACCAAATATCGATATTTTTTTTATAGGAAATTGCTTTTTAATTAATATTGCCGTTCTTAAATCTAACACAATTTTTCAAATCTTTGTCCAAATATAGAATGGATTCAGCCCAGACTTTAGAAGCATTGCTCAGACATCGAAGTTGACATTTTCTAAGTTTCTCTGCAATTTATAATTTGAAATGCATTGTTTTCAAAAGAGATTTTCGACGTGGCCCATTGTATTCCCTACACGTTTGTTTTCTTGACTTGCAAATGGTTTTATCAAAGTTCTTCTGTATTCTTTTACAACTAAATGGCCTCGTATGACAATTATACGACCTTGCTGTTTGTTGGGTATACGTGGTTCTTGTTATGTGGAAGCTACGATTGATTCCCATGGCGTCGTTCAAAAACAAATAAAATAGTGGTTCATGATCTTCTTTGAAAACCTGGAAGCTACTCCAGACCGTTACAAGAAAACACGAATCGCTTTATGCTCAGTCACATCATATAATATTGATACGATAACTTTCCAAAAGAGTTGAACGACAACCGTGTCCAATGACTCGGAAGAGAAACGTCGTTGACCATCCATTCTTTGATCCGCCCTTCTGCAAACATCTTTGACAGCGTCTACTTTACCAAAGAACTTGATGAACTACACCGCATCATCTCCCCTCATCCAGAGAGCTTGAAACTGCAACGGGCCCAATGACGGGGAAAGATGTCGTTGATCATTTCACCCTAGTTCCGACATCTTTGACAGGCGGACTTGCAACTGGATCACAATCATGGTTACGACGATCAATTCAGCTCACGACACGACGATCAAGACGCCACAGCAGGCACGTAGTATACCCCTGTTGACTGAGATTGAAGTTGTTGTGATTGTGGTATACTTCTACATTTTACATTTTCTTGTAGCTACATTAAAATCGACCTTTACAAGTATGTTTGCATGGCGTCCAAAACTTGGCAAAGATATACCATGAAAACAAGGAAAAACTATTGATAACAATTGATATGAGACGCTTGTAAACATAGTTTAAGATCACCAGAAATTGAAAAAATAATGTCTGATAGTCTAAAAACGTCTATTTTTGAAATTTTATGTCTCCCAACACATTTTTGATCAAAGCTTGTAGAGTGAGTTTCTCTTGTAACAACAATGCAACATGTTTACTGCCCCCACTCACGTCTTCACTTTCTGTGAGTCCCCACCTCTGGCTACATAAAGCGTGAACATATAAGTTACACTGCACAGCAAGGAATTGCACAGGGTTAATGAAACGAGGCGACCTAACCTAACCTCAAGTGCCCTCTCCGCACATCACACGGTTGTTATTTCACGAGGGCTTCTCCTAACAAGCTCAACTCTTGGAGTTAACATCTCTCTACAGGGGGCAAGTACCGTGGTGTACTTCCAACGTTCAACGAGCCACCTCGGATTCATACACCGAGGCTAATCGAGAACCCGAGGAAGCTGTATTGACACGAGTACGTTACAAAATATGTAGAAATTCTAACACGATTTCTGTTGCACAATACAGGAGTAGTACATTGATTAAAAAAGCTTTTTGTAGGATGCCCGCGTAGGGTATACACATCAGAATTACCCAGTGTGACCCTCTTCAAGTAATTGACTAAGTGATTAGGGATTAAGGTAGTTGGCAGTGGCGTACGAAGTTTTATTTTCGGGGGGGGGGTGGTTTAGAAGATGTCAAGGGGCTTTTCGGAACTGAAAAAAAGACAAATTTCATAGATGAAAGTAATTTTTTGCGTACGCCTAGATGATTTGCAGAATGATGTATTAAAGCTGGGATTTCGGGGCTGTGGGGCAAGCTCCCCGATCCCCCTGGTAGTTGGGATGGGAATATCCGAGGGCTGCTTTAGAGGACTCAATCCCAAAACTCGAATCCCAAAACCCCAGAAAAAACCTTCAGTCAGAAATTGCCGGTCTCGACGGGATTCGAACCCAGAACCTCCCGAATCAGTCTCGAGCTTAAAACTTTGTCGGTGTACATTAATTCTATTGTGATAATCGTAGCAGAATGATGACGTCGCCGATAACACTCATTGGCAGTTCTGATTGACAGCTTTTTCCAAGGTTTTCCTCAGTCATAGATGAATTCTGGGAATGAGACCTCGTACCAACAGCTCTTGGACATTTCTTCCTAACTACCCAAGTCTGACCCAAACTAGCTTGTCCACAATCCACGCTACTCCCAGCGTCGATGAAAACCCACGTTATTGAAGATAATGAAAGGACAATGCGGAATAGCAAATGTGCAAAATGCAAATGCAGTAGCATCAAATGTGTACAGTGTACAATGCACTGAAGATCCAAATTAGCAAGTATTACCACTTTTTAACAGAACTTCCATAAAATTATAATTCGAGGGAACGCACTCGTACAAGGGGGCTAACAGCAACAGTGCGTGTTGAGTGGCGTGGGAAGGTGCACAGGGCACAGGAATTAGCAAACTGAAGACTAAACCCAGTTTGATTTCCGGTTCCCACGGTAATCAACCTCCCATTCTAAGGCTGTGGGCTGCCTGGGCTGTCGTTTCCAGAAGTTTGGAACAACCTGTATGCGTGAGGCAACCCCACAGTGCGTGAGACAACGTACAGTGCGTGAGACAACGCACAATGCGTGAGACAACGCACAGTGCGTCGCCCATGCGTGGACTGGCAAGAGAATGAGGGTGCTCTGATGAGGGTGAAGTGACGGAGAAATTGTTGAATCTAACAGATGGTTCTAGTTTGCATTTTTACAACAACTGACTCGTGTTTGTCGACGAAAATCCCGAATGATTAGGGAAACAATTAGTTAACTAGCTAACAAATTGTATTAATTTTACTAACTGTTTGGAACATCCACAACAACTGACATTTCTCAAACTATCAGTTGCAGACACACACAATTTATCAAACACTTTTTTGACTAATTGATTCAAGCTGTAAATGGTTACATAAGTATAACCGTTAGAGGCAGGGGCAGAGGGGGGGGGGAGAAATGAGCATAATTTGCCAGTTTCTAAATTCTAATACGTGAGTTGAAGACATGTCGTCTATCCCAACTGCACGAGCCATATTAAAAAACTTCTTACAGTAGGCTTACCGGTAGAGAAAAAAGTTACCTGTGCCAGTCTAACCCGTGTCTGTTTGCCTTAAAACATTATTTGTCAAGAAATTTCAATATTTGAGAAAAATATCAGAGTTTGTTTTTGAAATTTTTTCAAACAATTTACAAACGCCCATTCTTTTGCTTTCAATAGTTGGCTCTGTCCTACTATACGAGGCTAGTATACAGGTAGCGGCACTACGCAGCATAACCTTCATAAAAACATCTTCCTCGATAAATTTTCCAATTTGGTCAAAACGTCCCTCGGCGCCCACGCCACTACAGCGCCAACACCCTCAACCCCACGACCCCAATCCGATTAGCCAGCCCCCTTGCACCTTCCTAATTAATTGCTGCGACGCACGGCGCTGGGTTCGAGTTTAACTCCGTCTTAGCGGGCAAACTTTGGACAGAGGTTGAGTATAAATAAAATTAGCTGCATGGCTAACTTATGTATATTGTGCAAATTGTTAAAGAGCTAGTAAGCAACGTGGGCTGCTGGCGAAGAGTAATTAAGTTGGAACTTGTGGGATTAGCCAGGGGTGATCCCTGGTGTTAGGGGTTAATTTCACCCCCCCCCCCTGCTGTCGTTAGGCCATGGTTGCGCAACCTCCGGAGTGCTGCGGTGCCTCAATTAGCTTGGCGCCTCACTTGCGCACGCTTGTCACGCGTACGCGCAAACTCGCGCTCATTACGATGTGCAAAAATCAACTTACTATATAGCCTTGAAGGCACCTTCACACCTATCTGCTAGCCACGCACAAAACTAAGGTTTTGAATTTAAATATTTAAAGTCACACGCTGAAAATATAAATTCTCACTGTGGATGCTGATTAAAAACCAAAAGGCAAACATTTGTAATATAATGCAACTAACTACTAACACTAACAGTACAACTACTATACTTACTACTTACTATACTACTTAACTACTATACAAAGCCTGTTTTAGCATTTCTTTGATTGTATTACATAATTTGTATCCAATATATAAATTAAATATAATTTCATTTTCATCGTTATTGATAAATTTTGCACGTTATTCCTTATAAACATGGTCGTACCAAAACGTTTTTTTTTTTAAATAAAGTTTTCGCAGTTGATTAAAAGTTTCAAATGAAACTTCCCTAAACAAATAGCAAAATATGGCAGTCCCATTTAATTCGTTTTGTAAGTCATGTGTAAAAACAAAAAAAGCCATTTGTGTACATCTCTACAGTAGTGGAGCACGACCCATCCTATCTCCGAGGTTGTAAGACTGATTCGTTTCAAATGTCACTTTCCTCGTACAACAGGAGGTAAATTAAAAAATTGAGGAATTAAAAGCCGAATTTTCGGAAAGTAATTAGTTTCTTCGTCCCACTCACATCGAGTCGCAGAAGCTGACGCAAACCCGAAATATCCTCCAAGACTTTTCCTCCGTCGTAACATTTTTAAGTGTACACGTGGAGGTTTATTTAAATTTTTAAGTAACTCATTAAAACTCGCAACGAGTTATTTGCCGACCTTCAGAGGAAAGACATGCCTGTGAGGAGTAATTGAATTATTATGAAATTAAAAAATACTTTGCTAAATCTAATGACTACGGTGTTGAATTATCCATTAGCATAGCTCAGTTAATGAGGCCTCATTCAAGGGTCATCAAAGTCCTGCTCCGACCTTGTCTTGGGTTGACGACCATGGTGAGTATAGGGAGGACTCGTATTTTAAAGGGGAATTCACCCGCTAAACTCACAAAATATATTTCATTCAGGCTGTATTCACCCGCTAAACTCAAAAAATATATTTCATTCAGGCTAACTAGTTATGAATGTAGAAATCAACAGAAAAATTATTTGGTCCACCTTGACCCGGAAAAAAAATGTCGAACTCGGTATTTTTCGAGCTAGGTCCCATCGGCAAAAATCTCCCATAATAAATAACATGGGGACGATCTTTATGCCCCATGACCTTGGAAGATTTTGATCCGAAAAAATACTGGACATTATTGACGCACTCGACAACCTTTTCTGTAAATCCTCTATATTTTGTTTTGTAATTTGGGCAAGTGGTTCGGTCAATATATGCTGAATACCAAGAAGGAGTGTGATTTTGGAATGCATATTTTTGCGTGTTTGAGTGTATATTTGTGCACAGTTTCAAGACACGATGTTATGAAGGGCCATGTTAAATTGGTATGATGATCTAGTATAAGTTATATGTGGAACAAAAAAGAATTAAGTTAAAGACGATTTAAGAAATTTCCCAAAACGCCAATTTTCGCCAATTTCTGGATTTAAAAAATTGAAAAATTCGTGTAATACCACAGTAACAAGATATAATTTTTTAAACAATCGTTTGAGTGTAGTTTTATGCTATAGATTATGTGGTAAACATTTTTTGGGGGTAATAGCCATCAACTTATACCTCGAGTCCGTACCGTATAGTAGAATATAGGTCCATCTAATTTAATAAATGAAAGTACAAACTTACCAAGCCACAGGTTATCACACTGTCACAAGGGGAACGTTGCGGTATTATATTTAAATATTTGTAATTTTATGGTAAGCCCATAGTTGTGTTAATTAATGACAACATTTTGTTAGTGGACCACGAAATTAATTGAATTTAATTCTTGTATTATATATTTGTTGTTTAATTTTGAGTCAAATTTACTTCTTGTGTGTTACGGATGTACTTATAACTAAAGCTAATAAACGATATTACTATTATGCTCGTGGACTCGGCCACAGGCGACTAAGAGATCTATAGCAATCGAGCAACCGGCCACCCACGTTACTAGTTCAGTAAAAAGCTTTAAATCAATGTATGAATGAGACTGAAAGAACGAAAGAAACCGGATAATAGTCACAATTTATATGTCGTAAGGATTGTAGTTTTACAACTAGATTGCAGAGAGTCTAGGCTAAAACGTGCGTGTAGTGGTTATCGTGCGAGCGTCTACTTCAACCCACAAAACTTTTCGTCGGGAGGAGACTAGGAAGAAGTTTCTTGGAAGAGATTTCTTGGTAAAATTTATTGTGTATAAAACCACTTAAAATGGAAACTTTTCGACATGTAGTATGTTGCAGCGGAACAGCATTATTCTCTTCAAGGAAAACTACACCTGTTCTACTGGTTCGGTACGGTCGGCCTGTTAATTACTCTTCTTGCATCACTCTTCCGGAGTTGCTGCATCCAGAGACGCAACTAGCTAGGCTGAGTTAGCCTAGCTTGCACGCAGTAGCGTCGTCGTCGACGCACTATTGATGACAGATTTGAAAAAAACAACAACTATTAGTCAGGGTTTATAACGATCCTCTAACTTCAATGAGTTGTGGTGAACTAAAAGTAGAGCTTAAAAATATCGTACCGATATAACATTGTTTTAGATTCGGAAATGAGGAACCTTCTAATTGAAGCCATTAATTTAATAATTTCGTTTTGTTATTCATTGTAAAAAAACATTTACTTTAAAATAGTGGGTATCCAAAGTATCACAATAGCTGTTGTTGTTTTCTAATTATTTAAAGCAAGAAACCTCACTCACGCAAGGCCCATGTAAGGATTCATTTTCTTAGAATTCTTATTTTTTGGTACATATTATTGTATTTTTTAAATGTGTTAAATATGTTTTCCTTATATTGGAATGTTTTGGTGTAAAATGAAATGAATAAAGCTTATATTGAATCTGAAGATAACCAAATAAGATACGCGAATAGGACTGATTTGACGTTTGGAGCGTCCCTATTCGTGCAGCCATAAATCATTACATGTGAATAAAACTTTGTCTAATTGATGATAATGGATCTATTTAAGCCCATATCATAGCAGATTTTCAACATATGTGAAATGAAATTGAAAACTTTTTGGTGGTTTTGACCTTTCAACAGATTTTAGATACACGTGTAAAATATTATCTGCGCTATATAGAAGCTTGCATTTATAAATAATTTACTAAGAAAATTTAAATATGTATAAATGAGCTTGCATGCCTTGTTTTACAGGGTGTGTGTCAGTAATTATTGTCAACGTAGTCCCTACACGATTTCGCTACCGGTGTCGCTATCACAGAATCTGGAACTTGAACTGACGCAGCGTGTAGTCGACGAGTTGCTGCCATATCGTCCGATGATGAACAACCCTTGGATCACGCAGGGGGAGGCCGGGGGTGGGGGTAGAAACAACAATCATAATTCACAGGCCGAGGTCGTTAATAACATCCCCCACCACCCCCCGCGTCGTCACGAGCCATCGACGGATCATAATTAAAGGAATTTCGAGAGTTCGTTCTAGCTAGGCTGTCGACATGGAAACACGAGGGAGTTGATGTATCGACGACCATGGTCCGATTTCTAAAATATCTACGAAATTCAGCTAGATGACAGGATCACATAAATCACAAAATATTATACATATTTCTTTTTTGGGAAACGCGGGGATGTCATGGCGAAACGCAGTGTTCGATTTTTCAAAATTTGTTTTCCACTGCCCTCTATAGTTCGTTCGGTCTTCCTACGGGGAAACAAGGATACGCCTATCCAGAGAGCCAACATCTAGATTTTCACTCTGTTTTATGGATGAATGTTGTTAGAGCGTAGCGAGCGTACAGCGAGCGAAGCGAAGATTCCATTCTACTACACTGGAGAAAAAAATCCGGAATGTTTTTTTTTTTTTGGGGGGGGATTTTTGTCTGTTTGTCCGCACGATTCCAGCTAAACCGATACTCCGATTGCGATGAAATTTTATGGAGACCTTCGAAATCTCTGAACTTAGAACTGCCACGTTTTTGAGCGCAATCGAAAATTTTTTCTCATGAAATCGCAATTTTACGATTTTTTTCAATTTATAAAAATTTCTTCGACTTATAACACCTACATGCTTTATCCGATTTTAATGATTTTTGCACAGAACCTTTATTTTATGAATTAAGATATTCTTGTGAAATTTGAGCGCAATTAAAAAATATTTATCATACAAATCGATATTTTACGGGTTTTTTCTTTTTTTAAACAATTCTTTGACTTATAACACCTACATGCTTTATCCGATTGTAATGATTTTTTCGCAGAACCTTAATTTTATGAATTAATATATTCGTGTTAAATTTGAGAGCAATCGAGAAATTATTTCTTATAAAAATCGCAATTTTACGATTTTTTTTAACAATTACGATTAATTAAAAACAAATTTATAAAAATGAAGTTAATTTTTTATTTAATTTAATTTAATTAAAAAAATTTCAACTTAATAATGATTTTTCCACAGAACAACAGAAAATTCGCATAACACATGGCAGCTCAATGCACCAATTACGCTCATCCAACAACGCGGCGGGACTTAAGCGTTTTCCTAGTTTAATTTTGAGTCAAATTTACTTCTTGTGTGTTACGGATGTACTTATAACTAAAGCTAATAAATGATATTACTAATGCTCGTGGACTCAGCCACAGGCGACTTGAGAGATCTACTATAGCAATCGAGCAACCGGCCACCCACGTTACTAGTACAGTAAAAAGCTTTAAATCAATGTATGAATGAGACTGAAAGAACGAAAGAAACCGGATAATAGTCACAATTTATATGTCGTAAGGATTGTAGTTTTACAACTAGATTGCAGAGAGTCTAGGGTAAAACGCGTTCGCCCTATGCGTGTAGTGGTTATCGTGCGAGCGTCTACTTCAACCCACAAAACTTTTCGTCGGGAGGAGACTAGGAAGAAGTTTCTTGGAAGAGATTTCTTGGTAAAATTTATTGTGTATAAAACCACTTAAAATGGAAACTTTTCAGACATGTAGTATGTTGCAGCCGGGAACAGCATTATTCTCTTCAAGGAAAACTACACCTGTTCTACTGGTTCAGTACGGTCGGCCTGTTAATTACTCTTCTTGCGCCACTCTTCCGGAGTTGCTGCATCCAGAGACGCAACTATTGAGTTAGCCTAGCTTGCACGCAGCAGCGTCGTCGTCGACGCACTATGATGACAGATTTGAAAAAACAACACTATTAGTCAGGGTTTATAATGATCCTCTAACTTCAATGAGTTGTGGTGAACTAAAAGTAGAGCTTAAAAATATCGTACCGATATAACATTGTTTTATAGATTCGGAAATGAGGAACCTTCTATTTGAAGCCATTAATTTAATAATTTCGTTTTGTTATTCATTGTAAAAAAAAACATTTACTTTAAAATAGTGGGTATCCAAAGTATCACAATAAGCTGTTTGTTGTTTTTCTAATTATTTAAAGCAAGAACACCTCACGCCCGCAAGGCCCATGTAAGGATTCATTTTCTTAGAATTGTTATTTTTGTGGTACATATGATTGTATTTTCTTTAAATGTGTTAAATATGTTTTCGTTATATTGGAATGTTTTGGTGTAAAATGAAATGAATAAAGCTTATTGAATCTGAAGATAACCAAATAAGATACGCGAATAGGACTGATTTGACGTTTGGAGCGTCCCTATTCGTGCAGCCATAAATCATTACATGTGAATAAAACTTTGTCTAATTGATGATAATGGATCTATTTAA
Source organism: Sweltsa coloradensis (assembly GCA_024449915.1). Taxonomy (NCBI): domain Eukaryota; kingdom Metazoa; phylum Arthropoda; class Insecta; order Plecoptera; family Chloroperlidae; genus Sweltsa; species Sweltsa coloradensis. Next base: position 141,886 of record JAMZAV010000926.1, read on the forward strand.
GCCCATATCATAGCAGATTTTCAACATATGTGAAATGAAATTGAAAATTGGTGGTTTTGACTTTTCAACAGATTTTAGATACACGTGTAAAATATTATCTGCGCTATAGAAGCTTGCATTTATAAATAATTTACTAAGAAAATTTAAATATGTATAAATGAGCTTGCATGCCTTGTTTTACAGGGTGTGTGTCAGTAATTATTGTCAACGTAGTCCTACACGATTTCGCTACCGGTGTCGCTATCACAGAATCTGGAACTTGAACTGACGCAGCGTGTAGTCGACGAGTTGCTGCCATTATCGTCCGATGATGAACAACCCTTGGATCACGCAGGGGGAGGCCGGGGGTGGGGGTAGAAACAACAATCATAATTCACAGGCCGAGGTCGTTAATAACATCCCCCACCACCCCCCGCGTCGTCACGAGCCATCGACGGATCATAATTAAAGGAATTTCGAGAGTTCGTTCTCTAGGCTGTCGACATGGAAACACGAGTGAGTTGATGTATCGACGACCATGGTCCGATTTCTAAAATATCTACGAAATTCAGCTAGATGACAGGATCACATAAATCACAAAATATTATACATATTTCTTTTTTGGGAAACGCGGGGATGTCATGGCGAAACGCAGTGTTCGATTTTTTCAAAATTAGTTTTTCCACTGCCCTCTATAGTTCGTTCGGTCTTCCTCACGGGGAAACAATGGATACGCCCTATCCAGAGAGCACAGTAGATTATTCACTCTTCTCAACACGGAATAAAATCTTCTGACATTCAAGATTCACACAACCGATTTTTTTCCATGTTACTACTTACTTTACTACACACACAACTGGATACGATATGCATAGTAATTTCATAAATAACAAAAAGAGTATGACTGTATTACAGTATTACTACGAGAAACATAAGACTATACAAATAGGCTATCTTGTTACATATTTTACATATTTATATTTTAAACCTAACGGAAGAAAACGAGTGGCACATTGTGTAGACCTATCCGTCTCTTGATATAATAATATAGGAAGGGAAATGATTTTACAACAGCTTTAAAATGTCTGTACATATATAGCAGAATTTCGAGGGATTACTAAGTCTGAAGAATTGAAAATTTCCAACCACCGAAACTTTTACAATATATTTTTAATTCAGTTTTACGTGATAAAAATCCTCTAGGGAAAGTCTAGAAATTATGCAGAACTACCTGGCTTAAATAAAGGAAACTTATAACAAAGTTTATATTCTTTAAAGAGTTCAAGACAGTTTGTCGTGTAGTTCAATGCCTGTAAAGCTAAGGTAAAGTTTCGTCGGAAAATAAGTTAGGATTTTCAGATAATTAAATCTACGTACCTGAGAAGTTCTCGTAGAATTGAATTAAAATACAAATTGGTAAAAAGTGACCTAAAACGACAAACCCATTTGTTATTAGAAAATGTAAAATGACGCTGTACTCTCACGCAGCCACAGACCCAAGTATTTTAAAGTTTAAGCTACGATTTCAATCAAATCTGTCTGCTCTAGGCCTACACAAAGTGTAGTCTAGGATTGATTGCAATTTGCAAATTTGATTTTCTTTATCGTATGTAATATAAATAACGATCGAAAGTGAAAGTGATAGAATCATCTTATCAATACGTCTTCGAGAGGGTCTAAGGGTGTCGACCTGTATAGTAAATTGTGAAATTAAAGTAAAAATTACCGAAAAGTGAGAAACGTAAAAACAGCTTTTTGGTATTATACATTTTGAGCACTTGGGTCACAAAACTTTTCTATTATTTGTTTCCAGCATTTGCCTCACCAGAAATCAAACCCCAACAATACTTAATTCATTTTATTGAAAAGTGTAAAGTAAAATAGTAAAATGTAAAGTATCTGTGAGGAGAGGCGGGGGGGGCAGGAGAAGGCAAAATGTTACTCCGCATGTAATTACAATATTTTTTACGCGTTTCCTTTAATCATTTTAACAAATGTTGCAAACATATGACCAATTCATAATGGCAGGCCCAGGGAGTAATCTAAATTAAAATAATAACTTTTTGCCTGATTTTTTTTCCGAATTTTAACACGGGAAAGGGTAGTGAAATGGTCTGTTACTGAGTACCATCTCAAATTAAGCACTGAGCCACACATAGAGCCACCTTGGCTCAGTGAGCCAGCTCCAAGTGAGCGGTACAGACCGCACAGTGATGAGTTAACCCGCAGGGAAATGTACACATGTTGAATTATCTCCTCACGGGAGGGAGGGGAGGGGTGGAAACTTTTCCATATTCCTGATTAACAGAGCGCGGCGCTCAGCAGAGAAAGACCATGCCGTCCCTGAGGACGGGGACGGTATTTATTGTCCCCAGAGTTTGACTTGCGGCCCTACTTACTGCATATACTCGACTTCGACTAAGATTGGGTGTAGTTACACGCGGGGACTGTTGAGTGCAAGAGGGTACTCGAAAATGTTCATCCTTACTCCAAGAAGACGTCGTCTGCTATGACTGAACACTCAGTCAGGTTTCTCCCTACATGAGGTTGCCAACCAACCGTAGTATTAGCACAGAACACGGGATACTAATTTAGAAGGTCGTCGGTTTGATTCCAACTACAAGAAATTCCTTCCTAAAACCTTTTGTCAAGGTTTACGTCAATGAAAGGCGAATCGTACGAAGATTTCATTGGCATTCCTCCACAACTATGCAAATACCATAATTACCTTGTTATAGCCACCAAGAGAGTCACACCGGGTCAACTGATTTGAACCCTATACCCTTCAGCAGGAATCCCACGAGAAAAAAAGTAATTGAAACAACATTTTCTTACGGTTGCACACTTGACTTTTCCAGGTTTTCCACATTAAAACCCGTATTTTATTTGGCTGACTAGAAAAATTAGACTACATTTTTAAAAAATCATCATGGTTGGCACTTGGCAGTGATTTACATTATAATGGTCGACGGGGACTTGTTCACGGCGAACTTTTGATTGTCGATTCGACTTATTCTGTTTGGGATTTTGAGATTTTTGAAAGGAAATTCCTGAAATATAAACATTTTCCTTGACTTTTCCAATACTTTTCCAGATCGATTTAATCCCCTGCCTCTTCCACGTGTTCCAGATTAGTAGGCACCCTAAATGAGGGTAGGGAGAGGGGGGGGGGTACTGAAAGTGCACTTGAACTAGCATGCTCACGTCCGTCTCGATTACAATGACGGGGTCTGCACTTGACTCCCCTGCACTCGGGTCATCACGTCGAGCTCGTGCACGGCAAGCTCGCGTGTCCATCTCGGCATTACCGACCGAGTTTTAGCCCGGGCGATCACGACCAAGTCCCTCACTCACACAGAGGAATTCCTATTTGAATTCTCTAAATAATATGTCGGTCGTAGCCCGTGGAATAGTTATTACAACATATTCGTGTAAACGGCGACTTCCGAGTCGTCACAACGACCCGGCCCGCGAGACCCGGCCTACGAGAGCTCAATAGCGTGTTGCTCCAAAACCCGATAGTTTATTGTTTTCTTCGAACTACGGAACAATGTCGGGGAACTGCTCGTTATAGGGAACTTTTGTCTTCCAGGAGGAGCAGCGATATTTCAAACAACCAACTACCGGAATTCATGGGAAAGTGGGGGTGTACAATGGAAAAAGACCCCTAGCAAAAGGCCATTTCTGATGATACAACCTTAAAAATAAACTCCGCCGCTCTAAATCATGTTATGAACTGTCCCAGGGTGTCAAAAACATGAATTATTTTCTTTGTATTTTCATGATCTGATTTTTTTCGATTTAAATCAGATTTTCATATTCAAATAAATAAAAAACGTGTTCAAATACTTCGACGCGCATTTCATATATATTTTTTTTTAAGAAAAACTTTGCATAAAGAGTCACAACTGGTATAGATTTTTTTAAAAGTGTGAAGTGACTTGATTTAAATACAAACACCCTGGTATAGACTCTAAAATAAGAATATATTTTTTATATTTTTTAACATAATAACGCACCAACCAGCCGCCCAGAGGTCGTCTTTCAAATATTGAACACTGGTTGGCCAATATTCGCTCGTCAATGGCGTCGGCGTCGACACGAACCACTAATATAGTCCCTATTTAAAATTAGTTTTTGAACTGAGTGGTTACACACTCTAAAATTCATTAATTTATTTGTGAATTCTTTCTGCCTATCTCTTGACAACGTCGAGGCCAGTCTTATCTTCGCACACGTATCGGAATGGTTAGACCTACATTCAAAGGCATAACTATTCTTTAAAAATAGAACTGCCATGAACATGTGCTTTCACTTATACGCACTGGAATCACGCACTACTCAGAATGATGGACATATTGACTTGAACCTTTTTATACACGCAAGCCATGAGTTAGATTGGAAGTCAGCTATATGTCAAACTAGAAGTATATATAGTGAATAGTGAGTTATATATTAATTTGTATACGTGATACCAAGAATTGAAAGAACAAGACAAGGAAAAAGGTTCCAGGGAAACTATTATTTTGACGAAACGTTTCGGCGCGTCGATGGTGAATAACAATCTTATTTATTCATTATTTATTCGATTTATTTATATTCGAGCACACCACCACTATCCTAGCAGTTCCAAGAACAAGTTTTTTTAAAAAGTTTATTTGGTTTAAGGGCGCGTCAACCGTTAGGTCATAATGCGCCACTCTAGCCTAGGGGATGTGGGGAGGAAAATCCCATGCTGACCAGAACCAGCCACGGGTGTAGGGAAAGGAATCACGTTCATGTTGTCACGGTCGTCGTCGTCTTCGTCGGGGAAGTCGTCAAGGGAAGGGGGCAAGGTCCCCGACGTCGACCACCAGAGCTCGCCTCTAGTTTTGGGGAGTGATAGTCCCTTAACACTATAGCTGATGTTTGCGAGATGGACTTTATCTCTTTCCTCGCTTTTACGAGAAGTGAAAGATTGTAAACTGAAATAAACGAAAGAACATCAGTTCCTTTGAAAATGTCAACCATATGTGACGACGCCACATCGGGAAATAAAGAATAACGATCATTATTTTCCACTAGGCTTATCACGAAGTGACGAAATATATCCCGTCAAAGTTATAATTTCTCTACAAATATATCGGGTTGTGTATAAGTATAACCAGCTAAGATTTTCCATTACAAAATTCCCTGACTTTCTCAGGTTTTCCAGAGGCAAAATTATATTTTCCAGGTTGCAAATTTGTCTTTCCCGCACATTATAATGAAGGAAAAATTGTTCATAAATTCAATGTCGATTTCGTAGGGAATTTTAAACACCAGACAAGGCAAAATAATTTAAGAATTGATTTTTAAATTGAGAATTTCTATTTTCTGCAACAAAAAGAGTATTGAAATGATAAAATATTGATTTTTTAAATACATTTCTAGCGAAATTCCAGAAAAAATACAAAATTCCCTGACTTTTCCAGGTTTTTAACTTATGAACAAAGGATAAAGGTTGATCGCAAAAAAACATATTGCGTACGAGATTCGAACCCACGTTCTATGGATCCATCCACGGATCTGTACGGAGAATGCGACCAAACCATTAACTGGTGTTCGTATAGTTCCGTTTGTTTGAAGCTATAACACCAGAATACATGGCCTAGATAAATTTTCCTTCAATAATTAACTCCCATAAACATTATCTGGACGACAATTTACATTCCCGTTAGCCAGTGCTGCGCTACAGGAAATTCCCGCGCTACCCTAAACGACTCTGTGCAACTTAATTAAACCAAACACAATATATTGTTATGAGTGCAATTGCAACTGCAAGAATATTTATTACAAACCATGCAAAAAGGGCTGAAAATAACAGAATTGCAAAATAAAACAAGTTTAAAATAGAAATGGTGAGCATAAAATGATGTCTTTTAACATTCACCAGTCAATGGAAAGTAATTGTAATTATGCACTTGAAACTTGACATTATGTAATTTAACACAATTTTTTACTTTAAATAAGTGTTTATACACTGCTCTGTATCAATATGTATTTGTGATATTTCGACTTTTATTCAAATCTTTTTCAAACCGAAGGTTGACAAAGGAAAATTAACAATAATCCATATAAAAGATCATAAACAAAATAACCATGAAACATATCTGCCAACACAATTGATGAAAATAAAATAAGCAAATAAGGCAAATAAGTTGGAGTAATGTATTGTCAAAATGATACTACACCTTAATTGTATTAAATTGTTTTATTAGTCGGATTCCATGGGTATTGGGGAAAAAAAATACAACATTGGGCGTAAGTACTAAGTATTGTCTATGGTGCGGTCTATGCACGAGGGCACAATGTAAGCCCACTAATGGCGGGTTAGTTCCGGTTAATGCCGGTAGAGAACTTAACCTATTAGGCCCAACAAATGCCAGCGAGTGACCTGTGACCCTCTAGGTTCATTAAATACCGCTAAAGGTGATTAGCGACACTATATAGCGGATAATGCCAGCTCGCTTCTAGTTTGCTCACAGACCGAGACGAGCTGCGAGCACCGTTCACAGTTTACTAGATAGACAGCTACGAGTCGAATACTGTTACTCGACAACTAAATCACCTGACATGTTTGTGTCCCCCTACCAACACATGGAGGAACCCGCCTCAAAACATTCTAAAGTTACACAATACGACTAAACTAACAATCAAAATCTACACTATGACGCTTTTTAGCGTTTATGGATGAGCGATAAGTCTACATCCCAAGCATTCGAATATATTATATATTTTTTTTAAGTGCGACTGTCACAAAAAAATAGTTCTTAGATTGTACCCTAAAACGTGTCTAGCTTCGAGATTACAAAAGTTCCCTCAAGTTTTCATCAAGATCGGAGTAACCGTTTGTCCTGGACAGCGAATATACAGATAAAAATCATGTCGACAAAAGTTACTGTACGTCTTCGATTGTATCAAAAAACGTATCGGGTCTAAGTTCAGAGGTTTCAAAGGTTCTCTACAAATTTAAACAAGATCGGAGTAGATTCCGAGTTCGGTAGAGAGCGAACAGATAAAAGAAAATGTACGAAAAATATAAACGAGCTATATTTCGCAGGGTAGTCGAATGGAAGTTTTCTTTTCTCTACAAGTTACTATTGCTCATCAAACCAAATAACACACCTTGCCTATTTAAGGGTTTTCTTACAAAAACAACAACATATTCGAACAATAACATGTTACATCATTCTTCACATTATTAAAACTTAAAGAGGTTTACGAAAGTCATTACACCAGAAAAATGCACGGAACTTTGTCCTCGTTTGTAAATCAGTTTCTTTAACTAAATCAGACAGACGATATAGATGAACAAACAAACAAAACAAAAAATATAAATAAAAACAATCCTTCGTGTAAGACAATAACCTAGGAGGTCGCAACCCACATTCTCGGCGTTGCTTCGTTTTGCAACAGAATCGTTCTCACAACCGATGAACACGTTCGCAAGAGCAACATAACCTCACAAATCAATAGCCATCAAATTTGTTATCGACATTCGATTTATTTCGTAGTTTACTGCTGTTTTACAACGGTGCCGTCATGAAGTATCTGACTTTCCCAGCGAGCGGGATATTTTCCGAAAGATCTTTACACCGCTTGACGTGCACGCATATAAAGTACACTTAAACCGTTTTAAAGTGCGCCATTTTTAAGCCGATTGACGTGCGTCGAAACCAGAGAGATACGTGTCGAATTACGTAAACCGTTTTACCTAGAATCGATATAAACGACTGCGATATATGAAGTGTTTAGATTTTACAAGAACAAATCGAGCAGGGGCCCATTTGAGGGTAGGGGAAGGATAAAACCCAATGCCAAAAACAAAATATGACTCGGTTATATATTTTCTTGAGATATCTAGTGAAAATATTGACAATTTCGCCCTGTAACCAACAGATTTTCGGTATAATAGAGTAAAAGTTGCGGAGGGACCCATGGTTCGGTTCGGACCGCCCCGAGGGGGTTGCTACTGATAAGGTAACATACTGTCTTATCGGCTGGGAATGCGAGGGTCTCTCAAAAGTTAAATCGAATGTTGATTTATTCTCAAAGTCTGAAGCCACGGAGGTCGAGTTGAGAAGAGCTAGCGAACGCATCTAGCGAGACCCTAACTGCAAATATGAATTTGAATCTGTCACATGGGGTGGAAAAGTTACGGAGTTATATATAGGGAGGTTATTGAAAGACGATCAGAACGTTATCCCATGTGTGTGTACGGAGAGACGCAGGGAAAGTGAAGCACGGTTGGTTGGTATCAAGAGAACTGACACAAAACAGGTACTTTTTATTTTAGTTAATTTAATTAAAATCACAAAAATATCTTACGTTTTTGAAAATCATTGTCAAAATATTTTTTGACTAAGATAAGGCGATACTCTAAAGCCCATCTCCAGACGCATTTAGTAGAGAGTTTGATTTTAGAGTAGATTCTCATAGAAACGAAAAACCCAATGACAACAAAAATAGAAATACACATTGATGTGTTTTCATCGGAAATTCCGAGAAGTTTGAGAGCGGAAATAACAACACTCAAAGAAAAAATATTTATAAATACGTACTGTTTCGAAGAAGGAAAAATTAATATTTAAATCGTAAGATTATTTCACACTAAGATTTGTCACAGGTCGCACAAAAATTCCAATTTTCGTACAAAACGACAAATTTTGTCGTGAATTTAATATTATGTACATGGGGAGGACGGGAAAGGGAAAGAAGCCAAACCTAAACCAGAAAAACGAAGTGTGCTCATTAAATAACTTAAGCGCCACTTCAGCACACGTCACCTCTACCCCTACCTGTCAGTGTCATTCAACAGTTGGAGGAGACAATCTAGGTCTGCTATGTGACCACCCATCCACACCTTGGCGAGTCGTCGTACCGCGCGGCCTAACCCGCACTACTCGCCCGCGTTAATAATATTCAATTAGTGTTATTGCCAGGAATGCTGGCTATGAATATGAATTAGAACGCGGTAGCCCTAATGAAGAGAGACTGCTCTTCAGGGAGCAATACACGGGGAGTACTACACGGCACGGAGATTTCACTCCACGCCCTGTTGGGTGTACGCCCGGTGTAGCCTACTCTGCACAGTGCATGACACCCGGACCATGGGTGCACGCTGGCTCGGGGAGGCGGGATACTCCGTCCCGAAAGGCTTTCAAGACACAACAGAATAATTTTAATCCATAGACTGAGAGACTCATATAATTCAAAACTACTAGGCCGCTTCGCGAACGCTTTTTCCAGTCGCGTTGATGGATGAGCGTTTTTTTTTTAAATATTTCTGTCCAATGATTACGTTTTCTGTGGAATCTCCTTACTATTTCTATAGTTACTTGATATTACTTGTTCATTCTCCACCTGTAAAAGGCTTATATTAAAACCTTTATTTCTAAGAATTTTGACCAACTTTTTCAACTTTTTCTTTCAATAGGCACTACATCACCATAATCTTTATGTCAATGTAAAATATGAACGTTGTAGCCCCACCCGTTTGGTCAAAATCGGCCCAAATATCACGAAAATATCGTATTAAAAACCGGAGAAAAAATCGTAAAGGTACGTTTTCTATAAGAAATATTTTTTCAAATGTCTCTAAAATCATACCATATATAATTTCAGTGATTATAAACGTTCCTTTTAAGTTTCATCAATATCGGAATAGCCGTTTGCCAAATATCACGAAAATTACGCACTAAAAATCGAAAAAATCGTGAAAGTACGATATTTATGAGAAATATTTCTTCGATTGTACCCAAAATCAATACAGCTCTAAGTTCAGAGATTTCGAAGGTCCCCTCAAATTTTCATCAAGATCGCATATGCCGTTTTCCCGGTAGAGAGCGAACAAACAGACAAAAAACTAACAAAAACAAAACACCCGAGCTATTTTTCTTGGGGTAACGTAAGTAAAAACAAACAAAAAAACACAAAGTCAAATTGAAGTCTTCGCTTCGCTCATCCAACTATACCGTTATGAAGGCGTACTGTATTCCCCAAGACTATACCCCCACGGACTGCGACGACCACTACCACTACGGGTGGGCGACGCCAGGGTACTTTCCCCAATGACAACCACTAAGTATGGAGACGCGCGACACCATAAGGGCACTTCCCCCGTGACCATCACCATAGAAAGCAAAGCCAGGGTACTTTCCCCATGACTCCCACTATACATCAAGCGACGCCTGGCGCCGTGTTGTCGCTGCCGCAGCCTCCCGACGCCAGATCTATACCAAGACGATATACCGACCATATCGTCCGTCGTCCACGGAGCCATCCTCCAACATCTCACACACTGTGCGTGTGTGTGACCGACCAACCCTTCATCGCGGGGTCGCCCTGACGAGATATGACAGTTCAATACCACCCACTTCAACCACCCCATACTCTCTTTCACCCCCTAGCTACAACACGACGTGCCTTATCTCGACCCCGTCTTTGCACAGACAAACCTATCACAGGAGCAACGCGGATGTTGTGTATACAAAAAATTAGCTTACCCTTCAGATTCTAAAATTAACATTTTCAATTCGATGTAGAGATTAGCTTTAGAAATTTCACTCATCCCAATTATGTATTACCTTGTGTTCGTGTACATTGGAATATGATCGACATAGAAATGTAAAATGTAGATTCAATATTCAAATTCGTGCGACACGGTGTAACTCAAGAATATGTATGCTCTTTCCGAAATTAAATTACGTTCAATGTCATCTAATACTAATAGCTCAAGGTTTTGAATAACTCCGCCTAAAAGCGCGGAGTGAGGGAGGGAACTCGGGGAATTGAGATGATATTACATCGTGCTGCCCTAGGTTATCAGCGGGAGAGATGTTGAAAGTTACACGAAATTATTAAAACACGAACGGGCGAGTAAGTAAATATATACCTAGCCCTTGTTTCGCTCGTGTACGTTTAATTAATTTTAATTTCCTTCTGATGGAATGATAATGCAAATGTTAGCTCGGTGTTTGGAGCATCCATCAGTTAGGCAGTTCTACCTGAGACGAGAGGAGCGGCGTAGGCGTCGTAGCCCCCACGTGTATAAATAATGCGCGCCCGCCTACGGGTTATACGAGGGTGTTAAGAGCACAGCCACTCACTTCACCACGGTACTCAACGAGCTAATAACAACGCGTATGGGCCTATACACAACAAGTCATGCAAATGTAATGACAAAATGCAACGACGGCAGATGATGCGAGCGGGGGAAAATATGGGAGGCGGGTTGGTTCGCTGTTTACACGCGTTTTCGTGTTCGTTACATGACTCCCCCTCAAAACCCCTTCTACACTTGGATTTATATGCATTTCTACAGAAACCACTCTAAAGCAGGTTGGTTTAGGGACTTGAGGTCAAAAGATCTGATAAGAGCATCGTTTATTCAGTGGAGCTGGACTTTTCACCTATTTATTTCCCCGGATTAAGTTCCCGAACGCCCTGCCGGGTATTATCCCATCTAGTTTATGGTGCCGTGGTGAAATCCTGGTGCGGCGCCACGATATACATTTCCGTGCTCATTGCTAACGGCTTGCATGTTCCTTCCACAATCAGCAACTGAGAATTAAACACGGTTTAACTCTACTTCCTGCACATGGCATGGCTTCTATACCTCTGATAACTAATTACTACAGACAGCAGTCATTAGTTACCATACCTGTGCTACATTACATGTCAGCGTCGTATGGATCTAAGGGCTTGGAGCCATATTTCCATAGTAAATATATAACGAGTTCATCATATCTTCAATCTCACACATAGTTCACTCATTGTCTAGGAACAGCAAATATACTTAGGGTGTGATTTAAATTATAAAACAAGGGAGGAGAAGGGTGATTATAAAAAAATAACATGGAAGGGGATGAACCGCTTTTCTATCACGCATATTATCAATGGGAGCCAAGCCAACTTTGCGATGAGTGGCAGTGACATGAGTAGACTTGTATGCCGGTGGAGTGTGGACTCGTCAGCAGTCAGCACCTAAAGACAGGACGAAGACGATCTTACCTTGTCCGTGAGCGCATCTCTGACCCTCGACGCCTGCACCTTGAACCGGTCCAACTCCGCCTGCATATGACTGCACCTCTCCTGCCAGCTAGCCGCGTCTCTCTTGGCTTCGAGCGGCGGCGTCGGCGGTGGCGTCTCGACGCTGTGCAACCGATCGAGCATCAACCCGAGGGCGGCGGCCGACGGCGGCATGCCGGGGTTGGCCTGCGGGGGTGGCGGGAGTTGGTCGAAGGCCTGCGCAAGGTTCTGGTAATGGTTCACCGGGGGGAAGCTACTCTGAAGGCGGTCAAACGACTGGTGGTGGTGCGAGGGACCGGCGTCGGGGGCGGGGTAGGGGGGCGGCGGGGGCTGGTAGACGCGTGACCTTCGCGCGGGGAGACGGGGGCTGCCGGGGGCCGAGCCCCCGTACTCGGCGAAGAGTTGAGACAAACGCCTCGCGGGCGAGCTGCAAGCTTCCTCACCCATCACTTCACTCTAACCTCTATCGTCGCACAAGGCTACCTAAAGGCCCTCAACATGACTCTCAACAAACAAAAGGCAATCGATCCTATATTTTTCTCCCCGATAACAACACGGATACACCTCTATCTAGAAAACACTCGATAGACTCTACACCAGCACCTACGTCCCTATCAAAGGGCAACGCACACGAATATCTCGGTACATTCATAAACTTTTAGTAAAACTAGTCAACAATGAGTATTATCACACGTTAGTTCTAATGCACAGTGGCGTGTCTCTAGCCCGCCAATCAGAAGGGCCGTCCACCACAACGCGGTCCAGAATTAACATGGCGCTATAATCGCATAGAATTAACAGCCGACGTCAGCCGAGGAGGACGACGACGACGACGCAAACTTAACAACGGGTGGGCGTGTCCGCAGCATCTTCACGGCCTGTAACAAAGAGACAAAGGGTGTTAGAGCTTGTCGGTGGCGTTTAATTGTCGGGCCACTCTCGTCTCCAAGAGGCGAAGACAAAGACAAAGACGTATACGTGAAGTCGGGTGGTAATGGCAGTCGAAGTCGAATGAACAGCATCTCACACTCTGAACCCATCTAGGTAGAAGTAGTGGGGGTGGGGGCGTCATTTAGGTGGAAAGTAATGACAACGGGCGAAATCACCTCATTGCTGGACGTGACACCCTTCATGTATTGGCGTCCAGTGGCGGAAATAGGTCTCTCTCTCTCTCTCTCTCCAATGTCGCAGTTCATGTCCAAGCTGACATCGAACATTTTTAAGGGCAAAGGTCACTTGCAATTTCTCGGGGATTTGGATTTGAAATCGCCTATATTATATGTTATATCCGGTCTCCGAACCCCCGACCATTAGTTGTGAACCACTTGACCCTGCACCCCAACCATAAGAGCATTTAGTTTATACTTTTATAGAGTGTTAGTGGCCCAACGCAGATTGCCGGTTGTCTACCACACCGCACCACCAAACAGAACGTACACTATTCGGGTAGAACGTTCTCGTCTTAGTGTGAAGCTTTGACCATAAAGCGCCGATCTGTGCGTTCATGATTGTCAGGACCAGGGTGTTTTTATTATTATAATTATTTTTTTGGTTTATTTGGATTAAGGACGCGTCAACCGTTAGGTCATAAGGCACCACTCTAACCTAGAGGGGGGCCGGGGGGGCATGCTGGTCAGAACCAGCCACGGGTCAAGGGAAGGAAGGGGGGTTTCTCATTTTTTAAATTTAATTTTAATTTAATTAAATTTTAAACCATTGATTTAAGTCAAATGCACTTTTTCTTCATTTAGAGCAACAAACACAAGAGTTCTAACTGAGTTTAGGCAAAGTTTTCCTTTAAGAAAAATATTTTACATTTTCTGAAACGCTTGTGAAAGTATTTGATCTGCTAACCAACTTGACAAATTTTGAAACACTGATGATTGAAAATCAATAAAAATCTGATTGAAATCGAAAAAAAATCTTATTCAAATCAAAAAATTAATTTTATTCAAATAAATCATTTTTTTTTAATAAAAATCTAAAAAATTACACACCCTGCTACCTATTGGCGCTGGGTCACTAACCATACAATACACTCAACGATAAGAGCTTACCAGCTCGGAGATAAGAGATTGTGTGCTCAACATTCTACCCTCACCTACTTTTCCATCTACAAATTTTGGTGGAATGTAATTTGTAATTCCCCCCGAAAAAAAGTACTTTCCATGAAAAGGTTGGTCTCAAATCCCACTACCCCATATAAACCCACGTATACCTTTGAGTTGAGGTGTTGCATTATTACCGGATGCAAATGTACCCGTGTGAGTTCACCTCTGCTAAAGAGAACTCCCGCGCGGGGGGGGGGGGGGGGGGGGGGATAACAAGACCAGCGTCGCTCACGTGCCAGAGTTACACTCTTCCGAGCATTATTTTCACTCACCCTCATCAATTATTTCCAGGTCGGGTCCGACATGTAAGTCCCTGGCTCCTGACCCGTCTACAGCAGCCGAGAGGAAACGCCACTGTGCTCGGGGAATGAGGGACAGGAAACATTTCGCCGAGGTCCATCCCTCCAGCTTGCCAACATTTGTGTCATGGAAATATTTGCATATTATGCCTTATTGTTAAAGTAAGATATTGCAATTCAGCAATAGTATACGATTATCAATAACTGTAAATAGGAAGAAAGGTAGGTCTACGAAGTTTAGGGGGTCTGGACTTATGAACCAAATCCAAAATTATATCAGTAGGCATGTAATCGAAATTATTCTAAAACTCGTGGAACAAGTATAAGGATGAGATATTGTAGGCTTTCACGACCCGTAGATGACTTATGTATGATAGCTGGCTTTTTCTGATATAGCATTAATTTTGTCCAAATAGCAGTGATCATTAATTTTTTTTTTCACAAAATATGGGGGATTTTCTTGTATTTAAATATGAATGTAGGAATTTCATTCAATTTCTTTAAACTTAGAAAAAATTTAGATTGAAGTTTTAAGAATTTACTACTGATTTGTTAACTGCGCTAATTTTCATCTGCACTGGGCTGTGTTCGTCGTGCGATAATGAGGCACTGCTCGACGTTTCGCCACCATGTTGCGCCGCCACGACGAACAGCCGTGATCATACATAAGTCAAGTATAGGGATATTGATTATTCAACTAAAAATTTATGGGATAAACGAAATATTGTACATGGCCTCCATTTCACTAAACAAAATGTGGTATATTATATTTCATTTTCGGTTTTGAATATTTTTTCCAAATCCAAAACTCGCAATCTGCGTAGTTGAAATTGTTTTGAAAGTCAAGTTTAACAGGTACTGTTTTGTTAAACAATTTGACCGGTCCAATAATTGTTCAATCTGCACATTGAGAGAAGTGCGACTCTAAAGCAGACGCGTGAACTGCGGCATATTTCGACATCTGGGCTGTCATTCGTGTGATGCCCTAAGGGGTTCATCACCAAAGTCCCATATCTCCTCTTATATGAAGAGTGGAAATGTAGCCGGAAATTGAACCATATTCAAAGTGTCAAGAAAACATTTCCGGGCGAAATAAAATCATCTCTCGAGCATTAGAACGTCCCCGTTGACGTGCGGACGTCAGCGACAGAAGTGGCGGAGGTCTCGGCTTAATTTCCGGCGTCGCGTAGTAGTAGTAGTTGTTGTTGTCGTCACGCTCTCTGCGAGAGAGTCGTCTATCTATAGCTTTCTGCGGGGGCGAGAGGACACAAATAACAAACAATTAACCAGTATTGATCAGAAAACGTGTCAACTCTTCTCGAAAGCAACAACCTAAGCTTGCTATATATAGCCTACTTATATTCATGAGAAACATATCAAGGAGGGAGAAAATTACACTCGTTGGATTTGTGTATGAATTATCTAATAATAGTTCATATTATGTGTTTGTTTTTTTTTTTTTTTTTTTTTTTTACGAAAATTGCAATATCCGTAACAAATTTTGAAGTCTCCTCCAGTAAATATTTAAAGGCAAAACACTTTAGAAATGTAAACTTTTATTCGTGAATGTGCGAAGACTAATGGGAAGGTATATTTGCAAATACTGGATAATACTGGTCTAAGGGAACCGTGACTAACTGGACGTGATCTACAACGAAATTCGTATTTGTCAGCTAGAGGCAGAGAATTATTTAACGTTTCAATTTTTCAACAAATTGTGTCCACATTGGACCAGTCAATTGTGTTTAGACATTTAGTGAGTACCGGTGATTTCCGAATGTATTTTTCAACCCACCGCCGGCCTGTGCGGTAGTTTGTAGTTTCCCGTTGGGAGCACTCTACAGCTACAACACACACGACAAGTTAGAAAATGAATGTAGATTCCAGCATAAACGCTAGCAATAAAATATCGACTGGCTCAATGATGCGTGACATTGATCCAAGCAACGCAGGGACAAACAACACGCGTTCTGTCACCGACCGAACGAACTTTCCTCCCGAGCTCGCGAGCTGGCCCCGAGCCACGAGTTCCGTACATGCACGGGGGACAAATTAAAAGACGGGGACTAATTCCAGACAGACGATATTTCAACGGAAACATTCGTTCCGTTCTGTTCCCTTCTTCCTTCGGGGACTCCCTCCCACGCGCAAGGCGCTCACAACTTCCCGACACATGTCCGGGAACACGAGCTCTTTAGGAGTTGCGTCTTGGGCAAAACTCTGACTGACATCGCAGATGGATGAAACTTTCACAAATGTCTTGGAGACAGAATGGCGGTTTCTAAGGGATTTTCTAAAAATTATTTTACAAGAACATGTAAAAACAACATTTTGATGATGTAAACGATTGAAGGACACAAATTAGACTAATAAGATGTAGAAACGCCAAATAACACCCATGCTTGAAGCAATAGGTTTTTAAAAAAATCAACGAAAACACGTTTAAACGACACTTTGAACAGCAAACAATTACAATGAACAAATTGGAAG
The DNA here is from genome assembly GCA_024449915.1 of Sweltsa coloradensis. Taxonomy (NCBI): domain Eukaryota; kingdom Metazoa; phylum Arthropoda; class Insecta; order Plecoptera; family Chloroperlidae; genus Sweltsa; species Sweltsa coloradensis. Next base: position 158,816 of record JAMZAV010000926.1, read on the forward strand.
GTTGTAAATTGGACGTTAATGGAAATACGATTCAACAACAGTTTGTAAAAACAACATTTTGATGATGTAAACGATTGAAGGCTACAAATTAGACTAATAAAATGTAGAAACGCCAAATAACACCCACATGCTTGTAGGGATAAGTTTAAAAAAAATATTCAACAAAAACACGTTAAAACGACACTGAACAGTAAACAATTATTGGAAGGTTGTAAATTGGACGTTAATGGAAATACGATTCAACAACAAGTTGTAAAAACAACATTTTGATTTATATAAACCGTGGCAAATAACATTCCCATAAGACAAAATGAAATACTAATCGCCATGGCAGCGAGAATCGAACATTAGCTTTGCTCAATTATTATACATTATTATATTGAGTATATTGTTTCCCACATAAAGGAGACTGACGAAATACTGTTATGGTAAGGTTGGAGGGTGCTGAAAGTAGAAAGCCAGGAGGGAAATTAGCGATGGTCGTATAAGAACTCTCAAAGGAGATAAGGTTTTCATGTATTAATGATGTTGATGATTCAATTTTATCAAGTTTGATTCAGGTTAAATTATTTAAATCTTAAAAGTTCAGCGTTCTGAAAGGGAAGTTGAAAATAAACATAACGTGGGGGGAGGGGGGGGGGGGCTACTGAAGAAGCCTCCTCGCTACATCCAAAGTACAAACAGATTCTCCGCGATGAGGCTCGACTCGAACTTGCAAACTTCTCAAAGCGTTTAATTATCAAAAGTCTTAACAGAAGAGTTTCGAAACTCGAGCTACCCTCGTCAACTGTACTGAGCCTCGACTGCGACTTCAACAAATCTGTCTAATCGTTATCGCCAGAGCTCGAGAACGATTAAAAGACCTTTCATTTCGTTTAGTCTCTCTTGAAACATTTCATGAAAAATAAAGGTCAATAGAAGAAACATCCCTCTAGGGATTTCAACGTTTTTTACATTTCCCATTTCATAACGTTTCCATCTCTAACATGAGAAATTCATTTCACGAATCAATGTTGGAGAGTAAGTTTACTTTAGATAACAGAACACGGTTGGATGAGCTCGGGCCAACTTTGTTTACGAGAATAAACGTTCATTTGAAAAGAGATTGATTTCAAAATTCGGCAAATTTCACATATATCCCAGACTTCGTTTTGACCACAAATTAACACAGACAAAATTTCAAACTTTGGGAAGTTGTGAAGAAAATAATATGCTCATGGATTCAATACAATATTAATTAATTGCATTTAATATCCTTTTTATTTGTTCAAAAATGTTGTGTTTAAATTCATTTTTGTTGTAATATTACTATTTCAAATGTTTACTTAACTGTAGTTCATTGCTGTGTCCACATCTATGTAATTGGATGAGCGTAGCGAGCGTAGCGAGCGAAGCGAAGATTCCATTTCACTACACTGGAGAAAAAAATCCGGAATGTTTTTTTTTTTTTTTTTCTTTCTTTTTTTTTTTTTGTATTTTTGTCTGTTTGTCCACACGATTCCGGCTAAACCGATAATCCGATTGCGATGAAATTTTATGGAGGCCTTCGAAATCTCTGAACTTAGAACTGCCACGTTTTTGAGCGCAATCGGAAAATTTTTTCTCATGAAAATCGCAATTTTACGATTTTTTTCAATTTTTAAAAAATTTCTTCGACTTATAACACCTACATGCTTCATCAGATTTTAATGATTTTGCACAGAACCTTTATTTTATGAATTTAGATATTTTTGTGAAATTTGAGCGCAATTGAAAAAATATTTATCATAAAAATCGAAATTTTACAGGTTTTTTCTTTTTTTAAACAACTCTTTGACTTATAACACCTACATGCTTTATCCGATCGTAATCATTTTTTCGCAGAACCTTTATTTTATGAATTAATATATTAGTGTAAAATTTGAGCGCAATCGAGAAATTATTTCTTATGAAAATCGCAATTTTACGATTTTTTAACAATTACGATTAATAAAAAAAAAAAAAAAAAAAAGTTAATTTTTAATTTAATTTAATTTAATTTAAAAAAAAATTCAACTTAGTAATGATTTTGCCACAGAACAACAGAAAATTCACATAACACATGGCAGCTCAATGCACCAATTACGCTCATCCAACAACGCGGCGGGACTTAAGCGTTTTCCTAGTTAGATTAATTTAGTTGTCCTCCTTTGTCAATAAGTTTTTCAACTGAATAGGATAGACGTTAAATAAATAAAATAAAATAAATAAAACACAACTTTTTCATATTTCATATACATGTTTCGTACATATAGCTGAGCGGATTAGGTCAACTATTAGGGGTTTTGTGAAAGAAGCGTGAATTTTGGCTCAAACACTTATAACATTATTCTGATCAAATTGCCAAGAGGAGGCCTAAAAAAAGTCCACTGGTTTGGGGGGTTGGGGGGGGGGTCAAACATTAGGGGTGGGGGGGAACTAAAAAATTCATACGGCAATGAATTTAACAATAACAAACTCAAATTTTGGAATATGGTTGCTTAAGGTTTGCATAATTGAAAGAAAAAAATCATACTTGACCTCACTTGTTAATATTATCTGATTATGTGACCTTTGACCTTTTGCTACTATTGTGTGTTATATTGAAAGAAATGTATCGTGTGACCACTCATTTTGACACAAATTATCTCCAGAATAAGAATTAAGAGTCCACATGTGTTTTTCGATGACGTGTGTCAGATCATTTCGTGACCTTTGACCTACAACCAAGGAATTATGACTCGGATTACCTTTATTATTCGAGGTTTTGTGACAGAAGCGTGAATTTTGGCTCAAAACACTTATAACATTATTCTGATCAAATTGCCAAGAGGAGGCCTAAAAAAAGTCCACTGGTTTGGGGGGTTGGGGGGGGTCAAACATTAGGGGTGGGGGGGAACTAAAAAATTCATACGGCAATGAATTTAACAATAACAAACTCAAATTTTGGAATATGGTTGCTAAAGGTTTGCATAATTGATAGAAAAATCATACTTGACCTCACTTGTAAATATTATCTGAATATGTGACCTTTGACCTTTTGCTACTAATGTGTGTTATATTGAAAGAAATGTATCGTGTGACCACTCATTTTGTCACAAATCATCCCCAGAATAAGAATTAAGAGTCCACATGTGTTTTTCGATGACGTGTGCCAGATCATTCCGTGACCTTTGACCTACAACCAGGAAGAATGACTCGGATTATCTTTATTATTCGAGGTTTTGTGACAGAAGCGTTAATTTTGGCTCAAACACTAACTAAAATATTCTGATTAAATTGCCAAGAGGAGGCCTCAGAAAGGCCCGCTGGTTAGGGGTTGGGGGAGGGGGTCAACATTGGGGGGCGGGAGGAAACAAAAAGAAAGTGATACACTTCTGAATATAATAATAATAATAACAAACTCAAATTTCTTCGTCTTCTTCTGTACCATCATCCGTCCGTGTTGTCATTGTCGTCGCCGTCAAGGAGGTAGTCAAAGGGAAAGGGAAAGTCCCCGACGAAGACCCAGAGCTCGCCATTAGTTTTCGGGGAGTGAAAGTTCCTACTCACGGGCCAAACCACGAGAAGGTTGCGAGTTACACTTAGATGGCCCTTATTTTTTTTTTTTTTTTTTTAGTTAGCTTTCTCTTATGACTCGCAGACACAGTGTATATGCATGTGAGTGGGAGAAATTGTCATGATAACCTTATATACAAAAGTAACGTAGGCCCTACATTACATTATACAGTATAGTTCATATTAACATAAGGCATGATATCGTTGTCGGCATCAAATTTGTTCTTTTACTCTTGGCATTCCCCTCTGCACTTACATGAAGCACAACATGGCTGTCCATTGATTTTACATGTGCATTGGTCTTCAATGCAATCATTTTTACATTTACATACAATAACTTCATTGCATGATTGCATTGCGTCAGGAAGTGTAGTCCAGTGTGGATTCCATGCACCAGATGTATCCTTTACCCATCCCCAGGCAGAAGGACTTGGAATTATTGGTAAAGAGATGGCTGATGATCCCCAAATGAATCCAGCCTGAAAGATAGAACGTAGAACATGTAGACGCAACGCATCTTGAGTTGGAGAATAAGTCCCGGAAAATAAGTCTCATTATGTTTAAAAAGTAGGTCAGACATTTTAAATGGACCATAAATGAGAAACAGTGAGGTTCCTACACAATCATGAAACGCACGAAAAGACACCACGTGCCGTGAATGAATTATGCCAGTTGCTATGAAAGTCAGTGGCTACATAAACAACATACAACGTGAATGAATCACGCCAGTTGCTATGTCAACAGTGGCCCCACAAACAACATACAACGTGAATGAATCACGCCAGTTGCTATGTCAACAGTGACCCCACAAACAACATACAACGTGAATGAATCACGCCAGTTGCTGCCGAAGAAATTTTTGACTGCAATAATACTTCAATAGAGAGCTCTGCGTTGTGGTGTTTCCTCTCCCACTTCCAAACTAGGTGTGACTGGCGGATGGCAAGACACAATGCAATCATCATTCGACAGGAAACTGGGCAATGCCTAATTATGCTTGTTTTTTTCCGTTGGATTATCCATCAACAAGAGTTGGAATTTCCATTTAATGAGAAATGATTTGGTTAGGTGAATCAAGACTTGCATTTTAATTTAGCATAGTGCAAACTTCTAATAATTTTGCAGCTGATAATAGCTCTGCAATTATTTGTTATAATTTAAAATTATGATGGTTTAGGCCCGAAATTATAATTTACCTTTTATCCAAGCCATTACAACACTAATTTGGACTCTTATTAATTCTTATTCTAGGGATAATTTGTGACAAAACGAGTGGTCACACGGTACATTTTGTTACATTAGACAAATTTGTCACTACAGGTCAAAGGTCACATAATCCTGTGATATGTACAGGTGATGTCAAGAATGATTTGTTTCAGTTACGCAAACTTTAAGCAACCTTATTCCAAAATAAGAGTCTTTTATTATTATATTTGGTAGCATATGATTTTGATTCGTCGTCGTCCCGCCCCCCGAATGTTTGACCCCCCCCCCCCCCTTACAACCCCCAAACCAGTAGATTTTTAGGCATCCACTTGGCAAATTGATCAGAATAATATCTAAAGTGTTTGACCCAAAATTCACGCTTCTATCACAAAACCCCAAATAATTAAGGTAATCCGAGTCACAATCCTTGGTTGTAGGTCAAAGTTCACGGAATGATCTTGCACACGTCATCGAAAAACTCATGCGGACTCTTAATTCTTATTCTGGGGATAATTTGTGACAAAATGAGTGGTCACACGATACATGTCTTTCAATATAACACACAATAGTAGCAAAAGGTCAAAGGTCACATAATCAGATAATATTAACAAGTGAGGTCGAGTACGATTTTTTTTCAATTTTGCCAACTTTAAGCAATCATATTCCAAAATTTGAGTTTGTTATTATTTAATTCCCGGCCGTATGATTTTTTATTTCCCCCCTCCACCCCCCATGTTTGACACCCCCCAACCCCCAAACCAGTGGACTTTTTTTAGGCCTCCTCTTGGCAATTTGATCAGAATAATATTATTAGTGATTGAGCAAAAATTCACGCTTCTTTCACAAAACCCCTAATTGTTGTGAAATTCGCCTCTAATCCGCTAGACTAATAACTTTTTTTGACAATGTTTAATACAGTAACAAAAAAGGTTGAACAAAGTAATGAAAATGTAATCTGTAAAATATAATGTTCTCTAATAGCACAGCTAACAATAATCTAATAAATGTAATCCTTTTAAAAGTTACAAGTGTTTTTGGTGAAAATTTAAATTTAAAAAGTGATCCAGAGAATAAACGCTACCATTCTGCATTAAAGCTTGGTTGGACCAAGATCATCCAAAACTAAAAGTCTAACTACAACTATAAATAACTAACTATAAACAAAAGTAATGTACATTGAACTTCGTATGCCATAGTGATTAACCTGTACAGGGGTGTTTGGCATGTTCTAATTTTCTACATTATAAAAGGAAATAAAAGTCCACATATAAGACCATATCAACCGCTATAACAATGGACTCGATGGTATCGCTCGTTCTTTTCACCCCTGATAAAAAGCATTTTCACGGGTTTTGTATGCGTATAAAGTCCTGGGATAGAATATGTTCCCTAATATCCAAAAATAGATATACAAAGTATTTTTAGAAGTTACACTCAAAGAAAGGCACTACACTGTAACATGTACTGCTGAACCGAATACATTAAATTTATGGCTACTTTTTTAAAAGCAATCTAGAAGCTGTCTTAGATACAATCTTGAATCTAGGTTATTACGATCGTAACCTAACAGCTGCTACTAATATTTGCCGCGAAAAGCACTTGATTTCAAAATGGGAGCAATAAAAGGGAGCTGAAAATTGCCTGGAGAAGAAAGCACACCTTTTAACGACGATATCGCCAGACTACCATTGGAAACAGATAACGAACTCGCATATCGGTCATTAATACTTGGCTAAAATCAATAACTGTAGAGAATGATTGGTCTGGCTGCTGCTAACGAGAGTACGTGAGTGTGGAGTCGAATTGTCTCGTGATTGTTATTATGCGAGTATCGTACGTACGTACGGTAGTTACAGAAGGCAATAATGAGAACGAGGACGAAGAAACGAACCACATTGTACTGACCGCGCGGTGCAGACGTGACCATATAACAAGAGTGTTGCATTCGGTTTCAAAATAGTTTTAATTCGAAACAGACTTGAGCTGATCGGAGCATATTGGAACGATTCTGAGAACAGGGTAAACTCTATTTATTTATTTTGTGAATCGGCCACATACAGCATTTACCCAGTGATCAGTGATACTGATGTATTAAGACGATGAAGAAGGGAAGAGGGGAAACCCGGTACCGGCACGTAGCCTACTCTTATCGAAAATTACCAAGGGGTCCAACGGTTTTACGTCCCATCCGAAAAGACAATGTAACCTTGACAGTCATAAAGTTCTTCCACTAACCGGGACAGCCGAGCAGACGTCATCGCTCTGCCTACTAAAGAGAGTCAGGAGAATTTAAATTTGTACTATAGAAAGTCGACCACGGGAGAATTCCCCATAAAAAAAATTATAGGACTTGAGTTTTAGGCAAATTCCTGTTCGCTCTACTGACAGACACATCCGCAAATGCTCAAAATGCTCATTTTTTTTACAATTTTGGATTATTAACAGTCCAAACCAACATGACAATTTACTACTTAACATGAATTTTTTTTTACAACTGTACACAGTTTCATATATACACCGGATGCTTCCTGGCCGAGCGAATAGCCATGTGCAAAATGTCAAAATAATATGTGTCCTCCAAGTCTAGGTAACTCTTGACTGCACGTCCGAGGAGACTGTAAGGCCAACGCCGGGTACGGGAATACCCATAATAGGGAGCGAAGCCTGTCATTATTTTACGATTCATCCAGCATTGAACTCTCTATGGTGGAGAAAGTGAGTTCATCGACGTCCCTCTTAGGATGGCGCTAGCTCCCCTCTCCTGCCCACCATAGGGTTACCACAAACATTCTGTATCGCACGGGAAATATTAAAGACTTTCTAAGGAGGCTTTCAAATCTATTAGCCCTCAAAGTAAGAGAAAAATTAAACGATGAAAAACAAGAACCGAAAGTCAATCTGAGGTATATCAATCCCTCCAATCCAATCCAATCCAATCTGAGGTTCGGTTCTCTTCGTGACTCGTGGCACACACACTCACGTACAGTACAGACATACGGGGATAAGCATAGGGTATAGCTTCACCCCTTAATGTGACTACCACGAAGCCTTACAACGAAATGTTTTATTGTTTATGTAGTTGTTTTTGTTGTTGCAGCACTCAACATTAAATACTGCGGATTTGTAGAGCTTATATCAAGACATTTAATTAAATTCAACCTTTAACGTACGGTTTCCTAACCAACCCATTTCAACTTCTCCTAATCTCCTAACTTGCCCCCACAAACCAAACTTCTCGGCGACACGCGACCGAAGTTAACCCAAGTCGCAACTAGGGTGTCACCTTTATCCAGTTGCTGAGCCTGGCTCTACATTCATACCTTACCAGCAGGGCGGGCACAAGTAATGGGTGTGCGTGACAATAACAATAGCCTTAACGTTTTAATTGGTCTCTAATAGATAATAAACACTACACACACATGCACATATATACCATTCTTTTCCATATTACTGAAAATTACTTTGCATTTCGTTTGTGGGCTACGCCCACCCATCACACAAAGAAATGTGTGCAGAGTTTGCTAACCATTCCTCATAAAGATAGAAAGGAACGCACTTGACCATTCCCCCACCATATCCCACTGAATTCAATTTTTAATATTCCCACTTATTGTATTGTATATATTGTACAAATGTATATTTTCATGAATTTACTGTAGTCTTATAAGTTAGAATGTGTATTAGATGGCTAGACACTCAAATGCTATATAGGAGATGTGCCCTTTTCTACTGTGTCAAATGAAACAATATATAGGAAATATATATTGAATAATAAATATACAAATGGGCACTGTGCTGTTAGTTACCATAACAATTTTTTTTAAATAAAATATAAGAAAATAGTGTTATTTAAGTCCGATTATTTGTATAAAATATAAGATAACATTTATTTATGTCCTATTAGTTGCACTTTTGAACATTTTAATAATAAATAAACCAATAATGTGCAGATACACACGCGCTCTAAACTCTAGAATGGATTTCTCAAAATTGTGGATTCTCGGAGGTTATTGACTTTTTAGATCCCCTGCGTGACTATCATACATATATCCCAGCTGGCGTAGAAGAATGAGACCTACTAAAAGCTAAGGACTTCCGTGTGTACGTTGAACAGCAGTATACAGTGGGCGAGGGAATTGTTACACACGAGTTGACATGATATTGGGGAACCGTTACCAACCGAGCTCAAAGTGACGTTGTTGGTTACTTAAAGAAGTCCCAAAAAAGTCATTGCGCTCCCACTACCACTCTGCTAGCAGAAGTTCCCTGAAAGTCCGATATAGGAGATTCAAATAGACCTTGGTTTAATGCTGCGCGTCGACGAAAATGCGTTCATCAAATATGTATTTAAAGAGATATGCAATGAGAATATCTGTCTTTACTCTATTAAAACCAAAACAATTGTATGACAAAGTTTTGATTGCTGCTTACTCGGGACAAAATTGTGGGCCTTAGTCAAACATTTTTGTGACCTATTTTTGCTAAATGAGATATGATATGGATGGCTAATAATTTTATTATAATTTAAGTGAATCTTTAGTATATTTTTTTGAGTTTTAAGATTTTTGTGTTTACCATTACGGGCAGGATGTTTGTACCGGCAAACACGAAGTATCACAATGATGTTTATATAATTTATCTGGATTGTAGAAGTGGATAAGATAAAAATTTGTTTGAATAATCGAAATCACTATAAGAGGAAATCAAAATTGAAAACGTTTTATTTCAATTTTGGAGAAAAAAAATAGTGAGCCCATTGTTCGTCCCAGTTTTGTTTTGGTGTTCTGTTTGGTTTGATCAAACGAATGTGAGAGGCAACCCGAACTTCACATTGGCCCGGATGGAATCTCACACCCTGCGTAAGTGTGAGTGACAGTTCTCACAATCATCCAGAGAGATCTTACACGAACCACAAAGACAGTCAAAGTGACAGAACACCCACAAACGGCTCGCTTTAGTTAGAGCAGGGCGGGCTTAAGAGTGAGTGACAATCATGAAATTGACTCTGGACGCCTAGGTCTACGCACGATACGACACCGCTCGATATCTGTTGTGTGCGCGTCACGTGTAAGACTCTACGTTGGTCTGTAATCCCCTGAAAAACAACCGCAGTGTAGGAGTGATGTGACGTCACTCAGAGGAGAAGCCACAGAACACGTGTCAAGCGTTCAACCCTCGACATCGACACCCGATTAGCACACCAGCAAATTAACCGACACCCATCTTAGTAGGCCTAAGTGTTCAATTTAATTCAATTTAATTCAATTCAATTTTTTATTTACCAAAATGAGCTTGCGCTTTTTACAGATGGTATTAGTTGAAACTTAACATAATTAATTATTCAGATATCGAATGATGGATACAGTGATGCGATATGATGATACGATACGGAGGTTCAATAATAAGAGTCGAAGGCAAAAAAAATATTGAATTTTTTGTGATGAATTTAAAAAATCGCAATATTTAAAGAATTTTGGAAAAATTCAATGTTGAAACAAACCAAACATGTTGCTCAAACATCGCTGTTAAGTCTCAAATACGTAAAAATTCTGAATAGCTTTACACGCATTTTAAATCACTAATGTTTAGAACGAAAATGAAATCACAGTGGCACCAAAACAGAAGAGCCCCGAGGAAAGCGAACATGCTTCGTCGGACGGCCGAACTGAAAAAGACGTGTTGAATTATAAGGATGGCCATCTCGAAGGAATCGTACCGACGGCCCGCATGGCCCACAGCTTCATACCTTCACAATCAAGTGAGAAACTTCAACCATGGCAATAATCGCAATAATTGTATAGCTTTGGTGGAGGCGCCGGGTTCAGACCAATATAATGTTTCTCTTTCCTTCGCCAGATTTTAAGTGGGATTTAACAGCGATTATGTAGAAATATTAAACTATAGGGAAACGCCAAAGTCGTTGATAGACGAGTGAGTGAGCCATGTGTTGAGTACCCTGGAACATCCCTTTTCCTCCCCTATACCTAAGACTGGATCTAGCCTAGTATGGAGAATGATACCGGGTATTCAACACATGGCTCACTCACTCGTCTATCAACGACTTTGGCGTTTCCCTAGTCTTATTGGCTAAGGCGCCTTTATACCCGGAATGTGGGAGACCTGGGTTCAATCCCTTGGTCGGATAAGATTGCGCAATAATTGTATAGCTTTGGTGGAGGCGCCGGGTTCAGACCAATATAATGTTTCTCTCTTTCCTTCCCCAGATTCGAAGTGGAATTTAACAGCGATGATGTAGAAATATTAAATAATATTGATACCAGAAATACAACTCGTAGGCATAGTTTAGAGTTTACGACTGTGTCACTGTACGCTATGTTCAGGTGAGAGAATTTGATTACATGCATCGCTTTTGGCAATAGTGAAGGAATTATCAACGACTGGAATCAAACCCATGGCCCACCACTTCAAGATTACAAAGTAATAAACACTTGCGTCAACTCGTTCCTTGACTAAATATAACATTACGGAGCTTTAAATTTTTGGTGGAGGTGCCGGGTAGAGCCACCACTCTTATTCTTTTTTATGTTGACCTTTCTATTTGGAAATACTTTCTTACAATATAAAAGACATTACATGGAAGAAAGCAATTTGAAAATAAATCTTATAGAAACACGTAAACATGTATTGATTGAGCAAGTGAACAGTGCAATGAACACGCCTATAAGTCTGGTTCAGTAAAGAAAGGTCAAGCATGCAACATGCAATTGCTGCGAGCAATATATTTGGGTCTCATTTATAGACTGCAAGATAAGTAATCTTTTAAACCAAGTACAAATATAGGCCGTAGCCTATCTTTAACATGGAAGTTATAGATATAATCTAACGGCTATAGCCTGTTCCAATAATATGTGATAGGGAAGATATCATATAATATTGATAATCATCAATATAAAGCAAATCTAGCACCTCTATTATTGCAATATTTCTATTTGAAACGATGAGGGGGTATAAATGAGGGTGAATGACAGCTTACAAACCATGCCTTATGCGGGATTCAAATCCGCGTCCTGCAGGCGCCCAATCGTAAGAACCACCACGGATGACTATAACTAGTATTTATCAACATTTAAAATAAAAGGTTTAGGGAATGGGACACATTTGACAATTGGCACATAGCTATTCGCTCGGCTAAGATGCATTCGACATATATGAAACTTTGCAAAGTTATCTATAAAGAATACATGGACAGCTCAAAATCACATTGTCAATTTTGGAGTTTTTAACAAAATCAAAATACATGAAAACTAATTTATTTTTTATAAATTATTTTAAAACAAAATTTGGAAATGTGTTATTGCAGATCCCTATATTTCCACATTTGTGACATATATTCAAAATTTAAAAAAACCTGTGGTGTCAGAGCGAACAGCAATTTGCAAACGCATGTCCTATACTCTCTTATAAGAATTATAGATTACAATCATTGTAGTACAAAATTCTATACAATTTACAAACGTCAGTTTCTGAGTCGCCTGCACTGCTAGACCACATCACCAAAGCACCACTTCTCTCAACCCACGCTTGAGTTTTGATGTAAGAGCATTAACTCGCACTTCCAAAATAGCAATATACAACGTTAGGTAATACCACATATTTTTTTCGAGTTCTTCCATAAAAGATTCGCCGTGGGAGTGAAGTGGGCACCGCCACATGGCCTACTCTGTGGGTAATCCTAAAGGGCTTATAGAAAGTAAATCTCTCCGCATCCAGTGTCCACGATGAGCGAGCGCGTCGCGCAGTCACCGCCTCCTAGATGCTACTCGTGGCTCCTCGTGACATCTAGGAGGCAGTGCACCACCACACACTTCACACATATCCAAGAAGAGACCGGGATAATTGAAATTCTTAGTCACGGCCGCATCACAACTTCTGACGACACAGCGATATTACCCTGCCCCCCCCCCCATCTCCCCCCTGGTATTAATAACCACCCCTGTGAAATGCACGGTCCATGTGCACTCAACTTGACTTCTCGAGACACACCCAAGGTCTATTTGCAGGCTGCAGCAAACGACTGACACTACGAAACTTTTAGAGCAAGTGGTGTTAATTTGCAATTCATTTGTTGGACTGTACACTGCACTTAGTAATGAAATAATTACTCAAGATGTAAACAATATTTAGGTGACTTATCAGTCGTTTTCCACTAGTTGCCACTAGTTCCCAGTGAAAGACGACTGATAGGTCGTCAAAATATTGTTTAAATCTGATTTATTATTTCATTATTTAAGTGCATATACAGTAAAGCTGCTGCTCGAATAGCTTCCACAATCCCTGTCATTATTTTTAATGTGGGATTTTCATTAGCAGCTGGGCTGCGAATGAAAGAGATTTGAGAAGGTATAGGCTAGTATCAACAACCTATTATAGCATCGGTTTGAGTAAAACTTGGATTTATATGAAAATATAGGAAAGTGATAATGCGATAAATAATAATAAAAATGGTCTTGCAAATTTCACCATTTCCCAACGTAAGTCATCTAAGAGGCAGCCGAAGCCGAAAACTCCACCACATAATCACGTAACACCACTTAATTAAAAAAAAAAAAAAAAACGTGGGTCCTACGCTAATTTAGAAATCGGCTACTTTTACGACAAATTACGTAAAAACTTGTTTTAAACTTGGCCCTCCAAAAACAAGTTGGACCAAATGGTTTAAAACCTGTACAGTTGGCATCCCTAAAACAATTTATGTAAGTGGCCCGACTATATATAGCAAACACTAACCTAAATCGTGTTTTACGAGAGCCGGTGTACTTGCCGGAATAAAGCCCAAGTACTTGAGCACCAATGTGTTGATTGCACCGCCTGTTGTATACAGCGAGACGTCCAGGCTATAGGGGGCGGTGTGTGGATAGGACGCACGGTCGCCCATTTAATTCGCACGCCTCACAATCTGCCCCGCTATCAGCAGGAAGACACGACGCTCCTATTAAAAATAACCCCTCTTAAGATTCCGCTGGAATTGATCCAGGGAAATGATCGTCCCTCCTCAACACAGTGGTGGGGCTACACGGAAGACTTTTCTGCGTGACACTCGTGGTGCATTCATCCAGCACAAGGTGGGGTTACACGGTCATGCGAGACAGTCGTGGTGCATTTATATAACACATAGTGAGGCAACAAGGAAGACTTTCCATCCGAGACACCTGTGGTGCATTCACCAAACATAAGGTGGGGATACACGGAAGACTTCACATTAGAATTGAGCACAATAGACGATCAGGGCCATGGTACACGGAAGCCTTCACATCACCTGCAGCATTCAGTAGTTTCTAGTGAAAAACAAGTTCATCATAATTAAGGCCAAGGTACCAATAATCATAATATTTTATGAATCATCATCCATTAGGCCTACACTGTGGGGCAACACGAACGGGAAGACTTCATATATTATCGACACAGAGTGATGAGAAACATTTCTTCGATTGTACCCAAAAACTTAAAAGATCCCAGCTCATAGATTTCGAAGGTCCCCTCCAATTTGCATCAAGATCGCACATAAACCCCCCCCCCCCCACCTCCACCACACAAAAAAAACGAGCTATTTTTCTCGGGGTAAGTGAAATTAAAGTCTTTGCGCTCATCCAATTACATGTAGTTCTAATTTAACTTATCCAATATAATCATATGTCTTTGACGCCAATGTAAGACTGATTGATACAGTTTTGCGTGTAAAGTAACGTTAAAACTGTATTATTCTGTACAAAGTCTTCCGTGAGTCTGACCAAACGGGTGGCGCTACATCCTTCAACGTTCATATTTTACATGGGCACTAAGGTAATGGTTATATAGTGCCTTTGGAAAGAAAAAGCTTTTCAGGTGTATAATTAACAAGTAACTATGAAACTTGACAATAATCAACTCCAATGCGTACAAAAAAGCAAGTCTTTGGGCCTTGAGATATTTTACATTCTATTGTTAATTGGTATTACCTTATAAAAAATATTCTAATTTAACAAAAGTAATTTTGCAATGGAACTTGAAAAAGTAATGAGATCCCACGCATACAAAAAACTTAACTGGACAAAAATAGTCAACCAAAAAGCTCATCCATCAACGCGACTGGAAAAAGCGTTCGCGGAGTGGCCTTTTAATTAAAATCAAATACAAGCGCAATTGTTGAGTTAAAACCACGTCAAAGTGTCTGGAAACAGCCAAGCGAGCAGCAAGCATTGTTGGTTCAACCGGTACGTATAAAAACGTGTGCGCCACATATACGTTCAATATTAAAACCGCACTAAATCTAAATTATCGCTTTTTTAGAAATATTTCAAGAGTCGTGTGACACCGAATGGCCGACTATAGCGCGCGTGATGTGCTTTCGGTGAAATATGGCCTAAAATGTATGCAAACTTTCTCACCAGTCAATAATAATAATTGTTCTACTTTAGTAAGTAGACAGTAGTTCACTATTTCGGTAGCGTATATTGTTCTCGAGATAAAACTATAAAGATGGTTATGTGGGTGTGTTTTCAACACTTGGAGAAGGACTACGACCAAAATTTAAACCACGCGAAATTATCTTTTTTTTTTTTACAAAACGCCACGCAAAATCGAAAAAGTGGCTTGTAAATGTAGGTCCTATGTAGTTGCGTTATATAATACATGCATGAAAATGTTTTCAAATATTATAGCCTTGCATCGATTTTCATTACTGTTTAAATTAAATTAATTTATTCTGTGTCTAAAAACAATACTGATTAAATTTTTTAAATTTTTTTCATGGAGGATGTCTATTACAATATTTTGGATTTTGCGTTGTGTTTTGTAAGATATTACTCAAAGCGAGTATTTTCACGTGGTTATAATGTTTTAATATGGGCGATTTGGCGGTATATAGTCCTAGTCCTTATTCTTAAACTACGTCTTCCTTCAGAGTTCACGAGGACAACAATCGAATTCAAGCTAGAATATTGCTACAAATTGTTTCCATTTATTTATGAATAACACATTTGCATCCCAAATTTCCTACCCAAAGTATATTCTTCAGATCGCAGTTTCTGGTACGCATCACCATTCCAAAGCCCTCAACCATAATATATACAGACGCGTCAAGCTCTTTGAGAAACACGGCGAAGAGTAATTTAGTGCGTGTTATATCTAATTCACGTTGAAAGCATGTAAATCACCTCGTCTACGCCTAAACGCCGCTTGCTTGTTTGTTTGTGTGTTTGTTTGTTTGTTTGTTTGTTTGTTTGTAGAAGCAACGAGGCAATTCCAGCGAGTCGAGAAACCCGAATCAAGATCATACGATGTGAATGAATTATTAATAATCCTGCAGTGAGGCTAAATCCCGTGTTCCCAACCAGTGCCGTAGCGTCTGAAAGCCACTTGCGGAGTTCGGTGATGTAGAAGATACTTTTTTAAAAGATTTTAAACCCACATCGTAACTTCTTTCGTCAAAAGCACGAGTAAACGTAAAAACAGTTCCAATTTCAACGAACCACAACTTTGAGAATATTGCTTTCATTTTTAATGAAATTTTGTATTGGACAGTGAGTCGGCATGTCGAGTCACTATCCACTTACAGCCCGGTACAAAATGATTCTGTCATAATACTTAGTTACTTAGTTACTTACTTACTTTAGAATATCATAACATACAAAGTGCATAATCAAGCCTACGTAATTAGTTAACCATTAAATATTTATTTTAGGGGAAATCATTTTTCATAAATGGGGCTAATTAAATAAAAAATTATTTTAAAAAATATTGACAGCTGGCCATGTTTATACAAATAAAATGACAAATTTAACAAAAAAGAAGGCTTGCAAAGGCCAGTTGTAAAGGTGATAATAAATCAAACTAATACAACTTCAGAAGTTCAGTGCATTTAGAAATTAACTGAACGCTATTGTACAGTATTTTTTAAACAATTAGTTCAATATTTTAGTCTATTAGAATTGGAACGGCTAACAATTCCAGACGTGCTCGTCTGAAAAGCCTACAAAATACCAATCAGTCAGCCTATTATAGGTCATAGGGATCGAAGCCTTGGAAACCGTACACGAATATTTCAATTATTCTCGAAATACTTTAGTGTCCATGAAATCTATTTCTATTTTATTGTTCCTGCCTTCCGGCCTGACGTTCCGGAAAGCTCAATGATCTTTGCTTGGTGTGTGTGTAATGTAATCACGACACTTGTTGACAGCATGTCCACCACTCGCTCAAGATAAAGATAGCCTCCTGCGTCCGGCAAACAACTGTTGCCTCACCTCGGAGCAAGTCTACATTGCATGACCACAAATATTTGAAAAGTCAGATTATCGATGTGGATGACGCAACGGACGAGTCAATACCACATAGGCTCATTAAATTACAAGTATTTGAATTCATAAAAACGTTATTTTCGCAAATTGATCATTTCCCCTAACATTTTGAAAAACTTCCTGAAGTATGCAGTTTCTGTTCCTGAATAAGGGAACGAGGAAAGTTTCCCACATCTTACCAGAATTATATTTAGTTAGAACGGTATCAAACATCAAATTATGAGTTTGTATTATCGCATTGAAACGAACTACACGTCGTGCAAAGGTGGAACGTAAAAAACTTCATATTTTATCAGAAAGAAGTTGTAATGGTTATTTTAATTAAAGTTTGGGATATTGCCAAGCTAACATCTACACCCGCATTAATATTATTTTTAACAAGAGGCAGGCATTTATGGTTATGGTAAAAACGAAATTACCACAGATAAATACAAAAATGTTTACAATTTTCACAGCCAACTCACCACTTTTGGGGTCATAATAAACAAAATTGCGTTATTTATATTCACCACTAACACGGAACTGCCTCAGAATGAATCCTAACAATGTTTTTTTTTTTTGTAATCTGTAAGTCTTTCTTAAGATCCAAGTCCCAAATTCACAAAACTTATAGGGGGGGGGGGTCCCCGGAGGAAGGGGGAGAGAGAGACCACTTCCAACTAAAGATCGAATTATTTTCACCGCCAATTTAAACAAAACCGAAAACTGATTTTCGATTTCACAACAATACAATTGCACTGAGCATGAATATTCACTGTAATCATTTAAAATGTTAAAGTAGTCTCACATCTTCGACCACTACCCCAGCATTATCATTATGAGAGTCGATAAAGCAGTCCTCCCTGTTCCAGCCTCTCTTCCCTGTCCCTCCCTCCCACTCCTGTTCCCGCCGTGTATCACCTACCGCCCACAGCTGAGCGTCGCGACGCGAACTGATCATAAAACTTGGGCTTTGATTAAAGAAAAGCGTAGACTTGAAAATTCCATTATTATTTTTGCGGATGGATGAATCCACCAGTGGCCGTGCATTTCTCAGCCTGATGGATGTATCTAGTGTGCCGTGTATTTTCACAACTCCTGCCTGTAGCCATTCTCACGTGCGCGCGCCCGTCGCTTTTTAATTAAAAAAATACTTCCCTTGTTTTCCTTGTGCGACATTGAATGCGACAACAGCTTACGGCGTCTTGTAAGAGATTTATTTAAGAATAGTCGAGAAGGGCGAGGGAAAATGCCTGGCATATTAGCTGAGTGATGAGCGCAGACGTGTACCAAGAATATTTCCCCAGTTGCCACTTAACTTTGCGAGCAACGAGGACGATAATTTAGCAACGGCGAGAAAAACAACGAAAAGTTGCATTATTGTGATAAGTTTTAGACATACTAAATAAAGCCCCATAGTTCACAGCGGTTTGACCTCGCAGATTACACGGGCATGCGCATGCACCAAATTCAGAGTCGCCTGTCGGGCCGGCCAGCTAAAAAAGTTTGTCAGAAAAGTTATCCAGATTTGAAAATATTTTTGAGCTGGCCAGTTCAGCTTACGGGTTCGAACCAACTGGTCAAACTCAGTGTACTACGGGCTTTAGAGTCAGTTGGTCGAAAAATATAAATAATATGACCACTACCAAGGTGATTTTTTCGACAAATAAAATGTATTTCGCCAAATTTATAACAATCAAACAGACGAAGATTACTCGGTGGACCCTGCTAGGGCTGAGGTCCCCGGTAGGTAGTAACGCCAATGATGCCGACACACAATGCAATATAGTATAGAGAATAGAGGGCATACAAAATACAAAATGGCTAAATGCAGATTCTATTAAGCCTTATTAAATCTAGAACACGGAAAATACAAAAAAATGTAACCCTTTCAGAATCAAGGGGGGGCGATGGCCCCTACCGCCCCCCTCTGGATCCCCGCCACTGTGCCGACAGAGGTAGCTCGTATGATAGGTAGATGCGTACTGTGTGAGACTGATTCGGGGGGTCACGCGTTCGAATCCCGCCACCAACAAACCTGACTGACAATCAAAAAATACAATCATAGATATTGAACACCTATAGAATATCTATGGATAAAATACTTCAATGAGGGTACAATCTCACCAGAAGTAAATCAACATCTCAATTCAACTCCGGTGTGGCTCTTGTTTTGGGACCAAGGGTGTTAAGTAATTACGAAGGGAATTACCGAGGACTGTTTAGGGGACTCGATTCCTTGCATTCACATCAGACATAACTGTCAGTTAGGAGGATTGCCGGTGGCGGGATTCGAACGAGTCACACGCTAACAATGAGCCATCTCTGTGGGAATTTTCCCATTCGGTTCGAATCACTCTACCGTATTTACCCACCACGGAAGACTATTTAAAATTAAATTATGCCTTTCGCCGGAACCGGAAAGGAGGCCGTCCCTACCCTTGGTCACTCCACCTAATAACCACTCTCGACACGCTTGTTGGTTGATTGACTCTGTTCATCCCAAACATTTAAGAACCGATTCTCAGGCAAATAAAATAAATTTAACTATATATTTTGTCTAAAGCACCAGCTAGAACAATATGGGTATTTAATTTTAAGCATATGTATATATTTTTTTACTCTGGTATTCACTACGTCGTGCCACATTTTTTATAACATTTAATTCCCTCGTTGAGAATAGTTATGGGCTACAATTTCAAACCTTCAAACCTCCTACGATGCGCAAATTGTAAAGTCAAATTTTACTGTAGAAGTGTGCAGGAGTGGCACATGTTTCCTCAAAAGCAAAAAGAATTATTATTGCAATTAGGAATCCAAAAACTTTTGATTGGTTATAGTAATTAGAAACTACGAGTTCCCATTAGTCGGAATAAAGGATTTTGTTTTGTTGTTTTAAACTCTTACTAAAATCTTTTACGACTATTTAACATCGATTTAATACGAAAGTCCTGTCGCCTTACGCCCGTTCAAATCCTTACGACGGTGTGAGAAGTAGTCTTAGAATTTGGAATCGGTTTTCAAAGTCAACTCGCATCTACATTCTACACTTATCCCGACTTTCGATGGTTATTTGAACAATTTATGTCTGACAAGTGACAATGTCAGGCTTTTCGCTTCCTTGCGTACAGAATTATCCCTACATTACCCCCCGCCCATCATGGCCCCGACAACTTACCAGCCGGGTTATAAGACAGTGACGGGTTTAACTACCATCTAAATTATACCGATACTTACATTCCTTACGTTTTAACGGACTTACTACCCCTCCGGGAATTGATTCCTTGTAGGGGAAGAATAACCGGTGTGAAATATCGCCACGATGAAGAGAATCTTACAGGAAAGACGCCGAATAACGAGACAGACAATCTATTGCGACGTTAAAATGATGGAGTCATAAGAAAACTGCCAGACTGGTTTATTCTAGACTATTGTCTAAATCTTCGGAGCTTAGCCTACGACGGGGGATGCATTTTGTTTGCAGTTCCGAGACTTCAGACTATATAGTGAGCCCCCCCCCCCCCCCCCCCCCGTTTAATGTGCTAGAGTACTGATATCGACCGAGTCGGGAAGGACATTGTCCAACGGACGAAGTGGCCAAAGCCAAAGCTCTTCAAAAGTCAGAGAACTCATACACTTCACGACACGGTCTTGTCTAGTTAAAAAGAGTTTGCAGAGAGTTCGGGCGAGTTTCTCGACTCCAACCAAGTAGGCCTACTCAAGACTCATCTCTTCGCGTAGGCATTATAGTATCATAGACCTTCCTCAGGCAGGGCAGTGTTTGTAGGTAGTGGGCTCCCCCCCCCCCCCCCCCCAAACATACTACTTAAAAATAAAGTTTATGCAATGGTTTTCACTTTAATTTTCTTTAGAGACCTATAACTGGACAAAAAGTCGCACCTTCTCTGCAACAAAGTTTAGTCTCAGGAGCTGCATCAGCTAGCATCACAGTAAAAAAACGCAATAGTATATTGTTGCATTTCTAGCAAAACTAGTACAGGATCGGAATAAAAAGACAAATGCTATAGCTGTGCGAAAAACTGATATCGCCGAAGGCGATTTTTTTTTTTTCAACTTTTAAAAGCTCCAAAAAACACGTTTTAAAATCTAAAATTACATAATAAGGCCTACCGCAGAGGAAATTTTTATTATTTTTATGCAAAAAGTATTTTTATTTTGTAATTTTCAGTTGTCTTGTGAAAAATTGTCGAAATTACATGGTCCTAAGTACCTCTGTCGAAATGTCGCCCCCCCTAAACTTTGCCGCCCTAGGTAGCTGCCTGCCTAGGTTGCCTAAGCCTAAATATGGCACTGTCCTCAGGGGACATCGCGTACTACACCTTCCATCTTTCAACAAACCTACATAACGCCCATAATAAATTAAGTAAAGAATGATGCAACTATACAAATAAAATGTTTTCGACCCATTCCTAGAGATGTGCAAAAATGGTGAGAACGAAATTCGCAATTCTTTTAAAGATGCAATAATATTTTCAAATTCAGTTTGCACATGAATCATCTGAATTGTGATTGATTGGTTCGCGACTTTTCAGTTGATACCTGGAACTATAGTGGCGAAATTTGCAATTATGTCTTTAAACGCTTAGGTCACGAAATTTCAAACAATTTTTCAAAGTTTTGGTGGAGGTGCCGGGTAGGTAGTTGAAATTAAATTAATCCTGGTTGGTACATGATGGTGGAGGTGCCGGATCATAAAACGCGATTGTGAGATCGTAATAATCGTTTGTACGCGAGGTAAGCTCAAAATACCTCATATCAAAATATCGACATTACACAAAAAACGCAAATTTCGTATTTTGGTGGAGGTGCCGGGTAGTCGAAATTAATCATAGTAATAACTGTCAGAAAATTTGAAAACTGGAGGTTGAAATTGAGCTTAAAAACTGATTCTCACTCTCATGTGCTTGCTTTTCTTTTAAATTAATCGTAAATGGTCAATTTGTGATAGGCCTACTGATAATTTAAAACTAGGCGTTTTATTTTATTTTTGTTATTTATTTTATTTTATTTTTGAGTTGTGCATTGTCAAATTGCTTTTTTGTTAAAACTTTTGTTTTTTAATTGCACATCTCTACCCATTCCTCAACCAAGCTCAAGTAAAACTGAGAGAGGTAGATCGCAAGGTGAATATTTCACACATTTCATGTTTTAAAACTAATGTTGCATTCGTCTCAAATAGCCCAGAGATGCTATAGATAGCCCCACCCCATTCATCCAACCGAGTTTTGTTCCTTCCTTATGGTATATTCGACGATGTGATGAGGAGAAGACAAATTCAGGAATTCAAGCATTATGAGGAGTTCGAACCCAATGTTCTTTGGAGTCATATGCTTCAGACTGACGTTCTTACACTTCTTTCTTGCGGATCCTGATATCAACTATCAAGACAGGCGTACACATACGTACATAACCTGCAGCCTTGCACTTCGGTCTAGCTTGGTAGACCCAACGCCTGGTTGCGCCTGGAGTTAGCAGAGCGCTACCTCTTGGTTGCTAGTATAGGCGATATAATGCCACCTCCAGCCTCCGTCCTGAGGGATTGTTCCTCCTGTTGTTGACATCCCGGCTGGCAACAGCTGCTACCCCCCCCTCCCCCTCAACCCTTCATCTACTGTTCTACATGTTCCCGGCGACACACGCGAGCTACACGCGGGAACTGGAGCGGCGCGAGATGAACCTCCAACAATGACAGCAGCTCGGACACTACCCTACTTCATTATGCCTATCTAGAGTTGAATTTGAAATGTCAAACGGACGTACACCGGCGTAATACATTGTCTTCATTTGTCACATCACTGAAGTTCCAAGGGGTAGGATTGAGTAGAGCAGAGTAGAATATCTGTATTCACAAGACCGATATATACAGGATTCAGGTGCTCCTGTTCAGATGTAGAGGGTAAAATGTACACCCGGCGTTAGAAGTAAATCACCAGCCCTTGATTTACTTCTGACGCCGGGTGTACATCACGAGTGACTAGGTTTAAATTTATTGTGGAGGATAAAATAAATAAATCCGTATTTAGAGTCTACCCACTCAGTCACACAAAAAAAAAGTGACCAAGCCAACCCTGCAGGTCATGTTTCTATTTTGTTATGATCCAGTTGCCTTACAGATGAGTATTATCAAAAATCAAAATCCCAACGTACCTAGTTGGATATACTCTCTTCCAAAAACGTATACATCCTAATCCCTAATTTCTTCATTCAGCTGAAGACTCACTGAAGTGTACTGCGTGGGCATTTCTACTAAAATGTCGTGTTATAGCTCGCAAGCTGTCCACATGTTGACTAAAGTGTAACGTTCACTATTGAGTGTGGAGCCGTTCTAACCATGTGGTATACGCACACGCGATTATGCACAAAGACCGCCATGTGGTACATTTTACAAACACATGTTCCACAATAAAATCTTAATCGTACGGAATAAAGAAAGAGCGTAGGCCTATGGTTTAGCTGAGTATATAGTGGGTTATCATAGCATAGATTTGTAATAACTAGAACTCTCTCCAGGCACATCGGAAGTGTATCATCACGGGTACGAGAGTCCCAAAATTAGGGAGCAAAGCTACTTAAAGGGGTATTCACCCGCTAAACTCAAAAAATATATTTCATTCAGGCAACTAGTTATGAATTTACAAAGTAACAAAAATATATTGGGTCTACCATGACCACTGAGCTCTATATACTTACGTGGAGGGCGCATGCTATACTGTAACCTTGAAGCCTACATGGGCCTAAAGCGATGGGCCTATTATCGACGTCCCTCGATTATATCGCGATTTTAATTGCGGTTGCACCGCCGTCTAGATGTAAATCATAACGTCAAGATGGCGGTCTGTGGCTAGCTTATTTTGAGGTTATGTTGACTAGTAGACTTATTATTACAGTTGGTCAGGATGCCTAGGAATAGTGTGTACTGCAATGTTACACTTTATAAACTGATAAACACAGGCCAGTGACAAAGGTGAACGAATCTATTATGTTTAGTTATTTGAATCTGCCGCTGATTAGGGACCTAAGAAAATGGCGGACGGCAAACTTCCGCCAACTTCACATCTCAACATTTGCCCCGTATATATCAGATCTCCACGTAAGTATATAGAGCTCAGTGACCATGACCCGAAAAAAATTTGTCAAACTTGGTATTTTTCGAGCTAGGTCCCATCGGCAAAAATCTCCCTTAAGAAATAACATGGGGACGATCTTTATGCCCCGTGAGCCGTGACCTTGGAGGATTTTGATCCAAAAAATATTGGCCATTGTTGAAGTAATCAACAGCCTTTTATGTAAATCCTCTATATTTTGTTTTGTAATTTGGACAAGTGGTTCGTTAAAATGTGCTGATTACCAAGAAGGAGTGTGATTTTGGAATGCATATTTTTGCGTGTTTGAGTGTATATTTGTGCACAGTTTCAAGACACGAAGTTATAATTGGTTATTTTGGATTAGTAATTTTCTGGATCAAAAAATTGAAAAATTCGTGTAAAATCACAGCTACAAGATATAATGTTTTAAACGGTTATTTAAGTGTAGTATTATGCTATAGAGATTATGTGGGTAAAAAAATGGCGATGTTAATCAACAGATTATCGAAGATAGATACAGACAAATAATAAATAAATAAATAAATAAAAGTTATTCTCAATATTCAAACCTCTTTTAGGCCGCCCGCGGTGGCACACACGATTAGGGCGCGGTTTTTTTGTAATCGTCCTTCATCCTCATCTATCAGTATCACCACTCTGCAATCACCAAATCAAATCTCTTGGGTGTAGTTTTTGGTGTAAGTTGATAGAATTTTGCGTTTTTTTTGGTGACCCCTGACCACAAGGGTCACTAAAAACAATTTGTATTATATTTGTTAAAGGGCAATGTAAACAAAAACACATGTCATGCTGTTTTATTGTGAGTGAAACAAAAGTGATGTGTAAGGCTAAGGAGAGCTTCTCTAGACTACTTTAGGTAAATCGGAGTATAGAACGGCCGCCTTAGAGAGATCAGAGTATAGATAAACCAGCGTAGAAAACAGAAGATTGTCTCCTCGCTTGATAATGTTTTATGCAAAACACTTAAAACATCCTCCGCCATGAGCCAGCTCGTCTCAGAGAGTATCATCACGATAAAATCTCAAAGTTTGCTAGTAAAAACATTACACGAGTGTTCCCGCTCGTCCCCGAGGACTCATCCAATTACAAGAAACGAACCGGGAGCTTTTTTAAATTAAATTCTATTTGTACGAGAAAATTATTGCCCCCGTGTTAATTTTTACTTCTTTCAAAACACGGGGGGGGGGGGGATATTCACAATCCGTTCCGAATGGCCAACATTAAATCGAGTTTTTATTTCTAACGGGTGTTTTTTAAACTTAAAACTTCGCCCGGCTCGGAAAGCGAATGGGAAACTCGGGTACACCGCAGCAACTGTTACAAGAGCTGGAGCTGTAATTAGGAGTAATTAACAATTAAAACGATTGGACGGGATAGCTTCTGTTCACGGGTGACGTCACTGGATCGAGGTGGGCGTGGCAACGTGTGTGTTCTATTGCATTGTTCCCGGCGCACAAAGGGCACGACAGTGTAGAATTATTCAAGCTGTTCCATACAGACGGACAATGTGAACGCGGCTAAATGACGGGTGGGGAGTTCATTTAGTCGGCCGGCCTTGCGGCGGTTACAGAGTTCACTTCAGACGCTTTTTACATTTTCTCAAATGTGGAAATTAATGACGTGAATGGTATTTCGAGCTCATGGACGTTATGTAAATGTTAGTCCATGACTGAGAGGAGAATCCAATCATGTAAAGAGTTAATTATTCAACATCTGTTATCATAATGCAATTAACGGTAAATATTAATTAGTAAAATTAATTATGAAGTGACGTAATTCAATGTTTATCAGTGTGACGATGCTTTCGATAACATGCGTAAAATTAATTGGAAAATTATAAATAGATGGAATATAAATAGAATAGATGGAAATAAAGTGGACATTTATTGAAAAATGGGGTATGACGTCAACTCAAAACCAATCAACTGATATTTCAAACGATTAATCAATCAAATCAATTAACCGATTAAAATAAATATATTTCAAAATCGAGTTCGAATTTATAATTAATTTTGAAAATGAAATATTGTGGGGCAAAAGTGTAATAATTTGAAAGGAGAGAATTTCTAAAGATATTGGTAGAGTTTTAGAGAGGTCGTCAAATTTTTAGACTCGATCATAGGCCTGTACTTGACACGTGTAACCCCAAGTGCTGTTTTATATAAGGATCTTCGCTAGTAGACTCTCACAAATATTTGAAACCATGAAGCCCATTCGACTAACCCTATTCAATATTTCACCACAAGACCTGCCCTTTTGGCGGTCTCGTAGCACCAAGTTTCAATATAATTTCGACTTCGGTCAATACATATCTGAGAAAGAGTAAACAGACTAGCTGGAATGGCTTTCAAACCCTTTAGGACTTGGGCATCAAAGACTAATTGCGAAATGTTGGGTGGGGCTGGGCGTCTTATGAGGGCTTAGGATCTAATTGAAACATGGAGATGGTTGAACGACGAGTGTAATAGATAAGCGGATGGCATGAGAAGATGGCAAGATGGAATGAATAAATGAATGAATGATTTTTGAGGGGAAATAGTGACATTTCAGGAATACAAACAATTTCCATTTCCTTTTTCTAGACTCTTCTTCCAGATTTATTTACTTCCCTGAAGTTCCTATTTCAGTTTTTTTTAGTTTTTCCAGGTTTTCTAAACTGGTTGGTAGACACCACTCTTGGATTACACATCCAGATTGAAACGGTTTTGTGGACAAGAGCGTCAAGTAGACTACTCCCGACGGAGTCTAAGTATTAGTTCCCCTAGCCGGTGTTATCTTGCGACGCGAGGGGTGTCGCACAATAAAACAGTGAGCCGGGCGTCGAAGCCGGGTCTAGGAAGGGGGCGAAGTGTGATTTGCACAATAAAAGCGTGTTACGACTTGTTTCCGGCTCCCCGGGGCAACATCCACTTGATCTCGTATTGCTGCTTAGAGCCGGGACGCGCGGCGCCAGGTATCAATTCTTAATGAACTCTGGTCTGGTCTGGATGTAGCGGGAGAGACAATGTTGTGGCGGATCTACGCGCACGACGCGCGAGTACGGGGTGGAAAAGTGTAAATGTGGGGGAGGAATACGCTGTTTTCCTTTGCCTAGTCTCAAATACAAACAGTGCCTAAACACACAGTACCTAAACCAAAACTTGATTTAAATCAGAAATCAAATGATCTATTTGATAAAAATCATTCATTTAAATTAAATGCACTTTTTCTTCATTTTGAGCAACAAACACAAGAGTTCTAACTGATTTAGGAAAAGTTTAAAATAATGTTTGAAATATATTTTCTGAAACGCCTGTGAAAGCAATTTGATCCCCTCATCAACTTGACAAGTTTTGAAACACTGATTTTGTTGATTTAGAGTAAATCAATGAAAATCTGATTTAAATCGAAAAAAATCAAAAAAATCTGATTTAAAAGTTTTTATTTTTTATAAAAATGAAAAACTCACCCTGATATATAGTCTATATACCCATTCATTCACACAAATGATTTTTCGGTGGGGGACTTTAATTCCAAACGGACGAGCCAATCCCGTCGGCAGACACCATCGACGAGCGAATCGAGACCAACCAGAGATCGGTATTGGAAAAACGAAATAGAAATCACATGGTTGGGCACGATCTACCTACGGGAAATGCCAGTATCTACAACTACAACTACGAAGCAAATTCGAATCAATTAACTATAATGTATACTATTTGTGTTACACTTTCATATTTGTGACTTATTTCATTGATAAGTGAAGTAAACAACATTTGTTGATAGCATTAGACTACCGTCAAACCCAACCCAAGCTAGGTTGTCCACACTACACTACCTGACCGAGTCCATTTCACATTAAATATAATGATAGGGATTTTGAAAGGGATTTGAGCAGGTAATGTGGACAACCTAACTATTGGATTTTACTAAAGGATATTACATGTAGGCCTACATCCGGGGATCACGTTATCAAGGATAGGACGGAAATATGCCCAATATCCGATATGTCTCCTATTTGTTAGCATGTTTTCCTAATTGCATAACCCATTGATTTATTGATGGATGTGCGCTATTCTATTATACAAACTGACAAGGTAAGCGCACGCGAAATGTCCTGGTAACGACATTTTCCGTCAACCTCTGATTTACCTCGTCAACGTCGACTAGCGCCGAATATGGAGCTGCTCTCGGAGATTGGTAACATAACCTCGTCAAAGAGATGCTGTACACAAAGGCTCGGAAATGCTGGAAACATACTATATTCTCAAAGCGATATTCCATTTTATTTTCGAAGGATGTCACGGTATTCTCTTGTACGCGCCGTGTAATTAAAGTGTAGAGTAGCGACTTTAATGCAGGGCTAATGATCCAGGTGATGGTGAAGAGAGGGGGCGGCGGGGGGGGGGGGGGGGGTTAAGTCAACAAGACACTTCGTTAATAGCGCATTGCAGGGACGGATTATTTGTAAAGCTTACGGGTACACGCTGTTCCTGTTAAAATTGCTCTCTCCTTGAATAGCAATAGCAGGAAGACCTGAGAATTTACACAACCAACAAAATGTAATGATGCTAATATCCATTTTATGTCATGTCACGTCATGTCATTAAATTTGTAAGAGAAAACATACTTCCAGAGGCAGCTATCGGAAATATGTAGGAGGCAGTGTATGGTGAACTCATTAAATAAATATATTATTTTTAAAAGAGCTCAATTAGTGGAACCTTGTATACTGACACAGCCTAAAATGTTTTGAATATTGACTATACGCCATGGTTTATCAAAACTCGTTATAAAGCGGCTTGAATGCTGTCAGTACAACGTGACAAGGGTGTAATGCTCTGTGGGGGGGGGGGGGGGGGTCATAAATGGTTCGGATTAGTGGTCTATATATTATAATTCATATATTCATAAGGTGACTTGAGAGTATAAAGCCCGGTACACATCTGCCCTCTTGTGCGGGCATTTCGACATCAATCATCGTCGCCATTGAGACGAAAGCTCTCTTTTCGGTTTACATTACACGTGTAGAGAATTAACGACATCATGTGCGCCAACATTGATAGTTAAATTTATACTCAGAAAATAAAAATAAATTTTGTGTCCTTTCATGTGCCATGCAATGTTTAGAAGCTTCAAGGAATACCATGAAGAATTTTTGGAGAGCACGTGTAGGTACATTTTTCGAATCAATGATCGTAATAAGGTATTGGCGTCAGGTATAGTAGCCACGTTATACGATATCCCAATCCCTTAGTGTAAATAAACTGAATAGCATGTATTAATTATTTGAAATTCGAAATCTAACTAAGTATCCACCATCCACTGTCGGAGGCAGTTTTAGAGTGTTCGTGATTTCTTATTTTATTTTGAATTGGCCACATTGATTTGACGAAGCTGTTGCGATACTCAGCCTGTACGATCCGATCCCACATTCATATTAATTTTGAGTGAAAATTTTATTTCGAGACGAGCTTTCAATCACAATTATCGACTATTCAAACTCTCTCTATTGTTCTGCTCCAAGCCTTTACCTTTCATTCTCAAACATTGTTTTACATTTTCATTTTCCATTAGTATGCCTTTAATTCTTGTCCCTTCCACCTCAATTATAATCGTTAATATCCTTCACAGTTTAAAACCGCCAAGCTTATTGTGTCCATCGGTCGCTACTGTTGTAGCCACCACACCTTGGTTCCCAGCAGCTTAGTTAGGGGAGCGAGAACACAATGATGTGAACACACACACGGCCTATCACGCGCACACGCATGAATACAAAACAAAACGCGTGTGCATGCCGCAGTATTAAAAGAGGATACACTCACATCGCATTGCAGACCGCTGACCAATAAATTCCGCACCACACAAACACAACCCCCCGGCGTACATTAACGCGGGGGTGGGGTGGGGGTGGAGTGGACGTCGCAGAGTTATGACACCACAGAACACGGGAGCCCGCCATGTTTTTCAGCCAAGGGGTTTTATTGTGGCGGGCTAACTGTATGGAAAACATACACAACACGGCAACACCACGTGTGCTGTTTGTGATTGATGTAATTTTGTACAATTAACATGAAATGATCCGGCTAAACACATAAACCACAAAGTACGGGAATTTAATCATCGACAAACACTGGAATTGCTTTGAATTGAAAAATAACATGGGATTCGGCTGTGTTTGTATTTACCCAGGCTAAAATAACAAACAACCGCATTTCAATTATCGTCAGTTGGAATTACTCTGGATGAAACTCATCAAATCAAAATAATACGTTGATAGAGTAAAATCATTAGACCTAAAATTTTAATTGGAATTAATTATGATCATTATTCAGCTCTATTGCATCTATATCATTCATACTATACATACAAATTTTTTTTAACGTAGAGGCCTATATTTTTAGCTTCTTCTCTATTTTTTATTACCCACAACACTTCGAGCCTGGTAGTTTATTATATTCTCAGATTCCTGCATGAAAAACTGATCTTGTTATCTGATCTAGAGTTGCATACAATCATCGAATATTGGAATCGCAACCAAGATTCAAGACATAGTTTTATATTTTTATTCCACCGTCTGTAATAACACAACTTCACTATTTCACCGAGATAACAGCTGTTCTTTATAGAAAAAGTTATTACAATTTTTTTTATTTTTACTAGAGCGGGAAGGGGACGTTTGTACAAAAGTAATGTATATTTGAAAATGAAGGTGCTGCAACTTGGTGATTGGTTCCCTAAGCTCTACATTTCACTAAAAAAAAAAACTATAGGCTTATTACGTATAGTTACAAGTCAAGAAGTGACTGCAAGGATTCTGGAGGCGACTCGTTTGCGTAACTATCAGGGGTGCCTACGGGTGGCTGCTCCCTCCCCCCCCCCCCAGCCCTTAAGGAGACCGATTTTGATTGTATATCACCTATTGTATAGATCTAATATAGATTTTAAGCTTTTAAAAATTGCAAATTTACCCTCTTTCAAAGTACAAGCTAGATCCACCCACGACGACTACCATCCTAAACAGGACCTAAAAGGATGTTGTTAAAATATTTAACCCCAAACCTCTAAAATTGAACCTCAAAGCTATGTGATTGATGTACCTGGATCAGCGTCACACCTGTATGCAAGGTTGATGTATAGGGGATGGACACTAACTCTACTTGCCGCGGTTGACGGTTTTATCCGATTCAGGATTAAAGTGACGTAACATGTCAATCCAAACTTGCCCCTAATTGGGTCCGCTTCAAGTTCTGTGGATATAAATGTCTACGATTTAATTTATAGTCGCTAAGTCGCAGTGTTGAACTGCAGTGGCGCCGGACCAAGAGGGGGGGGGGGTCGAGACTACAGTTTTGCCCCCCTCAAAAACAAACAATGAAGCATAGTTAAATTTTGGTGGCAAGATTTAAAAAAAACTGGCAATATATGCACGGATCTTCACAATTTTATTAATTATCGACGAAAACACGCTTAAATCTAGTAAAATGCCACCATTTGCAATGTTAAATATTAAAAAATTACGCAACTATGTGTCCCAGATCCTTACTATAGGGGACATCCCCCAAACCCCGGCCCCATTGGGCTAGGAAACATACTTTCCCCAAAACAATAATTGTTTCAACGGGCAGTTACATTAATGTCCTATTCCCCCCCCCCCCCCCCAAAAAAAAAAAAAACTGCACTTCCGGCGCCACTGTGTTAAGTTGAAGTGAAAGGAGTGAGAACATTAGACTGTTAGTTTAAAATCTAAATAAATAGTGCGATCATTAATAGGAAGTAATTTATTGTTTTTGAAAATTGTTGCACCCAACGGTCCCGACTGTTGAAATACGTGAACATCAGGTTATTGGACCACCACCGAAACTGCTGCTACGTGCGTGATGTTTGCATCAATACGAGGTCGAGAACCACCCCCGAAAACTTTTCCTGGCCCGAACCCGGCCTTTTGTCCCGAAATAATTGATTTTGTTTTCGTTCCTCACCAACGGGCAGGCCACCGCCTTTACTATCAAACGAACTTGAACAAATCCCGACGCAAAATAACTACGAAAGTTATCTATGGAAATTCTTAAGCTCTTTTCTCTGATACCTCCATTAATCAATTTTCGTCCATAGCTGGGAATTAACGTGCACAATGATTAATGGGTGGAATTAGCGTGGTGTTATTTTGCCAGTAGGGGTGAAAGAATGGGTTTGGTTCGTAATGCGGTGGGGGGGGGGGGGGGACAAACTTGCTGGACGGTTTCCAATCAGGACGAGTCCAAATTACACGGGTCACTCGTCGCCTTGGTACGATGCCAGGTTATGAGATTTTGAAAATTAAAAATCAAGGTATTTACTGTTTAAATCAGTATTGATTTAAATCACATTTGACGGTGCCTAAAAATATTAGCGACATCGACATGTATAAAATAGTGAACGAATGTTTATACTTAGGAAAATTTCGCCTAAGAAAAATCCAAAAATGAATGTCATGGTGCTACACTGGCTCTTTCGAGGCGCAAGAATAGCAAAAGCAAAAAAGTAAAGAGAAATCAACATAAAATACAAATAGATGGGGGTAAACACTCGCAGACAATAACAGGAGAAACACAAACGAAACACATACAAATGAGCAAGAAAATGTGAGTACGCGAGTTCGTTGAATGAAAATACTTGCTGATAAACAAACGGTCGTCGCGCAACGCCTCTCTGTTATTTGTTTTTGTTTACAAGTTACCCATTGCGTCCGTATATACCAAGGTGGTTGTGGCGGTGTGGCTGCCAAGTGCAGGAAGACGACAAGCCTCTCCGGGGCATCTTGATGTGGTCGACGAGTGAACACCCGTCATACACATTCAACAGTTAGTTCTAGGAGCAATCAGAGTAACGACACAGCCGTCTCCCAAGACCATGCAGCCGCAGATCCAAGTTGCGGTCACTCTGGCAAACTCTCTGCTCAAGACGGATATAACCACTGCTTGTGCAACTCTGGGATGGCGAGCTACTAAAGCAAGACCCCACCACCACCAGAAAATCTCAATCCAGCAGTATTATAGCAAGTATAGCAACGAAAATTATTACTAGTTTATTTACCAGGTAGCCTACGACTAATACATTCAATCTAAGCTGTAGACTCACTCACGGTACAAAAGCTGCAACCAATCAAATGATGTCCTCGACAAGACAACGCGTAATACCTAACCTCAAACGTTTAGAACAGCATCCAAAACTAAAGTTTCTTAAGAAAACTGCCCGTGGCGCTGAAATGTGGGGGAATTACCCCCACAGCCCCCATTGCAATGGTGCGTTAACTCAAGTCAACTGCGAAACTAAACTTATCTCCAACAATCTTGAAGCCCACCAAATATTCCTGGGTAGCCACTGCTAGATTCGATCATTGAGGAAGTTGGTTATGATTGCATGGTGCGTCAAGCCCAAGTCAACTGTAAAACTATACAGTTTATCTCCGAACAATCTTGACAGCCCCCACCAAATATATTCCTGGGTACGCCACTGCTGGATTCGATCACTGAGGAAGTTGGTTATGATGTTGAAGATTGACGTGTGATCTGATAACCACAAAGTCGATGTCCGGCAGAACAGAAGGCACTGGGCAGAGCACTGAATCAAGTTCGAGAAACTCTCTGCGTGAAGCCGAAACGAACAGACGTCGTCGTTGTGTCCTAGAGCGTCAAAACGTGCCATAATTATCATTGGCGGTTTCTCTTTAGATATAGACCACAACCGACAGTGTTGGCTAGACTCTGTTTCGGGAGGCCCTGGGTTCAAATCCCGTCGAGACCGGCAATCCTAACTGAAGTTTTTTCCAAGGTTTTCCTCAGTCGTTAATGCGAATGCAATGGATTGAGTCCTCTTGAACAGCCCTCGGACTACTCTTCACAATTGAATTGTCCAAAGACTTGAATTGCACCCTGGGCAGGCTACCCACGAAAAGAATCATTATAAACAATAAACAAACACTAATTCACAAAATCATTTACACGTTGACTATTTATTGGATGAGCGTAGCGAGCGAAGCGAAAACTTCAATTTCACTGACCCCTCAAAAAATTTAGCTCCAATGTTTTTTTGTTTTTTGTTTGTTTGTTTTTCTG
Organism: Sweltsa coloradensis; assembly: GCA_024449915.1. Classification (NCBI taxonomy): domain Eukaryota; kingdom Metazoa; phylum Arthropoda; class Insecta; order Plecoptera; family Chloroperlidae; genus Sweltsa; species Sweltsa coloradensis. The sequence continues at coordinate 193,055 of JAMZAV010000926.1, forward strand.
TCTGTTTGTTCGCACGATTCCGGGCAAACGGCATATGCGATCTTGATGAAATTTTGAGGGGACCTTCGAAATCTCTAAACTTAGACCTGCCACGTTTTTGGGTACAATCGAAGAAATATTTCTCATGAATATCGTACTTTTACGATTTTTTTCGATTTTTAGTGCGATATTTTCGTGACATTTGGGTCGATTCTGACGAGATGGATTGGGCTAGAACGTTCATATTTCACATGGACATTGAGGTTATAATGATGTATTGCTTTTTGAAAGAAAAAGTTGAAAAAATTATCCAAAAACCATATAAATAAAGGTTTCTAATTAAGTTTTTTGAGGTATTTAATAACAATTAACAAGTAACAATAGAAACTTGACAACAATCACCTACAATGCGTTCAAAAAGCACTTGATAAGTAAAGAGATCTCACGCAAACTAAAAACTTACAAAAACGCTCATCCATCAACGCGACGGGACTTTAGCGTTTTCCTAGTATTATACACGATAGTGCCAATCCCACCAATAGCTTGATATCATAGATTTTAAAACGGTGTTATAAACCGTTTACCCCCCAAAAAAGAAGGAAAAAAAAACAGAAAGCTGAGCACCTAAACTCGTCTCCGCGCCAGATTTACAACAGGACGGATGCCCCACAAGTACTGAAATATTATATTGGTTTAATGTGAGAGTAAAAACTTTGTTTGTGCTCTCCAACCGTATGAGTGTATGACACTGACAGTGTATGTTTTTACTTTTTTTATTATAACAAATAGCAATCAACTGTAATAAGCTGTATAAACAAACGCATTGTCCGAGTCTAGTAAAAAAAAAAAAAAACAGTATACAAACACACACTTGACAGTAACTAAAGCTCTCAAGGGAGGCCAAGTCTTTCCCGAGTAAAGATAGATACACTCGAAAGCTAGAATGAGCTACTAGGTAAACAAGTCTGCTACTGTTTTTGTTAAATACAACTTTGAAATAGAACTGAACAGAGAAGGAAGACTGCTGCCAAGTGTCTAAATGAAGCCGCAATTCGATTTCCTGTCTGTCGTTTAAAAAACACCCTCTCGTTCGCGGGATTTCGCCGGAGGGAAAAGGGGGGACAGTTTGCCCCAAGAAAAACGACTCATCCTGAGGTTGAACGCCAGAGTGCGGTATCGTATGCGCCGCGGGGATTTGAGCGAAAACAAGGAGCCCTGACATTTGGAGGGCTAACGAAATGTCATGTGATTATACTTTACCGAGTTTTGTAATGGGTTTACATAATTTTGACTGAGCCAACCTCTACGGACATGGACCATGGTGATGTTTAAAAAGGAATTAAAACGTTTGGAGTTTTAGACACGTCATAAAAAAGAATGCCTGGGGAGTGGCTGTAAAAATAATATACAACTTTTGAGACGGGAGAGTGTGAAGCAGAGAGGAGTGAGAGGGGGGGAGGTGAGTTGATAGGGACGATGCATGAAAAGTATGAATATTAGTGGTGTTGAAGGTATGGCCACAGATAATAGAGTACACTTAGTGCACTTAGTGTATGGCTAAGGATAGGTGGTTGCGATGAATGGCGATCAGAGAAATGGTGAAAATTTATACTTTTACGTAAATTTGTTTTTTTAAATCACTGATTTCCACGATATTTTTTACTAACACAAAGACAATGGCGCGAGTGATTATAGGCTATGCATATCAAAATTATGTATGCCTAAAGTACAAAACGAGGTTTACGATGCCTTACCCCTATTGGTGGTCGAGTCGTATGATAGGTATAAGTGATAACCATTTGCAGGGATGTAAATGGTAAAAACAAAATTTAAAAATAATTTTCATCGCCAATTCACCGTTTTATTATGATCTGCAACTGCAAGTCTTCAAGATCAAAGAAAATATATTATTTTCAGCGCGCAAACATAGCCTTTTTCAGTTTCACCACAAATATCTACCTTCGCTCATCAGATTCACTGTTGATCACTTGGGCTCAAGTGGTACTTGAACTTGACTTGATGAGTTATTACTTAGAAGGTGACGGTCGAATGGTGATGATTCAAAGTGGGGGGAAGGTCACTCGTTATACCGACTAGAGTTTCAAATATACAGACCTACGTAACGAACAAACTCGCATCGCAGGATGTAAATCTTCCCAGCTTCATAAGAAAGAACCACCTTGAAAACTCGTTTCCTTATTTATAAGTGTAAACATTAGTCTTGGACATGAAATATGACGTTACGTAACTTGGAAATGTATAGAGTTCTGAGTTAGTGCTATGCTAGCATTTCACACGCTTTGCAGGAACAATGCCAACAAAAAGCAATATTCTACTTCAGCTCCATCCGCCGTGGCTCATACGGCCAGGGCACAGCCGAACCAAAGGGGCTTTGGTTCGAATCACGTAATAGTAGGCTAAGGTCATGGGCATGTGTTAGAAGGACAGTTACGGGTTACCCAAAAGAGGGAGAAAAGTTTATTCCCAGCTTTAAAAACTCATTGGTGGTAGAGGTGCCGAGTAGAAAGATGACTACAAAAATAAATGATCGTTCCTCGCTTGATCCAGCCTTCGCTAAAATGTAATAGTGAAAATATCAAACAAAGAAATATATTAATACTTTCAGGGGCTAGCCCCGCCACCAGTGGCGTATCCAGGGGGGATCGCCCCCCACCCCCCGGAATCCTGGCTTTAATATTATGTTCTGCAACCCATCTGGGTTTAAATTAAATTCATCTGTTAATTTATCTTTTTTTTTACTTCAAAAATACGTATTTCATATTAAATTGCTTGCGGCGCTATATTGTGGGGGGCATCCTCCCCGAAATACATACCTGCGTACGCCACTGCCCGCCACCCTAACCACCCGGGCCATCAAAAGCATTATATTAATCTTCTTTCCCTGAAGGGCAATGTTGGCAGTTAGCAAATAGCTATTCGCTCGGCCAAGATGCATCAGACGTGTATGAAACTTTGCAAAGTTGTCAATAAAGCATACATGGACAGCCCTACTGGCATAGGTTTTCAAAATGATGTCTTAATCAAACAGAAAAAAGATCACGAATAGGCCTATAGTCAATTTTGGAGTTTTTAACAAAATCAAAATTCGTGAAAACCGATTTATTTTTTATAAATTATTTTAAACAAAATTTGGAAATGTGTTACTGCTGATGCTCTGTATTTCCACATTCGTTGCATATGTTCAAAATTTCAAACGCTGAGCGAACAGCAATTTGCCTTAAAGGGGCTAAAAACCCCAAAAATTATTTTTTACCACGTGATGTATAGCACAATACTACACTTAAATGACCGTTTAAAAAATTATATCTTGTAACTGTGATTTAACACGAATTTTTTAATTTTTTTGATCCAGAAATTGGCGAAAATTTGTGTTTTGGAAAATTTCCTAAATCGGCTTAACCTGCTTCTTTTTTGGTGCACATAGATACTAGAGCATAGTACCAATCTAAAATGCCCCTTTATAACATCGTGTCTTGAAACTGTGCCCAAATATACCCTCAAACACGCAAAAATATGCATTCCAAAATCACACCCCATCTTGGTAATCAGCATATTTTGACCAAACAACTTGCCCAAATTACAAAACAAAATATAGAGAATTTACAGAAAAGGCTGTCGAGTACGTCAGTAATGGCCAATATTTTTTTGGATCAAAATCCTCCAAGGTCACGGGGCATAAAGATCGTCCCCATGTTATTTCTTATGGGAGATTTTTGCCGATGGGACCTAGCTCGAAAAATGTCATGTTTGACAATTTTTTGGGAGGTCATGGTGGCCCCAATAATTTTTCTGTTAGTTGCTAAATTCATAACTAGTTAGCCTGAATGAAATATATTTTTTGAAATTAGCGGTTAATTGCCCCTTTAAACGCATGTTCGTGACACTGACGGACGGACAGAAAAGTGATGCCTTGCTCCCTAATTTAGCCTGTTTCTCGTTAATCAAAGTCTCGGGAAACTGAATAATATGATGGATAAGTTGATAAATAATAAGTTATAAAAAATATAAAAAAACATAAAAAAAAAAATTGCAATCGACGACGACGACGACGACGACGACGACGACGACGACGACGACGACGACGACGACGACGACAACAACAACAACAACAGGTAGCTAATTCGCTATACAGCCTATACTACGTACGCAGACTCGAAGTATGCCTACTCTCTATAATTCTATATTGAAAGTTGTAAATATAGGTAAACGTCGCCTCTTTGCGAACCGAGTTGGAGGCACAAGAGAGGTGATCGATTGCTGATTGATATTCGTCCTTTACGTCTCACTTTTATTTGTCATTGAAGAAAAGGTTCCACTCGGCGAATTTTCAAATTACACCCTATAAATTTCGTTCGAAGCCTACCTTCCGAACAGCGTGTTGAGGTAAAGGGTTGGATTGGCCGAACGCCTGATTTATAACCAGTCGGGATACTGATCGGGCGCATGCAGACCGAGATGGATCGACCCCTAGCCGGCGATCAAGGTCAAACCCCGCATCGTTACCCTGTTGGCGGTGGTGGAGGTCTGGACAGTGCCTGACGGATGAGCTTCCATTCCATTTAGCTAGCGAGCCGCAGCATAACTTAGCATCGAAAACCGATAGAGGTGGCGCGGGAGTACGATTTGGGAGGTCGCCGTTCGATATCAACCACCGACAATCCTGACTGAAAAGCTTTTCGAGTGTTTCACACAGGGTGTGTGACTTTATTTTAAAACAAATCATGATTTATTTGATTTAAACCAACTTCTCGATTTTAAATCAAATTTTTTCGATTTTTTTTCGATTTAAATCCAACAATATCAGTGTTTCAAACCTTGTCTAGTTGGATGAGCCGATCAAATACTTTCACAAGCGTTTCAGAAAATATAATTCAAAAATTATTTTAGCTTAAATCAGTTAGAACTCTTGTGTTTGTTGCTCAAAATGAAGAAAAAATGCATTTGATATCAATGATTTTTATTAAATAAAGCAAAACTACCCTGGTTTCCCATGAAGAGGGTCGTACCGATCAAACAAAGAGGGTACATCGGGTGACCATACGATAAACATCAGTGCACTCGTAGACTTAAGTATAGGCCCGCTAGCACATGAATACGGGAGGTCATCGGTTTCATCCCAGCTATACCGCTTTCATCAGTTTTAGGTAAATTGTACACTCCTATCCAATCATCCGAGTACTACCTTAAAATTCGTCACTTGAAGAGAGTATAGGATTTATATGTATACCCTTCAGCGGACATTGCTTCGAAAAAAGTGAGACTCAAAACCGGGAACTCGTGCGTCCTACTCGAACACTTCACTACACTCAAAATTGTGATAGAAGGATCTTCAAAAACCTTCACAACTCGAAAGCTAGGATTGAGTCTGAATAGCCCTACACATCTATAGGTAAATTCAGCAAACTACAAAATCCTTAATTCAAATTCTTTCCTTCAAAAGGAACCGAAAAGAATGTTTTATAAAGAAATCGATTAATGGTGCCCTAGGTTTAAATATATTCTGCGAGAAGGATTCTCGGCGAAGGAGTTTGATAACGAAATCCACTGAAGGATTTGAATGCACTCTGGGAAAAGCCACCGACATCTAGGATACCTCGATGTAAATCAGCAGAGACGCCAAGAGTACGGGGAGAGATTACGAGGAGATTTCAAATGCTTCCTCAGACTTACATTACGAAAACATTATACATGAGGTGGTGGGTGTTGAGGTGCAACGACTAAACTTTAACACACTCCAGGGGCCCGAGCATCGAAGTGACGAGTGTATCATAATGTTTGCGATTTCGATGCTGAAGATATGGGTAAAATAACGTAAAACACAACTTTACAGCATTTTTATATTTTCTCCAGGCGCCTTTACTTTAGTAAGATCCGTAGGCCTATAAAAGTAGGCCCTTAAAAAATATGTTGATATTCGAGTTTCTGTAATCCGTCAAAAAATCGAATACGTTCAAACATCAATACCTGTTGGGATCTGCGTTGATCAAACTGTAAACAAATATTATAGAGAAATATTTTTTTCTGCGGTTCATTTCGCTGTGTTCGATAGCTTTATACAATCCTGCACGCTCCAATACGTTGTGCGTGTGTGTGTGTCATTGTTGATTTTGCTGTTACTCGCAAAATGTTTTATTGCGAAAGAATAAAGTATGAAAATGTAATATATTTTAAACTTCATATATTTAAACTTCACCACAATTTTTTGTATTATTATATATTGATTGTATATATATTGATAACGATTTGTAAAGGTGCTGAGCCTGGCTAGCAAGCACTGATAAGCCGTAGTCCGAGAAAATAGTGACTCGTCACCCCCCGACCCGACGCATGTTGGAATAGGGGTCTGATATTATATTATTGGTTATTAGTTTGTAATATTATTACAAACATTATTTTTCAGGATTCCAGCCAAAGGGAAGAATTGTTGTCACAATGATTCGTATTCGTTCTATGAAAGGCATGCGCTGCCTTGATTACGCCAATTCCCACCTAGCTCGGTTTGGGCGAGCCGCCATGCACATAATTGCAAACAGATAATTGGACACATCTCGTTAGTGGAGATCCAGTCCGGACAAAATTTTGGCAAAGAGTTCGTTTGACCAGACGCAAACTAGCGCCAAGCCAGAACCTGGCGGGCGATCGATGAACCTAGTGTTCTTTATTCACCCTTCAAAGGAATGAATAAGCTGCCAAAAAACAAGAGAATTTTCCGTGTTTCCATTTCCATGCTTGAAACAATATTTCAATTTTAATTTTATACTATTTTTGTAACTTTGTTTTATTTATAACTTTGACGGGATGTTTTGTTGAAACGTAGTGGTGAATAATCAAAATTATGTTATTTCGACAAATTGTATGGTATTTTGAAATTTTAAGTACCTAACCCTATATGATCGTGCATTTAATAATTTGTACAACATCTTTGAATTATTTGTAAAGTACATTTTCTTGTTTTTCTTGATAAATAAAATTACGAAAAACCTCTAATTTATCGAAGTTCTTGATTGTTGCATTCCTTATGGCGCGGCTGGGGGAAGTTCATTTAGCGGGCGCCGGTAATGCCTCCCAGATAAATCAGTGACGGGGGCGGGGGCGGGGGTACGTGTTACTTTGTTATTTTCTTATCGGGGGCCGGAGAACCGAGATATCTCTCATTTACCAATCACAATACCTGCCTGGCTTTCAACCCCCTTGACGTACTGCGCGTCACAAGTCGAGATAAGACAGAGAGAGAGAGGGAGATCTTATCTTGCGCGTGTGAGAGTGAGAGAGGAGATGAACGGCCTCCCAGAATCTCATTCTCAATTATCTCGATATTCTTAAAAAGAACCCTTGTCTACGGTACCTTTGTTTGTACAAGAGTCGGCGACGTGCTATATGTTTTTTGTTTTTTTGTTTGGGGGGGGGGGGGGGGGGTCCCTTTTCTCTTTCCCAACATATACTAATAAATTAGGATTATCGGAATCGAAGAAATCTGGCAAAACATAACAAAAACAATAATTTGAGAGACCTCTTAGATATGCGATTGCCATTCAGTGGTGCCCCTGCAGGAACGTTTTCCAGCCATTTAAGCATTTCGCTACCGTTTTTTTTAGCGTTTTATTGGTAGTCAAAGAAAGCAGTTGGGCCAAGTCAAATTTGTAAATGAGATGCACTTCATAGCTAAAGACACATGGTAATGGTGCAAGAATATGCTCATGGGGTAGGCTACCGATTCCAAATTTTACAATTATCAGTATTGGTAGGCCTACCTAAACTAAGAAGGAAAAATAGAACCGTACCTGTAGGCCCCCCCTACCTACATCAAAACAACGTTCATGTGGGCGGGCCCTTTGTTTTGACTTTTGAGCACTGTAAACATGCTCGGGGCTAAACGAGTACGGCCTAAATGAACAAGGGTGAGGTACCACGGTCTATGATTATGATAAACAGTCATCCGCTATCATCCCACACCACGAACTATACTCAAGAGAACCAGCACCCCGCCCGATTTAGTACCCCATTTGACATCGAGGGAGAACTTTATGGCGGCTAAATGTACGAATTTGAATTCACTGATGAATACGAGCAAACGAGACAAGCCCTTGCAGGAGAGGGGAGGGGGGTCTGTTTATTTGCTGTGTAAAGGGACGGTGTCCCGGGGGACGGCCGCCCCTCCCCCAGGAAATAAGTCGTCGTGACGTCATTCTCTCCACTGGACGGATGTTTTATGCCCTCAACTTTGCGAGACGCCCGCCCGCCCGTTTCAATCAAAGTTAGTGCTGCTGTTTACAGCGGAGCACCTGGGACCCTCCTCGACTTATTGCAAGCGATGGTCTCAACTGCGTACACGTGCGCGCCCCACAAACAGATTTGTAACAATTTCACGCTAGCCAAAGTGAAAAGTACATACGACGAGGTTCGGAAATAAAACTCGGCTTAATTGTTATGCAGTAAAATGATGCACTCTCTGCAATAGCGTTGATTTTAGTCTCGCGCACCCCAACGTATTTTGCATATTAGGCCTATCATGAGATGCAACGATGAGCTTGCGCAACTATTTTTAGCAAACATCAAAAATCGCTTGATCGCCAAATCCAACGAATCTCCAGTCTCCACATACATCCTGGAATCCTGGAAAAACAAAAAAAGCTAGTAAACGTCATTCATTATTTTAATTATGGTGTGTCCACATTGTGAAAAGGAAGTAAAATGTCTGCAGTCGCATATTAATAAAATGCATATGGATTTATATGACAAGTCGTCTCAAAATCCTGAATCTTCACATGTAAGTACTTTGATTAACAAATCTCCACAATCTAGGCCTACCATGAAAGTTGTGGATGTATTGCCTCAACTGGCTTGTAAAAATATGGAGGAGTTAATGAAAAAAATAAATCGAATGGATGTAGAAGATCTTCGGAGAGAGTTGACCAATATAGGTGTTAGTTCATTGGGAAAGAAAAAAGATCTAATAGAAAGACTTAAATGTTCTGTACGTGAAAGTATTAGTCTGGAAGAACAAATTCATGATTACAGGGCTAAAATGAATGGTTGTACTAACTGCCACAGTATGGGCCATGAGGTTGAATTATTGAAAACTTTGCTTGAAGAGAAAGATAAACGACTAATGATTCAAGAAGAACTGATCAAGGTATTAATAGAGAATAAAAAAATAAGTGAAGCTGCACAAACTTTAAATTTGGAAGATGTGCATTCAATTGAGCAAAGGACTTTGTCTACTAATGTTATCCAGCCGGTACTGTCTGCTATGTCTCCGACATCTTTTGTGGATGCAGTAAAGCGTACAACATCGGCGTCTTTAATAATAATGCCAAAAGGGAAGCAATCTTCTGATCAGACTAAACAAAGTATTAAAGATAAATAAAACCGTCAAAATGGGACTAGGAATAAGAACGGTTAAGTCTATGAATAATGGATGTGTCAAGATAGAGTGTACAAATAAAACGAAGTTGAGCTTTTAAAAAAATCGGTTGAAAAAGAAATGAGTGATGAATACACGGTCAATCATCCAAAAATGAAAAATCCAAGGTTGGTTATTAGCAACATGGATGAAAATGATGATGCTAACGATAATCTGGTTAACATCCTTGTTGAGCAAAATCAATTAGACGCAAAGTTGTCTGACAATGCAGATATCAAATTATTCACAAGAAGATTGAAAACAAACAGATAAAAAGAATGATTATTGAAGTTGATCCAGAGACAAGAGAACAACTATTGCAAGGAGAGAGAGTCAAAATGAACTGGAATATCTACGAGATAAAAGACTACATCTATGTTATACGCTGCTACAAGTGCCAAGGATATGGGCATTATAAACGTGACTGTAGGAACCAAGTAGCGTGTGCATATTGCGCGTACAATCACTCGTCCAATGAGTGTGACTCAACTGAAGAATACTGCATCAACTGCGAGAGGGCTAATGTAAGATACAATCTTAATCTAGACCCATATCATACTGCTTATGATAATAATTGCGTGTGTTATGAGAAAGTTGTACAAGCGCAAGAAAATAAAATCAAGTATAAGCTGTAGCAATCATTGTCGTATAAAGATCAAAGAAACTTTAATGATAATATATGGTACTTAAATATTTGTGGGTTAGTCACAAAAAAGGACACCATAGAAATATTCTAAAGGATATTAGACCTTCAATAATTTGCCTTACTGAAACCCATTACACTGATAATGTATATAAAGTGGAAACTGAAATAAAGGGATATAAACACGTATGCATTACATCTGAGAGTAGACATACAGGAGGATGTTCGATATACGTTAGGGAAGACTTAAAAATTGACAAAATTGTTAATTCACATCTGGCAATGAACTGTTGGATTGTCGGAATCAGAATTGTGTCCAAGAGTGTTCCACTTTACATCTATGTTTTATACCATTCGCCTAATTCTTCCAATGCTTCTTTCTAATTTTTTTTGAAGAATGGCTTATGGACTTGGTTGATGTACAGGGAAATCTCATAGTCCTTGGTGATTTCAATATAGATCTGAATAAAGATGACACTTATTCCAAGAAGTTGAAGAATATAATACAAACTACAGGTGTTAAACAGATAGTGAATGAACCCACACGTATTGCAACAAATAGCAAGACTTTGATTGATTTGGTCATAACAAATTTAAATAAATTAAAAGTGAAAGTAAACGATAAACTAAAAATTTCAGATCACGAAACACTTGAAATTAGGTATAACTTTTCTCCCCAAGGGAAAAAAAATCAAATGAAAAGTGCCTCGGTGAATGCCAATAATATATGTTATAAAAAATGTGATTTTGAAAAATTGAATGAATACTTATGTAGCGTGGAATGGCCGGAAATTTCAAATTCTGTAGACAACCTTGCAAGTAACTATGCAAATACCATCAAGGCAGGTTTAAGCAAGACAAGTAGAGAGTTCAAACGGGGGAATGAGTCAACAAATAAACCATGGTTTAGGAACAATGACAGGCTAAAGGAGCTATGGAAGATAAAAGTGAATGAGTGGAAGAAAAATAAACTACAAAGCAGTGAAGATCAACTCAACACACATATCGTTGTGCTAGAAATATGTTTGTCAAGGAATTATCGAAGGCAAAGGTGTAAGTTCTATGAAAATAAGATTGACAAGTCAAAGAATGATAGTAAAATTAATGTGGATCACCTAAAAAAACTTGTTCAATGTGAAGGGGGCCATAAAATGACAAAGAAACATTTAATGGGATTAAGTTTTGAAAAAAGTGAAACAGGGGACTCGCCTGAGGAAAATTTTAACAATTTTTTTGTGGACAGTATTAATGAATTTGCAAATCAATCCCAATAATGATTCTATGTCTGTTGATTTGGGTGTACAACAACCTACACGTGAGGAATTTAATACCTTTAATTTGATAGGCATTTGTGAATTAAAGAAAATAATTTTTAGTTTAAAAATAATTAAGTTCAACTGATGGTATCACAGTCGAAATTATAAAGAAAACATTTGTGTCATGTGGAGCACAGCTGTTAGAAATTGTAAATGAATCTCTAACAACTGGTCAAATTTCCCCTCCAGTTGGAAACTATCAACAGTTATTCCTGTTCCAAAAGTAGCAAACCCAAAAATGCCACAAGATTTTAGACCTATTAATATGCTGCCAGTTTATGAAAAAATATTAGAAATTGTAGTTCATAACCAGCTGTTAGATTTTTTTGAAAGTTTAAAAACCTATTTTATAAATATCAATCAGGATTTAGAAGGAAAATGTCAACTGAAACTGCATTGCAATATTTGATTTCCAAATGGAAAAGTATTCTAGATAGTGAAAACAATATAAATAGTTGCTGTTATGATAGATTTAAAAAGGGCTTTTGAAACTATTGATAGGAAAATATTGATAACTAAATTAAGTAAATATGGAATAAATGGAACAGTGATTGAATGGATAATGAGTTATCTTGAAAATAGAACTCAACAAACAAGAATACTAGGAAATAAATCTAAGCAAATTAAAACTAACATTGGGGTTCCCCAGGGGTCTGTTCTTGGACCTCTGTTGTTTATTGTTTACATAAATGACATGCCTGAATCTCTTTTAAGAACATTTGTAAACCTTTTCGCAGATGACACACTCATTTGGTATGCAGGTAAAGATTTGAAAGAAGTGTGTGATATAATAAATAGGGATCTTAAATTATTATGTGATTGGTTTATGAGGAATAAGTTGAAGCTTAATGTAACCAAACTCAATGTATTCTTATTTCAAATTCATTAGTTAAAATCAATAATACACTACGCATTAATCCAAATTGTAAAATTGTACTGGAAGGGTCTGAACTAGATTTTCAAAGTAATGTAAAGTATTTGGGGGTTATTATAGACCAACTTTTAAATTTTCATGATTATGTTCAATATATATCAAAAAAGATTAGCAAGAAAATTGGTTATATGTACAGAATTAGCAAACACTTAAGTCAATGGTCAAGATTGATGATATATAAAACAATAATCAGACCTCATTTTGAATACTGCACTTCTTTACTCTGGAAATCTGGTACTGATAACATAAGAAAGTTACAAATATTGGAAAATAAAGGAATGAGAATTTAAATTTAGGGTTAACAAAAGAACACATGTTAGAGATATGTTGGATGTTCTTGAAAGGATGACGGTTGAGCAAAGATTGGGCCTGAAGGTACTAATTTTCATCCCCAATGTTGTGGATGGAAAATTCAATGACAACTTTGATGAGTTCATTAACAAAATAATGAAGTTCATGATCATCAAAACTAGGCAGGCCAATCAATTTCATTTAAACATACAAATATGACTGTTAACCAAAAATCAATTTTTATTAATGGAAAACAAATTATATAATAGTCTAACCAAACGGTATCAAAGAAAGTAGATTCAATATATATAAAACTGAATGTATTAATTTTTAAAATCTGAATTTCCATATGAAGGAATGTGACTTAATTGTTGGAATAGTTTAATTTTGTATTATGTATAGACTCTGTTTTCTACTTATGTGAAGCGCATAATTGTATATTATGTTATATTATTTGTATTTGTAATTTTATATTGTATTTATGATTGTAACATGTAACGAACTAGCGAAAGCTAAATAAATAAATCATACTACTACTAATACTTACCTCCAATTTTCCCCCCCACAAATTTAAACTTTGTAAGTTTTTTTATAGGGTATTCACATGTCGCGAACTGGGAACATTTCAAAATATAACTAATAATTTTCTCCTACTCAACTTGCGAAATTAGTTACGAAAAAACTATTTGGGGTCAGCGGAAAAAAAGAAAAAAAATCACCTACAATGAGGCACTTAAACTTACTAACTTAATAACGATTCCCCGACATTTAATTTCCAGGATTTCCATTACGAAAACGTATTTTTCCAGACCGCAAAGTTGGCTGACTGGCAAAATGATCGATAACTGATTTTGTCTCAGTGTCCCAACATAATTGGGGTCTGGGGGCTTGTCCCCGAAAAAATTGTTGATAGTTTATTAAATAGGAGAGAGGAATTGGAAAATACAATTTACATAAACAAATTCCTTGAGTCTTTGCCAGGTTAGTTCAGGCCTTGCTATAAGTTAGTTTCTTATAAGCTACCTACTAAAAGTTACTATAGAGAGAAGCCTTCATATGAGACAATGCGCTGCGAGGCTATTCTAGATGTCTATGAGGCAGCGACAATCGATTTGTTTATTTGTTGATTTGGAAGGACGCGTCAACCGTTAGGTCATAATGCACCACTCTAGCCTAAGGGGGGGGGGGGGGGGGGGGGCATGCTGGTCAGAACCAGCCACGGGTAAGGGGAGGAAGGGGGGTTTCTCACGTCGCGGTCGTCATCGTCTTTGTCATCGTTCGTTGTGTCATTGTCATCGTCGCCGGGGGGTCGTCAAGGGAAGGGGGAAGGTCCCCGACGACGATTGCCAGAGCTCGCCTCTAGTTTCGGGGAGTAATATATTCCGCTCTTTCTAGCTGATGTTTGCGAGGTGGACTTTTTCTCTTGAATCGCCTTTTACGATTAGCAGAGCCATGCTCTGGGCCAATTCTACCCCGGGCCCAGACGGGTGACAATCGAAAATGTAGGTTCATCGTCACTTGGTCACACGATGTCGACGTTGGTGCAAACACAGGGATTCGAACCGGATCATGCACGTTACACTTATCGTCTCGGGCACGTGGACGACGCTATTATTTATTTATTTATTTATTGGGTTCACTCAAATACAGCATTGCTGCCATTTTACATTGAGGTACTAAGATATAATAAATTTAAAATCATATTATAAAAACATAAAACATAATAAAAATGGTAGAACATAAACATTTCAGTAAACATACATTTACTACCTCTATACCCTGTAGCCTACAATGAATTAACTAGATACGATGATGAATTGATGATTTATAAAGTAATGATAATGATAGGCATAAAAAAGAACAAAGCAGTTAATAAAAATGTGACCAATCTTGCACCAAAATGGGTGTGTATGAACTGTAAAATAAAAATACACATCGGGCCGACCCTGTAAAATCGAAATATGGACTGAAATCCCCAGGGACAAGATTTTCGTTCCCGTTTTTACAAAAACCAACCACCTTGGAGCGTTCGTCGCCTATATAGCCACTGGCTACATTAATGAATGGAAGTTTTGACGTTGCCAAGTTGGTAGGCTACTAATGAGGCCCCGAGGGTTTTCTACAATGAGTAATTCCGACACAGAATTACTCCTATTAGACCGGACACGTCACGTTGGACTCGGTACTGATCATTTCATAAGGAATGCCACAAGACGACGACACGCCTTACATTGTAATTATGATGTGAAGTAAATAGAGCTACCTGTAGTGTTTCGGTCAATCAAAGATGTTGGTTCTCAAACTGTGGGCCGTGAGACCAATGTGCACAATCTATACAGTAGGACCCGGTTCAGTGGCGGAACTAGGCTCCCGCAGGGCCCGCAACTGCGGGCGGGTCCAGACCGTTAAGGGGGCCCGTAAAAAAAAAACTCATTAAAAAAACACTATTTCACCCTGTTTGGAAAATATAGCATTTATTTTCGTTGCTAAAATGACCGTTTTGTGAATCTAGCGGTTTGAAGATGAAATCTAGCGGATATTTTGGAACTTTTAGCGCCCACAATACAACAACTCACAAAAACTATATTATTTTGGTATTGCATTCAGCCCACAACTTTTTTCTAAAAACACACCAAACGCACTCTAAAAACCTGATGTTCGTAATTTTCGCATTGGGGGGCTTTGCCCCCAAACCCCCCGTGCTTTAGCCTATACATCCCACCCGGGATGAAAAGCCTGAATTCAACACTGAGCCTATATGCTTGTATGTATCTGTTAGGGGGGGCCTCCATAGAAATTTTGCGGGCGGGCCCATGAAACGAAGTTCCGCCACTGTCCCGGATGTTATGCAGGTAGGCTACACGGAAAAAAGTGGGCTACCGTACGTAAGTGGGCGCCTGTCCAGAACACCAAATGATTTTTGGAAGTAATTAAAATACATATTTTCTGAACATCAATCGAAGAGAAAAATACTCTTGCTTTGGGCCTATGTCAAAAACAGACATTTTCGAAAAAATAGCTTTGTTAATTTACCTACGGCGGGAAAGTCTCTCATTCTCCATAAGTATGCCCCCGGGTTTCTATCAGATGAGATGATTGAAATGATGGAAATGGGATTGCATGGGCGCCCATGTGCAGCTCTACGAAGCGATCACAGTCACTTCATGGCCAAATGAGGCAATGACAGTCAATAACAAAAAGACATGTACACTGTATTGATAACAAATAATAACAATACATCATTACGCTCGTTGGGTTGTGGGTGGGATTTATAGGATGATATCGGGTATCTGAAGAAGAAAAAAAAACGGTACGCGCGGGTTACCAGAATATGAACTTTAGGTACCGGTACCCGAATCCTTCCTAGATGCTAAGGATTCGAATGTTTGTTAGAGCAAATTTTGTTAAATTGAACATTCGAATCCTTCCTAGATGCTAAGGATTCGAATGTTTGTTTGAGCAATTTTTTGTTAAATTTGAACATCATCAATAATTTAAGTGTTAAGTTTATTTGGATTAAGGGTGCCTGGGTGCGCGTCAACCGTTAGGTCATAATGCGCCACTCTAGCCTAAGGGATATGGGGAGGCCAAAAATCACATACTGGTCAGAACTATTAAACTCAAAAAGCCAAGGGCGGGGGGAGGGGACCCTCACGTCGTGGTCGTCGTTATCGTCTTTGTCATCGTTCGTGCTGTCATGGTAGACGTCGTCAAAGGGAGGAGGAGAGGTCTCCAGCGACTACATGCCAGTGCTCGCTTCTAGTTCCGTAATGACGACTCGTTACTCCCCCACATTAGGCTACTAAATAATGTTTGCATGGACTTAATTTATGTCTTTCCTCGTCTTTTACGATTAGCAGAACCATGCTTTGGGTAAAATTTTACCCCAGGCCCAGAAACATTGCAAATTTGTAAGAATGAAAAAGTCATGTGGATGGAAAACTTCCCAGCAGTTCAAATTTGTGAGTTTGTTTGTTGATGATCAATTTTTAACAAAGCCACAAATTCGAAATGTTGGATAGATTCACGAACACGGCAATTTAGTTCCTATTATAAAATACGTGTACCCCGTATGCCCTACTTTTTTTGGTTTATTTTGATTAAGGACGCGTCAACCGTTAATGCACCACTTCAACGTAGGTGGGGGGGGGGGGGGGTCCATGCTGGTCAGAACCTGAGCCACGGGTAAGGGGAGGAAAGGGGGTTCTCATGTCGCGGTCGTCATTGTCTTCGTCATCGTTCGTGGTGTCATTGTCGTCATCGTCGTCGAGGGGTCGTCAAGGGAAGGGGGCTAGGTCCCCGACGACGATTACCAGAGCTCGCCTCTATTTTCGGAGAGTAAAATACTACCCTTCATTCTAGCTGATGTTTGCGAGGTGGACTTTTTCTCTTGAATCGCCTTTTACGATTAGCAGAGCCATGCTCTGGGCCAATTCTACCCCGGACCCAGACGCTACTGTTTTAATTTGTTGATGTTCTAGACAACCTGTGGCTTCGTTTGTGATTCAGTTAAACATTTTTATTTGTTAGGCTACATTGTTGTAGCAGTGCCAGTGTTGTGTTGCTTTGAGCGCAAAATGACTCCATTTAAAGCAAAAATCTATTACGGATTCGGTCACCCGAATCTGAGAGGGGCTGGACTGGAAATGAATCCATATTCCATATTTGACTACCCGATTATGTGTTGAGTCAAAATTTATGTTGAGCCATAGATCAGAGAAATCCGGGCTCAATGTTCTATGCGCAAAATTAATCAGTTCACCACATCACATCATCGATTGGATTGTCTTCCAGCGAGGCCCGAGAATTTGGCCATTATTTGGTTGGCGCTTCTATATTAAAACGACAGCCAATCGATGACACTGCGCGGTACCTTCTCGTTTCACCACGACTGTACAATACAGCATTCACAAACCACTCCACTACTTTACACACAGACATACCAAGCGGCCACGAGCAGTAACTCCATCTCGCACACAGAACAGAATGTATTGCAAGTATCACAAGTAGAAAACTAGACTGACGAGATCAGACACAAGGTCCCGCTTCGAGACCCGGTTAGGTGACAATGACAAGTATAGAAGAGGGAGGTTGTCAGTGTAACCCTATACTGTCTAGCCACCATCCCGCAGCAGACGTATATTTCCGGTGCACACAGTAATTATATATTCCAACATTGCTGGCAACTCTCCATAAACGTGCGACAAAAACATTTGAAATTCAAACGGTCTTAGCCAATTATTCAAATTAAGCAATAAGTCACGAGATTTGCGATATGCATGGCATAATACCTAGAGATCGAGTGGATTTAAAACCAAGGGCCGAGCATGTTAGGACTGGGCTTGTCTAGCCTAGACCAGGCTCAAACAGCGGATTTCATGTTCATAATTAAAACGGTAAAACTAACATGCCGAGGGCCTGGCCTAGCCTAGGCGCGGGACTGTCAAGAGGCCTAGGCCTACCGCCATAATCACAAATAGGAGGGCGAAGGCCTGTAACCTATGTAGGTCAAACTGTCAAAGAGATGGTCCAGCTAATTGACTTTTGACCTCCCATTGCGTCCTAACTACTGAGCCTCAAATGAATGGTGAATCGGGGTACTTACGGTGTCTCCAAGCAAGGCCTACGCCAAGTAGATGACCTCTTCCGAGACATCATTACTTGTTTGAAATATAAAGTCCGTGAAGTCATCAGTCATAGGACCTACAATTCCATTAGAACACGAATGTCTAGATCCATAAAGAGTAAATTCACTTGATAACTAAACAGTTCATACGATCTCAGGAGGTTGAGTCTGTTTAGTACCTCGTCTTATTAATAACAAATGTGATAAACGCGAAAACATTAATAATTCAAAGACATTTTATGACATAAATTGTAACACAGCACCATCACTCATTACACTGTGCACTGCGGCATTGCAGCTGTCTGTAGATTGAAAAGAACGGACTGAAAGAAACAAAGAGGTACACCTGTGCCATCTAGCGGCAAGCACAGTAACCAAAATGTGCTACTTTACCGACTGCTCACCGGTGTGTGCGACTGTTGGCAGTACCTAGTACCGCGAATATTTGAAATAAATTTAGTTTTCCCATTCAACGTGTACCATTTGGTTGTTACCATTTTAGATAAAAAAAATTGAGATTATTATAGTGTCAAAACCAAAAGTTGAAATATGCAGAGATATTACTCTACCTAATAAAAAATATAGTTATTGTACCAAACATCAGCAAGATTTTCTTACTTAGTTTGTATTAATCTTCCTTTGTGCATGAAAAATATTTATTTATTTGTGGCCACATTACATCAGGACAAATGTCCCACGAGTGTAATTTACCAAACTATAACATACAAATCGCAACAATACAATGTAAAATTAGTTACATAAAAATGACTATAAAAATTATTTCTCGATTTGGTTAGTCGGGAAACACTCCCGTAGGTGTAATTGTTATTATTTACTACAATTCAGAAAGTATCCTGATGGTCTAGTGGTTAAGACGCCTGTCTGGAATGCGGGAGATCCGTGGTTCGATTCCCGGTTGGGGCGGACTTTTTTAATTTCTGTATTGTAGTAAATAATATAAAAATTATATAAACATGAATGTATGTGTGTGTGAGATGATGAATGTATGTATGTATGCGTATTGCGTTGTATGTATGATTGAGTGAAATATTTCAGATACTATAATAATAAGATATATAATAATAACAGATATTTTATATTTTGTGGTCACAGTCACCTTTCCCAATTAATTTTAAAAAAACATTGTGCAGCAGAGTAAATTTAGATAGGCCTAGAGTAAATTTTTTTCAAGGAGGCCAAGGAAGAAATGGAAGGAGTCCGGAGCAGTAGACCTAGAGACAGGAGAAGAAAGCTGAGAAGATGTGGAAAAGATACGATTGTGAGAGGTGGGAAAGATGTGAAAAAAATTAGTTGCAAAATCCAAGCTGACCCTGCTAGAAGCAAAAAACAGTGATGAAGAAATTGAAAAACAAATAATTACCGTAATGATTAAAATTTTATTTTAACAATAATATCAAATTACTGGCAGTTCTATAAGCAGTAACTAGTTAAGTAAATACTCTATAGAAAGTCGTCTGCAATTCTTTATCCAGACTTGTGTCCAAGTCCAGTGACCACCACGAGTCACAAGTCGCTGCTGTCATGCTAACAACTTTCCAAACCTAGGACTGAGCCCACTAGATGCAGTGTAGCACACACACAAGAACTGCTAGAATTAAAACTCTGTCCACCATTCGTGATGGCGTGGCTCTCGATTCATCGAACCTTACAACCTTACGTTTCTCCAGCCTTCCCCTATAAGACCTTAGCAAGTCAGGGTCGTGCATTACTTTATGCAGCCAGTGTTTATGACCCTTGATCCACAGATATTGCGGCATTATTTTGGAACAGCCGACACGAGTCTTGAACCACAACGAGATTCCTACGAGTTCCGTCACGCGATTCTTAACTGGTGATGTACACACAAGCGGACTACCCCCAGGGCCGTAACACGTCTTGTTGGTCTCGCTGGAACCAAGGCAAACGATGTTGGGGATATCCATTTTGTACTGGTTCTCACACACCTATAACACAACCTTGAAATTGTATCGAATAGTTTTGTTTTTTTAAAATACAGGTTAGAACATGATTTTTTTAAACATCAAGGTACAATACTACGAATCGGGGAATACAAAATGGTGTATTATTTTCATCACCAATTCATCACTTTTGAGCACAACAAAAACCAAAACTTGTTTATGTCTCACCACAAAGATCTTCCTCTGGCCAAGTGGTATTGTTGTGAACTTATGACAATACTTTATTATTTATTTATTTAACATCTATCCTATTCAGTTAAAAAATTTATTTACCAACTAAGGAGGACAACTAAATAAATCTAATTACATAGATGCAGACACAACTTAGAACTATGTAGTTAATTAAATATTTGAAATACTAATATTACAACAACAATGTATTAAAAGTTTAAAACACAATAATTTTGATAATAAATTTAAAAACGATATTAAATGCTATTAATTAATGGACCAAATATAAAAAAGGGATGGGAAAAAATAAAAGAAGAAAAAAATCATTAAAAAAGAAAAACAAAAAGAAAAAACTCACCTCTGGTGGTTCCACGGAAACGTTCTTCCACTCAAGCCGCATCTCAACTTGTGTATGGACGAGTTGGCTTTCATCCTAGATCAAAAGCCAAAGAGATGCCTCCTTAAATATTGAAACATGCATACCAACTGACAGAAGTACATAAATCGGATAGACAACGGTTTAACGTTAACCATTTAATACTTATGTATGAATCAAATAGGTATTTTTTTAAAGTACAGTACATAGAAAGAGCAACATTCCACGAGCTTTTGGACAACATCAGTACAGACAAAGGAAAAATAGATTGTTTGGCTATTCTTCCTAATCAAAACCAAGAGATGCTCTTAAATCTTGAAGCGTGCATTTACTCTCTGAGTACATAAATATGACACGGTTTGTTTCTTATCTTTGTAATCAAATAGTTTTTTTTAAAGTACGGGCACTATGGAGAAGCCACTTCAATGAGCAGTTTATTGGACACGATTCAGACAAGACTTGACAAAGAACGAATTTTTCAGATTATTATTTTATTAAAATTATTTCAATCGCCATTTCTAAAATAAATAATAAATGTATTAAACTAACCCAATCAGTTGTGATCTATTTCATGGAAACAGTGAATTAAAGTGGAAGCAACTGTAGGTCCGTCCAGAAACAATGACATAATATCCAAAACAAGACAGACTTATCTCGTGGCCGAAAATACATGTGTGTTGTTACTAGTTGTCTGAAGGATTTTCGTGCTTGTGAAGAAGATATTCGTCTGTAATCTACATCACAAAGCACAGGTGGTTTTCTTCTGTTAAAGCAAAGGTCTTGTGCTTTTTTTTCTTTAGAATAATACAATGATGCAATTGTGAAATCACTTAAACAAAGGATAGGCCAACAACCAAGATTCTGTAGCTTTGCCAAGGGATTAGACAAACAGCAATATGATGCGATTGGGAATAATTTTTAGCAGATTATTGGACTCAACTTGAAATAAATCCAGGTTCAAAAATGGTTTAAACGCCTGAATACTTAAAAAGGTATCGAGTTTTGGCAGGGTAATGCCGATTAAGTTTAGCCCCGTTTGCTGCCAACTAAGGTATAAATGGATCATTCACATTTTGTATATAGATATTCTTAACCCAGTATCTACATTTCCAAAATGGATTTTCCACAATTGTACTCCATAGGTAGAGGGTACTTGGGTAACCTACAGCAGTCATCCTGACTTTTACAAAATTATTGTAGAGATACCGGGTCATAGTGTGAGAAAAACAAGGATAATTTTGAATGGCAATACCTTATCAACTCTTTTTTTAGCATTTTTTAAATTATATTTAAACTATTTATCCGTTTTACTTTAATTTTGGCAATTTTTTTTTAAAGTTTGTTTGATCGATACATCGATAATACTACTCAGAAAACTTAATATGACACGTCATAAAGATTACCATATTGGTTAAAAATGGATAATTTAGAAATGATTAAAACTTTTATCGATTTTAATTTTGTATCCTTTTACATACAATTTTGCACAGTAATGATGCATTTCTATCAAATCTTATGAACCTCGAGAAGATTAAAAATGATAAAATGCATACTTAACCATATGTTGCATCGATACATTACATTCGATTATCAAATGGTAAATCTTCGTCGATAATATCGATATCACCAACAAAGCCTGTTCCGACCTATAAGTGATACCTCAAGTGTGGCAAGTGTAAGTCAAAACAATACAATTGCGTTCCGTTCACTGCCTCGCTGTCTTCGATGTCATGTGTTTGGTTTCGTCATCGACTGATAGCTCATTTCCAAACATAAATCTCCAGTGTGACACCATCAGCCCAGCCAGTGCATGGCAAAACGTGAGATAATAGTTTGGTTCGTGCACTATTGACCAATTTTTTTATATTTCAATAATCGATAATGAATTTTGGTTATCGATTATCGAAATAATATCCATTATTGATTATCGATCGATAATATCAATTATCGTGTGCATCCCTACAATCTACCATATTTTGTCACGTAAGATTTAATTTAATAAATGATTAAAATACTGTGTGTAGCCATTTGTTTCAATCATCATCTAGGTCCTCATTAACTCACCAGTTGATTGAAATAAATAAATGATTCCAAACAACAGATCTTCAATGACCTTGAGGTAGACTAAAAACTCACTAGATCAACGATGCCGTTCAAGCTGTCAACCACTAGAAATTCTTTCAGTTCTCCATACAAAAAACGGGGATGTGGGATAATCTGCGATACTTTGCGTTCCTGGTAAAACTCGGTGATGCCTTGTTGCTTCGGCACTTCGATGATACCGGCGAACACTGTGTAGAGAGAAGGATCGTCGTCGGGTCGGAAGCAGTGGGCTACCGTCAGCACCCACATTGTATCTACATGCATTATGAGCAGGAAGAAGAATTATCATTATAGGCAGGAGAAAACTTGGGAAACATATTTTCTCTTAGAAGCAAAAGATTCAGCATGCATTTTATCATTTACTTTTAAGCTTCCCTTCTGTATATTTTTCACAATACAACCTGTTTTTGTTTGCGGCGCCTTATCAATGTTCTTTCAAAACACAACCTTAAAAAATGTTATAGAACTGTTCATATTACGTGCATCAAGCAATAAAATCATATTTTCGGTTTAATCTCGGTTTTTCATTTATACTTTATTAACCCACAATAACGGGGCTCCTCCATACCCTACAGTAGCCAACCTGTCCCGTCATGGGCCAGGTAAAATTACATTAAAATAAATAAATACCAATTTTTTCAACCCATTTCAAACATAAAAATCCAAGTTAAAAAATCAGATTATCCAAATAGTATGCATCCATATTGATGGCATGTCATCACTCATCATTCTTATCAGAAAACAAAGAAATGAACATGTCACAGGTAGAATGCCAATAAGAATGAGTAGGCTATTTCATAGTTGATAGGAAATTTTTGAATACTTCTGTTGCTTGTTCTTTTAACATGTTGATAAGTGTTGTTGATAATAAGGTTGATATCATAAAATATAAATACATAAATAAATATAAATATGCCCTACATAAAAAGCTAGCTATGGATTGTCAGATTGATACTGAGTTGGTATAATTACCTACAAGTGAACCAGTACAGAGATGATCGCCATACCGGTAATAATTTAACGCAGTTGCTTTGAAGACCACAATCCACGGAAATTGGCCCAACTTTGCGTAGTGTGGCACGATGGTGAGCGTGCTTCTTTCAGTTGTTGTCTGCTCATTGCTGCTGCTATTGACATCTTCATTGAACTTCATTTCTTCTCTATCCGTATGGTCACTAGGTCTTGTTGTAGACTCATCACTATATACTGGAAAGTCATCTGTAACTGCGTCAGTTGCTTCAGTACTGTCTTCATTTACTGTCGTATCATCTGTTTCCCTCTCAGTGCTGATTACAGCAGTACTGTCACCAGTGTCTTCCATTTTTTGGTCTTCTACGACTGTTGTACTGTCTTCAACAGTTGCTTTGACATCTTCTGTTTTTTTCTCTTCCTCAATTGCATCACCGTTACCCTTGATGTTTTCTGGAACAATTTCTCTTTTTTCTTCAAATTCTGTTTCATTTTCTTCTCTTTCATCCTGTTCTGTATTTTTTATAAATTTACCTTCATTCTGCAACGCCTTCTCTTCAACTTCTCTGGTTGTTTTACTTGATCTCTTGTTGCCTATCATCACAACTTTGGCAATAGTTTCCTTCATGTCTCTTTCTTTTTCATCGTCTGACATTTGTGTCGCCACTTCCGCCTCTTTGTCACTTGGAAGTGCTTCATATTGAGATGATGCCTCTCCATAGCGCCTTTCAGTTGCACTTTTATCTTCTTTGTACCCTTCTAATATCACTTTTCCCTCTTGACTTTGAGTCCCACCTTCAACCACAGATCCCTCTTTGTACCTTCCGAAGGTCCTCTTAAATTCCCACAAATCACTTAGTTCCTGTGAATTTGTATTCCCGGTTGATGTCTGTAGGGTTGTTTTTCTTCCATCTTTGGCACAAACATGTCTTACCACAACCATGAGAAAAATCCACAAAAAGATCCAATAACATTGCCTAATATTTACCATTGGATAGTATCGGCGGTATTCAACGATCTATATGACAGCAAGTTTCATACATTCTAACAGCACTACCTGTAACATTTGAACCTTTCAGCATTGACATACTACCAACATAATTAAGTTTCCTAATATCTTTCAAGTAGGTACTAACCAAGAAAGATGGCACAGGTATAGAGTAAATTATAAAATAAGTTGATACTTCAGTTCACTAGGTGGTAGTTGCCAAGAGACACTAAGAATGAGTTATTCTAACTCCTACAATACACAATGTCCATTTTTTAATTCACTGTAATTTTATTTGGGGCATACTAACTTGCCTTGATAAATTCACTAAAATAAACATGTATTGGGTTTTATCTTTTAAGATTTTGTTAACATTAGTTATTTTTACACTTATATTTATTTACATGCCACATATTATTTTATTTTAGCCAATTAATGCTCTCTTTGTTCATTTATACTAAAATTGGTTGGTTTTGCTCATTTGTAGCAAAAATAGACAGTAGAACAGTTTAAAAAAAATTACCAAATTACTAATTAGGTTAATTTGCAAAAATTAAAGAAATATTGAAAATATAAAACTTGTCTTGAATTTGAGTACCTTATGTAAGTTTGTTTAAAATTATAAATAAAGGTGCAAGGTAAAATTTGTTAGGAACACTTACCATTTAATTCTAATAAGCCAATATTTTAAAAATTACTGCTGCATTAACTTATAACTTATATTTTTAAGTATAACTACCATAAGGTAGGTAATGATGCTAATATTGTGATCCTAATCATGTCAAATCATCATTATCAAGTATGGAATATCAATATTCATTTACTCATTTACCCTCTGGTGGGTCCGTGTTTCCTTGTTCATAACAAGTGTGACTCCTTGTCCTGCTGGGGGGGTCTAGCAGGTGATGAACCTGTTAGACCCTACTCGTCTTTTCCTTCAACCTCTTCATCTGCAGCCAAGAGCTAATATAGCACGTGTACCTGTGCTATAGCCAAGAGCTTGCAATTTGTAGTCTTGTTTCCTTTCGTTTTCGAATCCCAGTCACAGTTAGTAGGGCAGCCTCTCTCGTTGCCACGGGTCTTGGTTCAAATCCAGGGTAAGACATGGTTCTTTTGTCGCCCAAGCACCAGAGTCTAGGAGGGAAGCCCCCTCACTGGTTGTGCTGTGTTGTGACTTTCCACCCTTCCTATCTCTAACCTTTTCTCTTTGTATGAATGAAGAGGCACCCTTGCCCAGCAACAGCAGGAGGGGCAGCTTTTCTTTTGTTGCCAAGGGTCCTGGTTCGAATCCAGGGTAAGTCATGGATTTCTTGTCTCCCGAGCACCAGAGTTGGGAGGGAAGCCCCCTTACTGTCTGTGCTGACTGTGTGCCCCAGTATGAATGGTGTGTGAAGTAACCTTGCTGATGATGACAACATGCTTGCAGAATTTACTTCTTGCGTGGCCCTACCACAGGTTTGGTTATGTGTTGTGAGTTTTGGTTGCATGTAGTTAGCTGATTTTTAGTGGCCACCATCCGCCTGAAGAGTCCCAGAAGGACGAAACGCGTCGTGGATTAAGGTAACAACTTTAAATTAGCTACAGTTGTCATCAGCAGGTGAAAAGTTTTGTTGCCCCCAGCCCTTCAGGCTGGGCTTTATGTTCTCTATGCTTTCCCAACCTGTCAACCCTTCTCCAATCTAAACCAATATTCATTTACTATGTATACATGAAGGTTTGAAATCAATTTTAAAACGTTTTGACTTTTGAGTTTTGAAAACAGCATTGTATACGCTTTGAAACTGGGTTTCACTTGGTTCAAGTCTAAACCATTTTTCTTGGGTTTGACTTCAAAACTATTTTCAAAACAGTCATTAAAAGTAGTTCTAAATAACAACTAAAAAAACGTTTGAAAACGTTTTGAGATCGTTTTTATACCAGTTCATATACGGACGTCGAATTAGTTTTGAATCAAGTCAAAACCTTTTCAAAACTGCATGTACATGTAGTAAATAGGTATGTATTTTTTAAAATCCCAGTAGACAGGATTTGAGGATGGTTTTATAAGCAGTTCATAGGACTTGAGGACAATCTGGATGTCGAACTTCTAGGCTAAACTAAACAAATCATGTTCATTAGTAGAACATTTTAATGTATTGCACAAAGACAACATAATAAGACTACCCTAGTCAAAATAAATTTACAATACATTATCAACAAGAACATGTAAATATTAAAATATACATTAACAACATGATCTGGGCGTGTTCCAAATTCTCAAAGTTATGTTGCTTATTTGTGCAATGGTGGAAAGGAACGAAGCTTCGAATTAGGAACACACCACAATCGATGTAAAACTTGGTGTTAGCAGCTCTTTGAAGCGTGTCGTCGACATCATACAAAGACAGTCTTGTCCATTAAGAGGGAGAACTACGGCCAATATTAAACTGCGTGACTACAACTTTTAGTCATATCTCAACAATGCTTCGGAACACTTAAAATATCCCCATGGATTTAGTAGTATTATTTACAATAAATAAATGCAAAATACTGTAGGGTTTTTAGTACAATTTTTATCAATTAATTAATAATTCTTTTTAAAATTTAAATAATCATGCAGTCTCCTAACAAAACCACAGGGAATAATAATTACAATAATATTTCATTGTTATGTAGCAACGTTACATAATTCTACTCGCTAGCTCGCAAGTAGCGAATGACTTTTGATAGGTTGCAAGTGAAGTTTTCTTACTTCAGAAAGTACTTTTTCACTCATCAACCATTAAAATAATCCATCAAAAAATAAAAAAATTGGCTGAATTACAGCAGGAAGCCTATACAGGTAGGCCGATCAAGCTTTAAAAAAAACGCAATTAAATTTGTTTCTAGACGTTAAAAAATCGCTAACGGCCAAAAAGAATGTTTCTAGATGTTAAAAAATTGCTAATGGCCAAACAGAAAATGCCTGGGTGAAATGCCTCCCGCGGTTGGGGCTTTGCCCCAGGCCCCTGAGTTGTCAGCGCGAGTAGGATTTCTGGTAAGCGCAACACTCTTAATGTGATTATTGGAGGGTTGGTTATGAAGTGTTCACCAGATATGACTTAGAAGAACCGTAATTTTGCAAGTTTGTAATATTGCAACTACTCCTCCGTCTTGTAAAGTGCCAGTCAGTCAGACGGTCCACAGCAGAGCTAAATATTGAAGGCGAACAAGTAGGTGTGAATATGTCGCAAGGCAGGTCGCGTGCAGTCTTTTGTTTGTGCGCGTGCAGTTACGCGATGCTCCACTGGAGGACGCTGGTGTCGCGGCCGCCAGTCGAGATGAGCCGAGAGTCGTCGTGAAGGAAACGGACACCGGTAACGTGGCTGCTGTGGCCGCCATACGTGTGACACAGAGACTGGAAGATGGAAGAGATAAGTGGGTTGGTAACAATATGTTTAAGATAGGCTTATTTTGCAATCAAGTAAATGGTGACCAACTGCATAACCCATGTTTAGACACACGCGCACACACACATACACCTACTCACATTCACACCAACACATACACACAAATTTCCAACCGCACTGCACTCATACTCTCACATCATACACCCATATCCACACGTCACAAACATAATCAATAATCATATGTCAAGCAGTAAGTTTACTTTACTGGGCCTTTCTTGTTGTGTGAACTGTATTTATTATTGTGTACTACTTTTTTATATATATATTTGTATTTGATTATGGTAATTTAGACTTAAGATATATATCACACTTGTGGGGTACAACCCTGTCGATGATAAATAATAAATAATAATAATGTTGCATCCAATATGTTTTTTCAAAGTAGGCCTATGACTAATTAAGGCCAGTAAAACTAGCAAAAATGTTCCAGTTTTAGCAACAATAAAAAATAAAAAAATCAGATGAAAAGTTATTTAATTACAGAAAATTTAGTATACTAGTTTAGTCAGAATGATCCCCGGTTTATCATGGATCAGAGTTAAAACTAAAATTTAGCTTGGACTGTACAATGTATATATTTGAAGAAAGTCTTGATTGAAAGTGAGAGTGAATTTGTTGGTGTTGGACCACACAGTACGTCTAAGATCGAAACAAGTTTTACCTTGGGCTGTGTGCATGGGTAGGAGTACAGCTTGACCTTGCCGAAATCGTCAGCCGTCGCTATCATTCGCTGGTCACCCGAACGATCGCAGGCGTTGACGTCTGTGCCGTCAGCATTCTCGGGCCACACGCCGATTGTCCTGAACGTCAGGACGCACGAGTTTGATGCCCATTCGACGTCGCGCATCTGAGAAGAGTGGGGGATCTGGCGACACAGGCTGGCGTTCCCTGAGATAGAAGTATAGGTGCATGAGTACACAGTATTTGAGGCAACAATGCATATGCTCATCTTAAAGAGTGGTATAAGTGAAAGACCAATGTCAATATTAAATCAACATCTCAAGTTTTTCAAATATTTTTTTTTATTTTTTTAAATTTATTTATTTAGTCAATATTAAATCAACATCACAAGTTTTTCAGATATTTATAGAAAAAAATATGTTTTTTTTTTAGTGACTAGCACCATAACAACAAAGCACATGATCAATCCAATCAACATGAGTTTTATTTCTGAGCTATAGGCCTACAAGATTGTTTGTTTACTTTATATTCTTAGCATAACACTAACAGCAGTCAGTAGAAGCCTTGAAATTTATGCTTTTCAACATAAAGCAATAAATCATCATTATTGGAGAAAGGTTGACAGGTTGGGAAAGCATAGAGAACATAAAGAACAATATCACACTAGAGTAGAGGAAACTTAACTCAATGTTGGCATAATTTAACTTGATGTACGTAAGTTAGATATCAAGAATGACTCCAGCTATTACAGGGTCCATGTTTGTTGTATAATGTCAGCCAGTCCCTCATATGAAAATAAGTTTTTGTTATCAAGTTGGTAGACAACATATACAAATTTACTCATTTAATACTAAACTAAATATCCAAGAGCTTCCATTGTTGCTACTGCACGGCAAAGAGTAACTATAGTGAACCACAATAAGTGTTGCCCCATGTTCATTACGTAACATAGAGTAAGCGTAAGTCATGTTCGTACTTACAGAAAAGCAGCTCATAATCTCCGGAGTTGCTCTGGATGAACTGTCCGTCACTTGACCAGTCGAGGTGAGTGATGAAGCTCGAGTGACCCTTTTGACAACACGGAAACATATTCCTCAGTAAACCCGACAGTAAAGACATATCCTGTCTTATACCACCCACATCATCTTGAAGACTTGAATACCTGCTCGATAATGTAGAGTACACCATCTATTCGATTAGTTCAAGGACCATTTATTTCTTATTCTTCTTCTCTAATGACCACATTTGCTTATTATGCCATCATGCTAGATCTATTCAACCAGTAGAGACCAGCTCCTCTTTCTTCCTTAATGCAGTCATAACACTTATATGAATATTAAATTGACATAGTATTAGGCCTATGTTAAATAAAATAACGTATTGTCCTGAATATAAGCCTACCCTTTTTTAATTATTTTAAGTCTCAAAGTGCCTTACAATATATGCATATGCTCATGCATATTTTTTTATATTTCAACAAGATTGGCCTATATTCGGCACAATACGGTATTAAAAAAAAAAAAATGCGATATTGAATTATTGATAATATTAATATGATATTGCGATACAGTATATTGTAAAAATGAAGCCAATATTGATATTGACAAAATTATCGTTGAGTGTCATTAAATGGAAGCATAATACACTTCCTCATTACCGGTACCGTGTATATACTTACCAGCATTGAGACGAGCGTGGCGCTAACCCTGCGCTTTCTCTCAGCCTTGACCAGCGTGAAATAAATACAACTTGGTATCACAGGTGAATAATAAAACAACGCTAATTTACTACGCAACGGCAGAAAACAGGCAAGAGTAAAATCAATATCATTCAGTTTTCGCAGTAATTTCTTGAAATTATTGTACTGTATTTTCATTTTCTTTTCATTTGCTCACAAAACAACATTTGTCTTTCATTATATTTATAATAATTATGTAGGCCTATTATTAGAGATACTTTTTTAGCATTAAAATTTAGAATATTTACTATTTAGTAGTATTTAGAATTAATTTTTTCAAATTTAGCATTTTGTAGCATCTATTTTTTTCCTTTCCCAACCAAAACCCTAAATGTGGTATGTTTCTTGCACTTCTAATGGTAAATGATGAATTATAGGAAAATTTTCAATTGAATAGTCACATAAAATGCTAGAATACATTGCAAAACTAGTTCTCAATAGGCATGGAAAATCTTCATTTTTATTAAAATTTCAATTTTGTATTACCGGTATTTTACAAAATTTCTGTTCACCAATTTAGCAAAAAAAAAATGTATTATCAATGAAATTAGTTTCAATTAAGACACCTTAAACTCATCAAACAAAGTGAAATATATCTTCCACTCACCATGCAGCGGCCAACTCGACCGTACTTTCTCGCGCTCTCGCTCGCCTGGTAGACATAGATGTTGTTGTCTCGGCTTCCCAGCGCGATGTGGGTCCCGTCGGGAGAGAACCGGATCACCTGGATGGGCTCACCGCCATCTTGATAAGTCGAGTACACCTCGCGGGTCTCGGCGTCCATCACGATCCACCGCCCACTAGCGCAACCAACCACCAGGATCTGGCCGTCTTGAGAGAAACACACGGACTGGGCAGGCTCCTATAATACGAGGGAAATTGTGGTGAAGTAAAATACTGGTACACTCTTAGTTTCTAGAATGCTTTAAGTTCACTGTTTAGTACAAGGTGCTAAAATAGTTAAGAGTTTCAAGGTGTTATCAGTTATTTGAACTTATTTCCCAAGAAAAAGAGAAAGAAAGAGAATGAGGAAATATTATTGTTGGGATAAAATTTTTTTAAAGAAAGTGGAACAAATTATTTATGCATTTTATCAGATAAAAAAGATAGAAAAAAATAGATAGATATTACGATAGTTATTGAAATTCCCTGATTTAACCCAAACAATAAATTTGACCTATGTTTTAATGCAGATTTTATTGAAATGTTATTTATATTAATCATTTAAAACTGTGTTCAAAACATTTAAAAAACAGTAAAATTCTCACAATTTTCCACCTGTTTGTGTTATTGAACACAATCTGTAGAACAAAAAAAGAGGAAAAAAATACAAAAGTGTGACTCACAGGTAAATCCTTGGACCAGACGACCGAGTGACTCATCGAGTCCCAGAGATGGAGCAGCTTATCCCAGCCAGCGGTAACGAACTGGGGCAGCGAGGGGTGTGAAGCTAGCGCCCAGACCTCGTCTGTGTGACCGAGCACAGTCGGACTGAAGCCCAGAGTCAGCCCGCCTGGCAAGAGAACAAACAAACAACCAATTAGATTAGTGAGATGTTTTAAATTTAATTAATTAATTTAAAAATCAAAATATAAAATTATATTAAAGTCACTCCTCCATAAATCAACATTTATGGCATTTACTTCATATTTGGCTCACTTAACAATCAGATAGAGCTCTTTTATAATATGCAAAGCTTTATGTACTTTACCGATTTAATTTCCGAAAAATATGGAAATGAAATTTTTCAAAATCCCTATCTTTTAACATTGGAACACATGAAAACCATACACTTTTCCACCAAGAAAGAACTAGAACGGCGTCAATAAGTATGCTATGTTTACAAATTTAGTATCAAAATGAAGCTAAGTTCTCAAAGAACACATAGCAATCTTCAGAAAGGGGTCTTTCCGTATTACTTACTGAGATTTTTGGGCCTAAACATGAATGTACGCATAAAGACTTGGCAACACTGTGAAGCTTTCAACTTCAACTGGCCCCTCCCACGCCGCCCGCGTCAGAGGTTGAACCAGCTGTTTACCAAGATAGATCGTCTGCATGACCTAGCCAGCATTACACAACATAGCCTCATCCTACTTCCCTCGCTTTCGTTTTGAAATAAATGCATGGCAAATGAATGGACAAACATGCACCAAGGTTACTAAAGCACTATTTTATATTTTTTGTGTGGATAAAATAGTTTTTATTAGTTGGCGAGGACTTGACTAAATAAATGTAATAGAAAAAAATAGTAGGCCTATCCTAGGGCTACACACATTTCTTGCAATATCACAACAAATTATTTGTTACCAAGGCCTAGCAACCTCAATGAATTAAAACAATGCTAATACTCAAGAAAAAGCACATAATCTAAAAGCAATTCCACTAATACTGATAGCAATAGTAATTTCATAAGCTCGATCACGGCGAGTTTTAGGACTAGATTTTCAAGCTTTCGACTTGTTATTGCCATGGTGAACATAGGCCTAGGCTATGTGAGATTTATATTATCACATTTTTTGTTTTATTTTTGGAAATAATAATTACAAAAAAAATCACAATGGAAGGCTAGGATATCTAGGCCTATAAGGAAGGTATTACCTGCAACAACATATTATTATCAAGCAAGAAATAATGCAATTTCAGAATATATTAGGCATACTTTATTAACCCAAGGATGTTATAACCTTTGTAGGCCTACCACAAATGTAAAAAGTTCAAAAGTTGTTATTTTATTAATGGGCCGTAAGGCGTAAAGGACTACTGCATAGCAATGATGCAATTGGCTTTCAGGCCTAGGCCTCCAAATCATTTCGGTGAAAATATATTTTTCACAGCGAATCATCGTAAACACACACACAAACTTTACACGTTACCATTTAGGCTAAATACTTGTTATAAAGATTACAATAGTCTCATAAAGTGATCACTGTGTAAGTTTGCAATGATGATGTATAATGACTCATCTTTACACTTAGGCCTAGTACTATGAAGTACCTAGATACTGTGAGAGCCCACTCCGTACTTCATCAAAATTGTAAAAAAGATTTTACTTATGGTCCGTAAAGGACTCCCGCATAGCAATGATGCTATTGGCTTTCAGGCCTAGGCCTCCAAATCATTACGGTGAAAAGATTTTTTTACCGCGAATCATCGTTTACACAAACACAAACTCTACGCGTTACCATGTAGGCTAAATACATATTATAAATTTTACAATACGCACTGTGTAAGTTAGCAATGATGATGTATAAAGACTCATCTAGTTACACTTTGGCCTAGTACTATGAAGTACCTAGATACTGTGAGAGCCCACTCCGTACTTCATCAAAATTGTAAAAAAGATTTTACTTATGGTCCGTAAAGGACTCCCGCATAGCAATGATGCTATTGGTTTTCAGGCCTAGGCCTCCAAATCATTACAGTGAAAAGATTTCTTTACCGCAAATCATCGTTTACACAAACACAAACTCTACGCGTTACCATGTAGGCTAAATACATATTATAAATTTTACAATACGCACTGTGTAAGTTAGCAATGATGATGTATAAAGACTCATCTAGTTACACTTTGGCCTAGTACTATGAAGTACGTAGATACTGTGAGAGCCCACTCCGTACTTCATCAAAATTGTAAAAAAGATTTTACTTATGGTCCGTAAAGGACTCCCGCATAGCAATGATGCTATTGGCTTTCAGGCCTAGGCCTCCAAATCATTACGGTGAAAAGATTTTTTACCGCAAATCATCGTTTACACAAACACAAACTCTACGCTTTACCATGTAGGCTAAATAGGCCTACATATTATAAATTTTACAATACGCACTGTGTAAGTGAGCAATGATGATGTGTCAAGACTCAACTTTACACTTAGGCCTAGTACTATGAAGTACCTAGATAGTGTAAGAGCCCGCTCCGTACTTCATCAAAATTGTAAAAAAGATTTTACTTATGGTCCGTAAAGGACTCCCGCATAGCAATGATGCTATTGGCTTTCAGGCCTAGGCCTCCAAATCATTACGGTGAAAAGATTTTTTTACCGCGAATCATCGTTTACACAAACACAAACTCTACGCGTTACCATGTAGGCTAAATACATATTATAAATTTTACAATACGCACTGTGTAAGTTAGCAATGATGATGTATAAAGACTCATCTAGTTACACTTTGGCCTAGTACTATGAAGTACCTAGATACTGTGAGAGCCCACTCCGTACTTCATCAAAATTGTAAAAAAGATTTTACTTATGGTCCGTAAAGGACTCCCGCATAGCAATGATGCTATTGGTTTTCAGGCCTAGGCCTCCAAATCATTACGGTGAAAAGATTTTTTTACCGCAAATCATCGTTTACACAAACACAAACTCTACGCGTTACCATGTAGGCTAAATACATATTATAAATTTTACAATACGCACTGTGTAAGTGAGCAATGATGATGTGTCAAGACTCAACTTTACACTTAGGCCTAGTACTATGAAGTACCTAGATAGTGTAAGAGCCCACTCCGTACTTCATCAAAAATTGTAAAAAAGATTTTACTTATGGTCCGTAAAGGACTCCCGCATAGCAATGATGCTATTGGCTTTCAGGCCTAGGCCTCCAAATCATTACGGTGAAAAGATTTTTTTACCGCAAATCATCGTTTACACAAACACAAACTCTACGCTTTACCATGTAGGCTAAATAGGCCTACATATTATAAATTTTACAATACGCACTGTGTAAGTGAGCAATGATGATGTGTCAAGACTCAACTTTACACTTAGGCCTAGTACTATGAAGTACCTAGATAGTGTAAGAGCCCGCTCCATACTTCATCAAAATTGTAAAAAAGATTTTACTTATGGTCCGTAAAGGACTCCCGCATAGCAATGATGCTATTGGCTTTCAGGCCTAGGCCTCCAAATCATTACGGTGAAAAGATTTTTTTACCGCGAATCATCGTTTACACAAACACAAACTCTACGCGTTACCATGTAGGCTAAATACATATTATAAATTTTACAATACGCATTGTGTAAGTTAGCAATGATGATGTATAAAGACTCATCTAGTTACACTTTGGCCTAGTACTATGAAGTACCTAGATACTGTGAGAGCCCACTCCGTACTTCATCAAAATTGTAAAAAAGATTTTACTTATGGTCCGTAAAGGACTCCCGCATAGCAATGATGCTATTGGCTTTCAGGCCTAGGCCTCCAAATCATTACGGTGAAAAGATTTTTCACATCGAATCATCATTTACACAAACACAAACATTACACAAATTTACATGTGACCACTACCTAGGGCCTACATTACATTTTTACATTATTTACACACTAAAATAAGTTCCTGCTTGTCCTTGGCCTATACATATCTCGCAGAGAGTCAATTAAATTCAAAACTAGGCATATGCCTAAGCCTACGTTCTGTACACTACACACTCTGTTTTAATTACGGACTATCCAGGAAAAGTCTACACTGTAGTCGGCTCAATGGTACTCTGATCAGATAAGGTTTCGCGTTTGAAATATGAGAGAACGTCACTTAACACTTTCTTATTTTTAGTTACTTTTGGTCGATTATTACAGTTTTGTGTGAATAACACTCGAAGGCCATCTTCTCCATTTACTTTTACCGCATCTTCAATGTCCTTGAATTTGATGCCAGCTGATGCAATTTTTTTTATCATTGTCTCAGTTATACACTGTTTTAGAGGTTGAAGGGAAACAACATTGCTTTTGCAATCAACAATCTTCTGTTTTTTCTCCATCATACTGAATATTGACAGACAATTGTTTTTTATGGACTCGTCTGTAATTGCCAGCTTTTGTATGATATTATGTAAAGTCCTGACGTCTCCTATTGCGTTATGCGCACCTGCCCCGGACATATCCCATGCTGACAAGTGATCAGCTATGGTACCCTGTTTATAGTTATCGAGGTTTGGTAACACTTTTTTTACTAGCTTGAGAGTATCACTGGTACCATACACAAGTTTTAGGAAATCAGGTTTTAAGTTGCACTCTGAAATTTCTTTTAACGAAAATCTTAAGTCGAAGGCAATGTTGTGTCCAACTAAGACAAACGAATGTTTATAACTGGCAAGAAATGTCAGTAGGCCTGTCCAAGCAGCCTTCTTCGATACAGTTGCCACTGGCTGGCCGTGGAGGTTCAAATTACCGCACTCGATGGATAACCCAGTAACTTCAGTCACTTTCTTCGCAATGTATGGTGGCAATACGTAAGCCGAGTAGAGGTCACCGTCAACTTGGGCTGCAATTTGAATGACCTGAGATGAATTCGTTAGCCCAGACGTCTTAATGTCATAGTAGGCTAGTTTGCAAGTGTTAACATTGCCACTATCTATCTGGATGAAGTCTCCCACAGCTAGAGGTTCAGCTGTAGCAGTAGGGACATCAACAAGCATGTCCATCCCAGACTCGTATGATAGTCCTTCATTATTATTTTTCCGCGTGTCCAAGCTTTTTCGTTGCGATTTTAGCATCAAGCGTCTTTTCTTCGTGTTTATAGACCCTTCCCTTTGCTTGTCCCTTTTTCTTTTTAGATCCAACCAACTTCTGTAGGAGCGGGTATTCTCTCCAGGAGATAACAAGAGTTTTTCATTAACATTCACATAATAGGAAGATCCAACGTTCACTTGGCTGACTGCAGCAGAGACTCTAAAGTCATTTTACTCCCTACTACTATAGAACTTGGCCTTTGGATTTTTTGCTGCCATGGCAGAATTCAATGCCTCGTTAGTTTGCGTAGAAGCGCAGGGAGCTATTTTCTCTGCATTGTTTGCAAACCTTGCAAAAACATCTTGAATGTTTCTCTTAAAAACATCCCCACTCAATGGTTTACCTCCTGGAAGAGAAGAGTGAACTGCAGCTGGATCAGTTTTCATTTTGCACCATTCACCACAATCTTCATGTATGCCAAATGCATGTTGAGATATGTTCGAGATTGATTTTCGAAGACCGTCCACATTGTTTTTTTTGCACAATAGCGTAACTAAAGCAACGCACTAAGTATTTAATTACTGGCCCAGTAAGTTCCTTGGAACCTTTCCCCTTTAACCGATACAAGGCGTTGGTTACTCCTTTCTTACATTAGTTAAGGACTGACCATTTTACGATGTTGTATTCGGTGTTCTCTTTGCGGAGTGCAGCCATAGTAGAGGCATCATCATCCCCTACTAAAACTTGCACTGTAAGGTTTGCTTGTTCCAAAATGTTACTCCTGGTTACAAGCTGCACTGCAATATCTGGCTCCATTGCTTTTGCACTTCCGTACCAGTTCAATCTGCAGTCATGCTTCTCTTTAGGGACGTAGGTCTAAAACTTTGTTTGTGTGGTACCCCATTATAGCACCATGACCTGAGTTACTGTTGTAAGACTTGCCGTTTCCCCGCATTTGCCACCCCGCATCGAATTTCACTGCTGTAGGCACCTTTTGTTTCCGCGGAGTCCTGCTTGATAGGCCTACTTGGTTCTTCCTGGTCACTGAGGCATCTGTAGTGGGTGTCGATGTAGCTGTTGGGTTTGATTGAAGTAGGCCTTCTTGGTTCTTGCTTACTGGGGCATCTGCAGTGGGTGTAGATTTAGTTGACAGGCTCGATTGAGGTAGGCTCACTGTTGTTCTTGAAGGCGTAGTCTGGGAGAGAAGAGGTGGCAAAGAAGAATTCATGTTGGAGCTGAAGCTGATAGGGGATGTAGGCCTAGAGTGCTGTTGTGGAGAGGTCCAATCAGGAGTGACAGCTGGTGGAGGAGTGGTCAAAATAACTTGTTCTGGGAATATGGGTTTGTCCAGTGACATATTCATTTCAAGTTTTGCCATAGCAAGGCATGTATCTTTGGCAACATCTTCTATTGCCGGGCCTACTCTTCTCTCATAATTTTTTAGTAGATGTTCTGTTATGCGGGGTACATTCAGTGTTGTTAAAAACCGATTAACTTGTTGAGGTCCAATGCCAGCATCAATCATTCCTAGAAAGAAAAAAAAATTATGACAATGAATCCCATAGACCAATGATTTAATTAATATCCTGTAGGGTTAAATTAAAATTACTTGCCATAGTCCTATAAAGTATGCTGTGGCTGTTTAACCGTAGCTACAGTAAAATTATGTTTCCCAAAAATAAATCGTAGACTGTAGGCTTGGGTCACTACGGCAAATTTAGGCCTGCTATTTTAACTGTAGCTAGGCCTAGGCCTAGCCTAGAAGCTTAAGCCATATGTAAGTATATCCTAGGCCTGGCCTAGACCATATATATGTGTAGTCTACTGTCTAGGCCATTTGTATGTGCCTAGGCCTACAAAAGCTAAGAGATAAAGGCCTGGGGCCATTTGTATATAGGCTTATAGCCCAGGCCTAGGCTATAGTAGGCTAGGCTTTGGCAGCCTAAGCAGTCTAGGGTTACAAAAAAGTTAAATATAAATAGGTATAGCCTAGCCCTAGGGTGGCCATGTACCAATCTAGAGAACAAATTAAAATAAGGCTAGGCTAGGCTAGGCCTAGGTCTAGTTTGCCTTGGCCTACAAAAGCTAAGAGATAAAGGCCTGGGGCCATTTGTATATAGGCTTATAGCCCAGGCCTAGGCTATAGTAGGCTAGGCTTTGGCAGCCTAAGCAGTCTAGGGTTACAAAAGTTAAGAGATAAAGGCCTTGGGCCATTTGTATGAAGGCCTAGGCAGCCTTAGCAGTCTAGGGTTACAAAAGTTAAATAGGTATAGCCCTAGGGTGGCCATGTACCAATCTAGAGAACAAATTAAAATAAGGCTAGGCTAGGCCTAGGCCTAGGGCTAGGGCTAGTTTGCCTTGGCCTCAACTTACCAATTGCTGCCTTGTAGTTGACATCATAAACCAAAGGACCCCCGCCCGTTTCTTTGGCAGAACGACCTCTAGAGGTTTTCACAACGAGTATTATGCTACATTTAGTACATTTTACTTTAAAAATGCAGCACAGGCCACATTTTTTTTCTTCCAATATATTTTTTAGAGACACTGGTTCGTTGCAGGTTTTGCACCACAATTCTTCAGCCAGTAATTTTATATCTACAACTCGACGCCCAATGGTCACATGTGGCATAGGCGTACCGTTAATATGTAAACTTTTGTTTCCTTCACTTGTTTTTGCTAAACTAACAGCAGTTCTTCTTTGTTTTTCTTTTTTTGAAAGAAAGCGTCCTTTGACTCCACGCGCGAAAGACGACATCTTGCCAGTAAACAAAAAAGGGGAGTGTTTTGAAGTAGGCTAGCTGCAAGTCAAGAATGCGATGTTGCCAAGCGTATTTAAGTTGGCAATAGATTTTCATAGCCCTATAATACGAGTTTAATTTAACAAATCATAAGAAAAAAACACAGCAGACGTAGAAAAGTTGCAGACATATGTAAATATAAAACAAATAACATGAACATTATAACACCCAAGAAGACATAAAATGTGTAACTTTTCAGATTAATGTTATTTTCTAGAAGTGGCTGCACTGAATGTAGTCGGCCATGGGAGAGAGATATATTAGTCAGTTGACGCACTAGCAGTTCTGTCGACGAAAATAAATAACAGTTTGGTATTATATCAATATATCTTATCAAATATATTTACAAACTTAATTTAAATACTATACTACAATTTAAAAAGTAACAACACTTATTGAATCTAATTTTAAAGATTAAATAAGTTAGTTCTTAACAGTGCATTCTACTAGAGATTACACTCATAGGAGTCACATTAATCATGTATTACAAAAATATATTTTGTAAAAAATGATCTGTGTAGTACAATATTAAAATGACTTCTATCACAAATTAAATAACAAAGATAAAAAAAATAGTTTTAAAAATAAAAATAAACTGATCTTGAAAATTTAGATCATACTTATAGAAAAAACTAAAAGATAAATATTTCGAGCATGTATCAGAAAAAAAAAACTGTTCACTTATATTCTTTTTAAAGCAAGAAATCACATTATTAAATGGGAAATATCATAATTATGGGAAATAGATTTATAATGGATTAATGGATTATTTCTTCTACTTCTCCATTTTAAGTGAGCAAGTGATATCAGTTGTTTGTAATGTGTATGACAGAACTCGAAAATCTAGTGGAAGTTTCTCTTATCAACCATCACAAATAATATAACGGAATGTTTACAATAATGTCCCCTGCTGGAAACCTGTTCTTGCAGCTGAGTAGGTAGATTCTAAATCCAACTTTATATATTTATTAAATGACACAATGACGCATCAGATATAAACGTGGTTGATATTGTGTTGTAGTTACCAACGAGAATGCAGTTCCTCGTGGTCCCGACTAGCAGCTGGGACCCGCGCCCCTCTGAGATGGTCCTAACAGTCCCGAAGTGTTCCGGGACGATGGCTTCCGCTCCCGTGGGAGCCAGTCTGGCATCCAGCTGAACCAGACGGCCGTCCTTGCCTCCTCCCGTCACCAGGCTCCCGTCCTTCAGGGCACATACGGAGAAGATGGAGCCTTCGTGCACGCCGCGCACTATCCGTGATATCGTGTTGGTACCTGGAGCAAGGACAAGATTGCCTCATAACTACTACCAACAGAACCACAGACTAATTATAAACTTCATCTTGCAACGTTCGTTTCACATCACTTCCGACTACCAAAATCTGGTAGAATAAACGCAATATTTTTCTTACCAAATATTTTCTTTGCAAAAAATCTCAAACTGGCAATTTGTACGACAAATTTACAAAGAGTGCCCAGTTTTGCTGAAAGTTAATTTTAACAACCAATTTTAGCATAATGCACAGAAAGGAGATAAGTTAGCAAAAGTAAAAATCATCGGAAAAGTGCTGACACCCAACTCCATATTACTATGCATGTCAGCTTATTGAAAAGGTTAAGGAATATGTGAATTGTGTTCAAATAGGGAGTCCAAATAGCTTACTGAAAAAACACATACATACCCTAATCAGAAGCCATAAAGAGCCAATATTATTAAGATGACAGTGCAATAGTACTCGACAACAAAAAATTGGAGCATCACAGTCTTGTTCTGTTTGAATATTTATATAATTTTGTTGAACATTTTTCACTGAAATAGAGTAATAATGATGATGGATTATTGTTAGAAGAACGAAAACGTTTTGATTAGATGCATGAATTTGACATGTACAATAAAATTGTATCCCGAATGAATGAATACATTTACGCAAATCTATCAAATCAGTTGCGTACCTCTGCCCCACACGATGAGGCTTCCGTTCGAGTCTCCCGAGATTACATCTCCCGACTGCGTGAACGCCAGGCTGGTCACGTACTTGGCCCGGTCTCGATTCTCGAACACTCCCATGCGCTTGTAGAGCGTTCCATTGCCATCCAGGGTCCAGAAGCTGATGTGGGCCTTGCCGCACGTGACTATCGCTTGCCGGTCCAGTGGGTGGAACTCGCACGCGACCACCGTGTCTCCCGAACACTGGAACACATTACACCGTCAGGCGGGACTCTTTGACATGTTGGGCTATCATTAGGTGTCCAAATTGGGGATGCACATGTGCCGTTCACGAATCGAGAATCAATAATTTTAGATAAACAATAGTGAGAATATTATCAAATTGCACATTTCCTTTAAAAAAAAAAGTGTCCAAAAAGCGCCATCCATATGATAAGTAAAAGTTTCCAGCACCAACTCCTCATTAACCACACAGGTCCAAGATCAATAAACCCAATAAACAATACTCTTATTTTAATGTTTGAGTACCTTTAGGCCTACATCACATGCATGTGTCTATAGTTGTTTACCGTACAATTTCGACACAACGATCCTCTAAAGATCCTTGTAAACAAAATAGTAAGTACTATCCTATAGTGGAGGGCGGTTGCACAAGAAATGCTAATGAAGCATCGTTTTAATTGTTAGAAGCATACAAAGGCAGAAGAAGCTAGCATATACATTTAAAACACCGGCGTTAAATTATAGTAGACAAATTACAGTAATAGACCTGTTGAATGATAATTATTTAAATGAAATGTCTTTGTTTATGGAACACCCGATGATGAGTGGGTGATAGATATAAGATGGCCATTAGGTTACAAAATAATATTTAATAATGGTAATGGATTCTTCAGGCTTCAAACACAAACCAAGCAACAACATACATATACAAAACAGTGGCTAACCGGCTTCGTGAAGTATTTCTTCGTCACTAAAACATCAACTAGAAATGTGAGTGTGTAGTACTAGTACCTTGGTCTCCGTTATCTTCTGTCCCCTGTCTCCCTTCTGCCAGTCCCACACGGAGATGTTATGGTCGGCAGCTTCGTCTATTGCGCACAGCATCACACCGCCATCCTATAAATAACATGTTAACTAATTACTGAGGAATCATGGAACAATCCACTAGATTTCCCGTTCCTACCACATACAATAAAGACATGTTTTCTTTTTGACTACAGTATTTCCATTTATGTGAATTTAAAAATATTTTGTTAAAAATGTGGGGTGCGGCCGTTATGCGGAGCAATTTGTCAATAATAATAATAATAGGTACTTTTTTTATTTCAGTGGTCAAAGAG
Source organism: Sweltsa coloradensis (assembly GCA_024449915.1). Classification (NCBI taxonomy): domain Eukaryota; kingdom Metazoa; phylum Arthropoda; class Insecta; order Plecoptera; family Chloroperlidae; genus Sweltsa; species Sweltsa coloradensis. Next base: position 236,242 of record JAMZAV010000926.1, read on the forward strand.
GTGCGGCCATCACCTGATGGCAGTCTATAATCGCGTAAATATGGTACAAACAAAAACTAACATTTTAAATTATTATTATAGGTAACACTGCAACATAATTCATTCATTTGCAGGTCACCGGTATTTATATTATATATAAGCATATTTACCGACATCTGTGTACTAAATGTCTTAATTCACATGGCAATGATAATTAGCTTCCATATAAATTTGAAGAAGCTTAATATAGGTAGGTATGTTTTTCTTTACACAATCAAAATTTAAAATACTACCTAGCACTCCCTATGTTTTGTTGGTGTAATCTACAAAATGTCTCTTTAATGATGGATAATTCACTTTAAATACTCATATCCTGGTAATGTTATCACCTAGCTCAAGTAATGTCATTCATTTGCCCGAGAAAAAAGAAAAAAAACCTTCCTAAACCAAACAATTCCTTCCCAAATCTAAAAGAATAACAAAACAAAAAAGGATAATGACATAATTATCATAACATACGTAATGATGTAAATAACTTGCATGACGCAAACTTTTTTAATGCCATATCCAAGTTAACCTTGAAGTACAGTAATCTCACAAATTGAAATAGCTTTATATTCTATTTTTCTTTACATAAGAAGAGTAGATTAGTGAACGTAAATCGGAGTGGCCGTTACTCACCGCCTTGGAGAAAGAGACGCAGCAGATGGATCGGTCGAAATCACCAAGTCCAATCACAGATACGGTCGCGAGACTTACGGAGTTCCATACTCGCACGTGCGGCTGTGAAAGAAGTATTTAGGTATAGTGTGACCTTGAGTTTTATACACAAATGGATTATTTACTAATGGCTAAGCTAAGACATGAACAGTAATATTGAGACAAAATGTTTTTTTTTAAATCACATTAAAACATTCAAAAGAAAAAGAAAAGGCATGGAAAATTTAATATTATTGGCATAGTGGAAATATATTAATTACTTAAGAGGGTATGCTGAGGCTAGAACGGAGGCGAGTTTAGGCACTCAGCTTTCTGGATTTTTCGGGTAAACGGTTTATAACACCATTATCAAATTTCACACTAACGTTTATAAAGAATAAATCTATGTTATCCATTATGCGTATTCCTAAATTAATTCATTGATTTTAAATAAAAATTAAGTGAAATCACCAAAATTTACTCAATTTTGGTCATCTTCGGGAAATTATCCCGAGTGTACAGATTTTTTAAACTCAAATTCGCATAATGGATATCAACGTTTAAATCAATGTGAACGCGCACGTTAATTTGGTTTTATCGTAAGATAAACGGTTTGGTGGGAATTTCCAGAATTGTAATCCATGTTTTGGATTTCCTATTTTTTCACGTTTTGTACTTATGTCTCGCAATGGATCTCTAAGGCTAATTTTGTGCAACCAATTACGGATATCAATATAAAAGTACTTTATTAACATCCATTTAAAATTTGGTAATGATATGACCAACCGTTCAGCAGAATCATCAACACCTGTTTGCGCGCATTTGAGTTGGGCCAAGCTCAGCTCTTAAATAAGTACTCAATTTTATTCAACTCTCAATTTGGTTAATCGGGAAACACTCCCGTAGGTGTAATTGTTTTTATTTAATACAATCCAGAAATTAAAAAAGTCCGCCCTGACCACTCGCTAAAAATGTTTGCGAATAAGTTTTGAAGCTCAAGTTAGTACACAAATCTAAAAGGGAAAGCCCCCTACAAAGTCAACAAGTACGAAGCCTACTCACCCTGGCATCAGAGTGGCCCGCAACCTGCCCCGTCGCCACCAAGAGCTTGTTCGGATGGATGGACATGCACTTGACGTCGTCAGTGTGACCGAGGTAATGTCGCTGGGCCTGTTCTTCCACGTTGTGAAGCACAACCACCGCAGCGATGAAGTAAACCAGCTCACCTGCATCACACAACATAATACGTGCGGTGTAACACTACAAATCTCGCACACAGGCATGCAGGAAGTCTCCCAAGAATAATTCATTGCATACCTTTATATCAAGCATTTTTAAAATAAAATGATCATCAATGATAAACCATCATAACTGCTAAATTGTCAATTAGTTCTAAATTTAAAAAAATTACACAATTGATATTTTCTGGGTGTGAAAAGAATTAATGCAAATTTTACGGGATCTCAAATATTTAATTAAAATAGTGTGTGCACTTAAAAGACCTAAACCTTCAAACATGATTGCAAAATGTAATAACATTATTTCTTTGTCTGTGGTGTTGTTTTTTTAAAAAAATTCCCCCCAAAATTAACTATCTTTATCAAGAAATTATACATCATGTGTGTTAACCCTACAAATAATCAGTAGGAAGTTATGAACATCTTCTCTTTCCGTTTTTTTGTTCCAGGAATTCCCGTTTATAAAACTCATCATGTTACTTCACAATGCAATGTAATCCATCATAACTCAATAAAGTTTTATTATTATTATATTATTATTTCTTTAAATAAATTAAATTTTAAAAGAATAAAATAAAATATGCAACCAACATAGGCAAGTATTTTTTTGTGAATTGAAATGGCACTGCAACAAAAGCTCATGATATAATAACAAGCGGGTTCGATGAGCATACCTGTTGGCAGCAGGTAGAGATTACTCCGCGCGTCCTTCCCCCGGTACCCGTACACCCAGTCGAGCTTGAGTCGCTGCTGAGGGGGCGTGGCCACCTTGGCCATGTCGTAGCGCTCCGTCATTTCCGTGGGAGCGTAGAGAACTATCGGCCGGCCTCGCATGAACATCCGGAGAGTCCCTTCATCGGGGTTCCATGACGAGTCTCGTGTCCTGCAACGATGTGCAGTTAGAGGGGGAACGCTTAATAAGAGGGAAGGGGGAGATTTCTAGTTTTTAATATGTCTTGGCAAAAACCAGTGGCGACTCGTGCTATTGTGCGCTGGTGCTGTAGCACCACCACCATAAATCATCCATCTCCATTAAACTGATTTTTTGATAAGTTCAATGTGTATGTATTGTAAAATTAAGTATTCAAAAGTATCCGCGGCCGTGCTGCAGATGTGGCGCTGATGGTCAACTTTTTCATACCGCGTATTACATGGTGGTGATGGTTTTGAACCAGGCATATGTAGAAACCTGCGATGTGCTCCGCACCGAATTCGACGACTTTTAAGCCCTTTTAGCACGCAACGACAGGGAACAACACGGGTAAAACGAAACGCAAGCCGGTCTTCTGGTGCTATCGGGACTCGCGCACTCGGGCTCTGTATAGGTTCGCCCGCTAGCCTCGCACCCTTGCAATCACTTCACTCGTCAGTCGTCAGTCTTCAACCCTACAGCAGTCGCCGTAGGTAATTGTTGTTTAATTTAAATTGATTGCAGTTTAATTGTTATTCAATTATTTTTATTTGTGTGGAGGAGGTGGATATTGTGACAACCTCACACACCCCTCCTTCCCTGTCACACATAACCCATATGCATGATTTACGTTTGCTGTATATTAGCACCACCTGTTACAATGTCCACGAGTTGCCACTGGCAAAAACCCAATATGAATTAGGCCTAATAATTTAATTTTTTTTAAATTCTTAATTTTTAACATATTTAGTATTTAGACAAAACAGTAAACTTTGATATTTAATAATTTACTATATCTGGGCTGATTATGGTAGGATTTGTTTTGTAATATTTTAAGTAATTTACGTTACCTATGTTCCATTTCAATCATATCAAAATATAAACAATTTTATACAATATTAGAATCATTTTATGCCCCTATAACCATTATGTGAGTCAATTATAACATTTTAGTCCAGGCAGCAGGATTATGTATCACAAAAGGTTAGCAATTAAACAACAAATACTGATAATCATAGTTTTACCATACCGGTAAAGGGTAATGTAATTATGCCTAATTCAACTAGAATAATCAAGGGATAAGTGAACTGTATAAATATCTCAGAAATATTCTATATTAATTAACTCATTTTCTCCATCAAGTATAGCATACATGTTATTTGTGTTAATTAAATTGTTAATTTCTAAAAGCACTAAGCACGTCTCTTGAAAATATAGGTACTAATTGAATTTCAAACTCTGAAACAATTGTAAAACACGACAACATGTTATTGAGACCTAACTAATGACCTTGCAGATGTCAATGACACGACGGCTCACTAATGATCAGATGGGAGAAAGTAGATTGAGAGAGGAAGTGCCTTGGTCTTGGTAGGTATAATACCATGTTAGGTTTAAACTCTGCGGCTGTACATTCTAAATAAGATAGCAAGACCAAAACGTTGATTTAAGAGGAAACATTGGGGGTGGATGTGGAACCTCCATATTATTTTTTATTTCAAACATTCAATTATTGAAACTGATTTAGAAATGAGGAATTTTAATACAAATAAAATACTATATACACCTCAAAAGATTGAAAATATAATTACACAAAGTAGTTAAATATTATGTAACGAGTGTCCTACGTTCTGTAATGATTATAAATAGAAATGTTTCACAAATGTAGTTGGAAATTCAAATAGTGTATACAGTTGGTATTTATTTCCCAATGAGTAGATAGGGAAGTACTGTATAGATTTCCTTCCCCCCTCACCCCCTCACTTCCCATTACAAGCATGAGGAAAAAGTTATGTGCTGATCATAACAATGTCCTTATATATTTAACGTTAGCCTATTCAGTTATCAAAACTGATTTACAAAGGACACTAAAATATGTAAGTGCAGGTACTATATATATTTCCACAAGGCCACCATCAATGATTCATGACATGAATAATAATATTATCTACAGCTTTACAATAGTCGACACACTCGAGTCATAGGAGTGGTCGGAACATCTACATTTCTAACAATAGTTGTGATTTAATATTTTAATGAGCCCTTCGCCGCCACTCGCTACATGTATCGTGTAGCTTCATGAGAGTGTTTGTTTATCTTTGCAATGTCACACACAGGTTAGAAAACATTGCATAACAAAAAATGCATAATCATTAATTTAATACAAATTTGTTATGCGTGCCCGTAGAAAACTAGAATGTGATTGTGACTTCAATTTAGGGTGATATGGGGTGATAGCCAAAATATATCCTTAGGTGGGATTTGAACCCATGTCCTTTGGTTCAATATGCTTCTGAACTGAAACCAGTATAAATAATAATGCCCCCATGCTTCAGTTAGCATGCACGGACATGGAATTATAATTCATGTATGTCTCACAACTGCATTATATTGAACGGATGAATAAAATTCTAGATCTTAAATTGCCCGGGGCAAGTGGAGTGTGCCTTTTAATGAATAGTATTGAAATGAACGACAGAAGGCATGCTCTTGTCAACAAGTCGATTACACTTCAGGCTCTAATTCAAGGCTCAAACAATTAGATGCCCATGACCTTGATCATTGAAGCAACCAAACAACATATTCTGCACTGACCGGTAGACAGACACCCAAACATTGACCACCTCCACTGCCACCCGCACCTCCACCCAACACGAACAATTGCACAATCAACCATATACCCATTGTCGTATTATAATTGGGAAACCGAACCCAGCTAAAACCAGACGTTTATCTACACTGTTGGAATAACTTAACATACATAATTCAACGTTCATTTATAATATTATCAGACATGGTTTAAAAATACTGTTAGACACTACAAAACCTTTGTACTAAAGGGTAAATAATTTTTTTAGCACTTTGTAGGTCTGCAGGTTTAAAATGGAAAATACACCTGTCTGTGATGGATTTTAAAATTTCAGGATTGATTTTCATAGCCTTTAGTAGATAATTGGTTAATTGCACAAAATATTTTAGCATTCTACCCTTGAATATAGGGTACAAAAATCTGGATGGTCACAAACCTACAATTTAGATCTACCTTTGTTTTTTAACTTAATTACATACACGCTAGTCTTTGCCCAAGGCAAAATGTTGAAATGTGAAATAACTATGAGAACATGCAAGAAAAGTACTAATAAATAACTATTACAACTATCTGACAGCAAGAATAACCACTTCAAATAGATTTAGTACCCACACACAAACTATAATTAGATATGAGTCAATCACCACTTGAAATCACTGATAAGTGCCTAATCTAAGATACCTTACACTGGCATTGAAGTTTGCGTTATTAATAATCCGTATGTGATCCCTGGCACAACCTCAGCTTACTAACAAGGAAACACTAATGGACCTTGTTCGCTATTGGCAATCGCTTATCGATTTAGCACTAAAATTATCACCGGTGTTTCCTTATCACTAGCTAGCTATTGTTATCTTACTCAGGCATTATGAAACTTCCTTGCGAGGGGAGATAAGAGAACGAAACTTGACTGGTTCCGTTCAGTCCAGGAAGCACACTGACTGACTGTCACGGATCAGCTACAACCGTAGTCTGGTGGGCTCTCTCTTGCATCATACTTTCTCTCTCCCTCTCATGCTCGAGGCAGTCTAGCAACCGTCTCTCTCACTCCCATGCATGAGTCAGTCTCTCTTCTCTTACATCACACTCTCTCTCTCACTCTCATGCATAAGGTCTAGCCTAGCACTATCTCTCTCTCTCCCATACACTAGCAACTTTTTCACACACAGGCATAAGTCACACATGGCCTTGTCACTCCTCCACATCTGTACTCGGGACAAGGTCAACAGCTCATCCTCCCATGGGAAAGAGACCGACGACTAATCAGCCTTGTTAGATGGTAGCAATTACAACTTGTGAACAAGCTGGACAGGCAATTATACCTACAGCAGAGAACACCTACGCTCCACTTCCCAAACTTAAAATGTAATCTGTTACTATGCTCATCACGACTTGTTGCACAAAGTATTTTATATCACATACTTTTTGCAACAGTGGATTCATCTCCATAAGGTGAAATGTCTGTATGAACATTATACTACAATATTGTACCCACAATTATTATTTGAAAGTTAAAAACCAAAATAATTTTTAAAATTGAGTAACAGAATTAATCAAATACTATGTATTATATTATACTACTATTTGTCTTTCCATATGCAAAAACAACATGCCCCGGCCGGGTTATGTCAAAATAGTGGTAGGGGAACGAGCTTTTTGCATAAAGAAGCCTACAATTATCCAAGAAATTAATGTTTTAAGAATTTTTAAAAATTTAAAAATTTAAAAATGTAATTTTATATTTTTCAACATGACATATTGACATATAAGTTTGATGCCTGGGCATGTGTAATGATCTGCAACATGCCCAACTAGGCACATGATTTTTTTTTTAATTTATCAAACCCTTCTTAAAACTTCTTAAAGCAATGCCATGCATGTGTAATGTGTGTAGTTGGGTAAAAAGTAAAAACGATTACGTGAGTCAATAAATTATTATTGTATGTAAGCCCAACGATAATGATTCACTATAACAAGTATGAAACTGTACATCTAAAAAGGTATTAATCTTTTAAATTGTTATCGATGGAATAATGATTCACTTTATTTCTAATAAAGTAATAATTCTAATAAAGCATTAATCAGCACATATGTATTAAACAATTATTAGCCTACAGTTTTAATGTAATCAGAATTCCTGAATGAGGAGAAGACTAATGAAGTCATTAACTTTTATTTGGTTGTAAAACATTCTGATGCCTTCTTTGTATGGGGAAACACAGACACTTCCAAGGGGGAACTTGTATCTGAAAAATTATTACGTAATAAATTGAGTATATTTCTCGCCATTTTCGAAGCATCTTGGCAGTTAGGAATAAACAACGATAAAATAAAAATGATTGATAGTCAAAAAGGTGTCTGCATTATCGATTAATAATATTGCATTGCATGTTATTGTCGGTAAAAATGGTGCAATTTATATTCCCAGAGACTAGATAAAGATTGAATGTTTTAAAAAGTAGAAAGAATTTAGTTTGTTAAAAATAGTGTGAAATCTTTTATCCTTTTCGATCGCCAAATTTCTATCATTCATACATGGGACGAATTGAATAGAGATGCTATAGAAGTCCGCGTAAGTACTAGAAATATGATATTATTAGCGTTTGACAACTAATAAAAAACAAAACAATTCAATAATGTTTTCATTGTCGATTTTCAAAATGGTACCGTATCTCTAGTATTAAACCGGTATGGTGCAAAATATTTTACAGATTGAATCATTGGTTGTTTTTTAATATATATCATAGCCAAGTAAAGAAAACTATCATAAAAAGTACACTGTTCATAAATCATAACCATAGTATTCAATTAGATGTTAAATACCAGTTGGTCTCTTTATTAGTAATGGCCAATTAGCCACGTTACAGTTAATGGTAGCTGACCTGGGACTGTGGGGCCATGGCAATCATTCATTAAAGCTTTCCGGTCAACAGTTAAGAGCATACGTTCGCTATTCTAACCAATTATATCAAGTACATAACCATGCAATTGTCAATTAGGTTTATCGTTTTAAATCTAAATTACGTAGACAAATAAATGAAGCGTGTCTTTTTAAGCCCTATTAAACCCAAGTACTGTTGTGTGGGTCCGCTATGGCGGAGAATGCATACATAGACCCTCATTCACCCCCATTGATAAGCTACAAGGCAAATTTTTCATCATATATGCCATCTGTCCACAGCATAAGGCAACTCCTGCACTATCTATTGAGTGAAGAACTACACCTACCTCATTGAACAAATACAAAGACTGATTCCTCAATTTCATTGATCGGGAAACACTCCCGTAGGTGTAATGGATTTTCTGTAAATCAATCCAGAAATTAAAAAATCCATCTCAGCGGGGACAGCACCCGACCGGCAATTGGGAGACCGGGGTTCGATACCCCCCTGAGATGGATTTTTTAATTTCTGGATTGATTTACACAAAGACTGATGTTTTTGTAGTTTACTCATAAGTTAAATGATTCAAAATTAAATGCAAATTTTAGCAAAGGCGAATGCTAAAGACAATATAGTTTTGGTTTGCGTTTTGGGTCCAATTTTCCACTTCACTGCTTATTTTAGGACAAATATTGTTTTTCAAGGGAGTATTTAATGTGGGAATTCTACTTACCAGACAAAGCCCACATTTCATATTTGTACTATGTACAAATGCAATTACAGTACGATAGCTAGTGTGTGTGTGAGGTTTAACTTATGTCATAAAACATGGTGACACGACAGGACAGCTGACAGTCTTTGACCGTCAAAAGCAATTGGCAACTTTATTAGGCCTACTGTTGTCAACATTTACAAATTATCAACCACATTTATGCAAAAGTTAGTCATAATTTTGATTTGATTTGATTGTCGTCTTTATTGATGGCGGGATTAAGGCCTGTTAAGCCTTCTCTTCCATCCAACCAATTCAGATATATTGATGTAGAAAATTCCAAAATGTCAAGATTTTTAGATTTGGTGAGGCTTATGAGTAATGAGAGGTTCTCTCGAGACACATAACAATTATCTCATTAACTCTTCTTCCTAGTACTACGCAATGGGACTGAATAAATAACTCAGGAGGTTTCCAGCATGACGCCACCCATTATTATTGTTTGCGGGAAGAGTATTAGTATGTTAGTACACAAACATATTGCATACTTGCACATTGCATTCATCTTGTTACTCATGCTCAAGGCCATACATACCCATGTAAGTTCTTATATAACTATTCACATTATTTATACAGTAAGTTGGTTAGTTAAAAAAATTATCAAATGCACCGAGAAAACATCCGTACGTCACCTTCTCGAAAAAAAGTGTTGTTTGATTGAAATGTAAACTACCTAACCTATGTTAATGTAATAAACAATGTGTATTGAGTCATACCCGTGCTTAAGTAGGCCATGGAGCGGCTGCTGCGGTCTCATATAGAGATTAAGCAATGACTTGGTGGCAAGTCTACAAAAGAACACAAACAAATAATAACAAAAACATGCAACATTAAGCCAGAAAAAATGCAAAATAGTCTGGTCATATTTTTATAGATAAGACACAATGCAAATTATAATAACATAAATAATTATAAAGATATCCACCACCTAATAAACTTAAGAAACACATAAAATTAAACCCTTACAAGTAAAACTGATTTTTCTTGACATGCATACGACTAGTACTACCCTACACTACAGTACTGCTAGGTACGAATAGGCAACTGAAAAACTTGTGCTAGCCAAGTGTAGGATTGCACTTTTTTCTAAGTACGGGGTTCAGTGACGGCCTAATAGTTGGAAAGGATGGTTCAGAGTGGCGTCAACAAGTTCAACTTGGTTTTCTTCCCAACAAGTTTAAATCAATAAATTGCCTGTATTAGACGGAAGATTTTTTTTCAAGAGCTAATAATGTGATAGAGCTCCTATTTTAGCAAAAATTATCATTTATTGAGGTCTTATGTCACTCCAATTAGGTACATATTATTATTCTGTAATTATTTATAATTTAGTAATTATTTCTCTAATAACAAAATTTATGTGAATTTTGGCAAACATTTGTCATGCGTGAATGAATGAAATTGGAATAAAGTTAAGTATGATTTATAACTAGGGATGCACATTGATACTTTTTTCATTATCGATTATCAAAATGGTAATGTCATTATCGAATCGATATTATCGATAACACCAACAAAACCTGTGCCGACCTATTAGTGGAACCTCAAGTGTGGTAAGTGTAAGTCAAAACAAAACATTCACGTTCCGTTTACTGCTTGGTTGTCTTCGATGTCATGTGTTTGGTTTCCGTTATCGACTGATAGGTCAATTCCAAACATAAATCTCAAGTGTGACACCATCAGCCCAGCTAGTGTATGGCACAACGTGAGATAATCTCCGTCTTTAGAGTTTAGTTCGTGCCACTATTGACGAATCAATTGATATTTTGATAATCGATAATGAATTTCGGTTATCGATTATCGAAATAATATCCATTATTGATTATTGATCGATAATATCAATTATCGTGTGCATCCCTAATTTATATACTAATTAGTAATTTTGTGATAACTGAGATGAATTTGTTAAATGAGAAACACTGGAGGGTGTATTCTAATAATACCAACAAGGTTTGAAAGCAATTTTTTCTTAAAACTTTTCAATATTGCTATAATTAATAGGGCAATCTGCAATATGCCATTATAACTGTTATTTTTATTTTCATTGTGCAAAAGAATGGGAAAAATCCAAGTTGTATTTGCTACAAAATTATAAATCTCAAAGCACTAATGTAAAAAAAAATGTAGTGGTATAGAACCTATTTACATTAAAAATTACGATTACTCTGAGTCAAAAAAAAAAAAAGATATCCCCCCTAAAAAATTTAAGAAACACATAAAGTTAAACCCACAAGTAAAATGATTTTTTTGACATCATAACTATACTACCACACACAGACCTAGGACGAATAGAAAACTGAAAAACTTGTGCTACCCAAAGTAACCCTGTCAAAAAAGATCTTTATTTACTTGGGAAAAAAAATTGCGATGTGGCTGAATTTTGCAGAACTTTTCCTTTATATAATATTTTTACTACAAAACTCCCCTACAATCGGGACTGGACTTCAGCCCCCATAGGAAATGGCGGCCAAAAAAAGGTTTTGTTATCGAATATCTCCAATTGGTTCGAATAGAAAAAAATTCTCGGGCAAAAAAACCCCTTTTAAATTCCCACAAAAAAGTGTCTTAATATTTTTGGAGGGCAAAGGTTTAAATCAAAAAATCGTTTTTTTATTTTTTTTTTTTCTTTGGGATACCAGCAAATTCCAAATTTTCACGCCCGCAAAAAACAAGCCCGGTAAATCCGTAAGAAATCGTTTTAAATACAAAAAGGATTTTTGTAGGGGGTTCATAAAGTTTCCGTAGTTTTTAAAAAAATCAGTTCTGCAAAATCGTTTTTCATTTACCGGTTTGGGGTTTTTTTTCCATTTTTGGTTTTTCCCCCCAAAAATGACCTTTTTGACTATCCATTATTAAAGCCTAAATAGCATCGGGGGAAAAATTCTTCCTACGCACTTTGAATGACTCAAAAAATGATCCGTTACAACCAAATTTTAAAACCCAAATATGGCTGCAAATTTCCCAAAAAAAATTCCAAAACATAAAAGTGAATTATGAAACAAAAAGATGTAAAAACAGCAAGAAACTATTCATATTTTGAATTTAGGGAAATTAGCAAACCATTTGGATTTGAACTTTGGTTGTAATCGGTCATTATTTAAGTCATTTTAATGTGCGAAGAAAAATTTTTCCCCAATGCTATTTTTGCAATAATGGAGTAAATATGGCATTTTTTTTTGGAATGCCAAAAGGAAAAACCCAAATTCCGGGAAAAAGCAAATCTGATTTCGCAGAACTAATTTTTTTAAATATTAATAAAAACTTTATGAACCCCGTACAAAAGTCCCCCTTTTTATTTAAATCGATTTTTTACGGATTTTTCCGGGGATTGTTTGAGCTGGGGGGTAAAATTTGGAAAATTTGCTGGTACTCCAATAAACAACATATAAACCACGATTTTGTGAGTAACCTTTGCCCCCACCAAAATTATAGAAACACCTGTTTTGTAGGGATTAAAAGGGGAAAATTTTTGGGATTGAGATATTTTGTCTATCTCAAAAAAATTTGGCGATATTCGATAACAATCACTTTTTGGCCGCCATTTTCCAATATGGCGGCCGAAGCTCCAGTCCGATTGTAGGGGAGTTTTTGTATGTTGATAAGTATCCTTTAAGGAAGGTCTCTGCAAAAATTCAGAGACATCGCAATTTTTCCTCCCAAAATTCTTATTTGACAGGATTAAAGTGTAGGATTGCACTTTTTTCTAAGTACGGGGTTCAGTGACGGCCTAATAGTTGGAAAGGATGGTTCAGAGTGGCGTCAACAAGTTCAACTTGGTTTTCTTCCCAACAAGTTTAAATCAATAAATTGCCTGTATTAGACGGAAGATTTTTTTCAAGAGCTAATAATGAGAGCTCCTATTTTAGCAAAAATTTTCATTTATTGAGGTCTTATGTCACTCCAATTTGGTGCATATTATTATTCTGTAATTATTTATAATTTAGTAATTATTTCTCTAATAACAAAATTTATGTGAATTTTGGCAAACATTTGTCATGCGTGAATGAATGAAATTGGAATAAAAGTCAAGTATGATTTATACTAGGGATGCACATTGATACTTTTTTCATTATCGATTATCAAAATGGTAATGTCATTATCGAATCGATATCGATATCACCAACAAAACCTGTGCCGACCTATCAGTGGAACCTCAAGTGTGGTAAGTGTAAGTCAAAACAAAACATTCACGTTCCGTTTACTGCTTGGTTGTCTTCGATGTCATGTGTTTGGTTTCCGTTATCGACTGATAGGTCAATTCCAAACATAAATCTCAAGTGTGACACCATCAGCCCAGCTAGTGTATGGCACAACGTGAGATAATCTCCGTCTTTAGAGTTTAGTTCGTGCCACTATTGACGAATCAATTGATATTTCGATAATCAATAATGAATTTTGGTTATCGATTATCGAAATAATATCCATTATTGATTATTGATCGATAATATAAATTATCGTGTGCATCCCTAATTTATACTACTAATTAGTAATTTTGTGATAACTGAGATGAATTTGTTAAATGAGAAACACTGGAGGGTGTATTCTGATAATACCAACAAGATTTGAAAGCAATTTTTTCTTAAAACTTTTCAATATTGCTATAATTAATGGGGCAATCTGCAATATGCCATTATAACTGTTATTTTTATTTTCATTGTGCAAAGAATGGGAAAATCCAAGTTGTATTTGCTACAAAATTATAAATCTCAAAGCACTAATGTAAAAAAAATGTAGTGGTATACGCGTTTCCAAGCAAAGATAGATGACAGCACTAAAATGCAACATGTTGGCCCGATCAGTGATAGAGGCGAGCTGCTTACGGCGGGCGCTGTATATTCAGTAGGGTTCAACTTGATTTTTGTTACATTTCTGATCATTTGCGAAAACATTGTTGATTATGTCACATCGTCCGCGTATTCTATTAGTAAAATTCGTAAGTTTTGGGGATCGGCTTTGTTAATAACGGGAATTTAATGGCATTTTAAATTACAACAAATAATTGAGATTATTTGATGATATGAGCTCGAAAAGAACAAACCACACTGTTAAACTATTAAATACAGAAACAAGTGTATAAAAAAATGTTGAATGATGAAGATCGATGATATTTTGCCAAGAAAATGTTGCCCAATACTAATAATTTCAATAATTTACTTGATATCCAAAATCAAAAGAGATTCTAGCAAATTATAGCCCTACACTTGTTTTGCACTTTTTCTACTTCGTTTTACAATGTAAACGAAATCGGAGTAGGCCTATATATATTTATCTAGTATACACTTAGGACTTCCGGTTTTTTAAATATACATTTTATGAAAAGGAGGGCTATTGAATAGCTGATGGCCTATTTTTATTATTGTTTTGTATGTCAATAATGGCATGACGCGTCATTCTGCAGACAGCTTTTAAATCTTGTAGGTCATATCATTATACTTATTCTATAGTTATAATATAAATCGTATTTATTATGATATTATGTAAAATATTATGTATTAAATATTGGTAATGAACAATGACGGTAAATGGTATATGTAGGCCTACATTAATTATATAAGGTAGAAAAGGAGTTGGGACTTGTGCATAAGCGCTAATACAATTAATATTATATTTGTTATTGTTTTGTTATTGTTATTATGAGTATGACTTTATTTATATTAAATTATCATAACAAAACGAAAGAAGTATATCTCAATTAAAAGTGCCATAAGAAGCGAGCGATACTGTATGTGTGTGTGTTTACTATGAGTTGTGAACATTCTTGACTGTTTGAATTTGATTTAGTATTTATATCGTACCCTGTTAGCTTATATTTGGTATATAGCCTATAAATACCAATGATTTATTATGATATTATAATTAGAGAATTGTAATATGGATACAAATGCCATCCTTGGTGTCTCATGGGTGCATTGGGTGCAGGTCTGAATATAGTAATATTATTCTAGTAAACATGGTCTCGAATCCCGCATATTGGAGAGCGATTTTATTATTTTGGTGCACCCCCATGCTTTTGATAATCATCAATTAACAACATTTTGGGAAAGCAACGACAATGTACCTGTGATTGTACATATTTATAAGTGACAAACACGGAATGACATGTATTCTTCAGGTAAGCACATAGCGCGCTCCTCCGACTATCACTGATCGGACAGTTGCATTTTTCGCCACCAGGTAGCAACCCCTTTGCTTGGAAACGCGTATAGAACCTATTTACATTAAAAATTAATTACTCTACAATGTGTGATTTGTGTGTATTACGTGACCTTGAGTAAGGACAGAGGTTGGCTGGTCAGACATTGTCATAAACTTGTACGATAGTTTATCAGTCACCAATAGGTTTAAATTACACAAGGAAACTAGATAGAGTACAATAGGAATAGGAATGTATGATCACCAAAAAACAATTGTACAAACTAGGATAAATTATGATATACCTAGGTAGTTTGGTTGTGTCACAAACTTTATTCGTATTTTCTACAGTTTAGTCATGGTAGTGATACGGGTAGCACAGCAGATGGTGATGCTTAATGATAGATGCTAGCTTGCGGCTGAAACACTACTGTGTAATATCTTGAATTTCACTATCCAGTAGAACATGCACAATGCATGTTCAGCGAATTGATTTACACCTCATTCGTTATCCAGTAACGTAGAGCTCATTTTTGAATAGGGGGGCAATACTATCAACCGGACTAGCGGCCACTCCGATTGCTATAAAATGTTCAGTTAACCTGAAAATTTATAAACGTTTTATGTGTATTTCTTATGAAAATCGTCCTTGAACCCATTTTTCACTGTTCTAAAATTTGTTGAAATAATTTAACAAACTACATGATATGGTCGTGCTTTAACGCGACTACAATAAAAACTGATGCCAAAATCAACTACTATATATGTATTTGTAGTTGTATCACATTAGACCAGCTCTTCTTTCTTAGTTGACCCTCAATCCCCTACTCTACTTACTGAGTTATTGTCTAGCAACATACCAACAAAACATATCCAAATTATTCATCTCATTTGCCAAAGAAAAATGTATAATACCATGAGATACTAATTTTGGAAAGAAATATGCATTCAATGAGACTGGGTGACTAAAAGTGGAATGGCACAGGGAACAGTGTGGGGAAAACGTCCCCATCCCCCCTCTCGTTCCTATGCGCATTGTAACCAACTCTTTATTAGTAGCATGAATTGTCAAACCTAAGAAATAAGCCTATTTTAAACTATAAGTCTATAATGCATCACCACTTCTGATAACTCTGACTGTATTGTGGGAAATAGGAATCAAGTTTACAGCACAACAAATTCAAGTACTGTCTGCTAATTCTGGTCATTCAAATAAATAACCGGTACATACAGACCATAAAAGTAAAACACATGTACAAGTACTAAATGAGCCAACATAGGGAAAATGTATATCTACTAAAATACAATGTACTGTTCTGGAAATAATTATGAATGATGGAAACATTGTGTAGATAGATGAAGTACAAAATAAATATTAAATACGTACCAAAATACAATAACATCAGCCTCAATTACCTTGCAATCTTTCACTCTCTAACCCAGTTAAGTTAATCCATTCTATATCACAATACTTTCTCAAAATTAATATTCAAAACAATCAAGAAATTACAAAATCCACCTAGACCGGGATTGAACTAGGTTCTTCCGCTTGCTGTGCACCGAGCCGGAACTATATAACTTCTGGATTGTATTCAATATTAACAATTCCACCTACGAGAGTGTTTCCTGACTAACCTAATTGAGAAATACTCGAAATACTTTTTAAACTTTTAGTACGTACTACGTAGTATTGTACTACGTAGCTCCAAAATGATGATCATGATTACTACCCATATGAAATATAGGGAAGCTGGATGTGAATAAAATAAAAATATCAATCCCAACTAATATTGGGTGAAGAGACAGACATGCTATCATTCAACAAATGTGCTCAATACTGACTTCCTGGTTTTGAGAACACGTTCAACTAAAATGATCATACCAGCTCGACACAACACATGAGCAAGCCACGAAAGAAGCCACTTTATACTGGATAGCAAGGACGAAAAATGGCTGAAGAAACCCCTCTCAGCACAGGAAAAAAACAAACTTGAGCAGGTAAGATAAACTCTGGCAACTCCATCACACACTGACTTACCTGGAGCTGGGAACCATGGGGCTGTGATTAGATGTCGGCGACTGTGCAGTCTGGTTGAAGTCGCCAGTGGAACTCCATCGCTTGGCCGTGTACAGGTTGGACCCCACTCGAGAGCCCTCGCGAGACGGTCCCTGACTCGACGCGGTGCGGGAGCCGTCTCGAGGCACTTCGCCCGGCTGGTTGGTGGGGGTACGAGCACCGTCACGCACATCTCGCGTGCTCCTGCAACAGGAAGAGAAGATACTACATTTATTATTACTTTTTGTTATTGATTCGGGAACAGCTGGAATCCATAAGGAAGACCGGGAATGATCTACTGGCTTCGCTGTACTGGTTTGCTTGAGAAGAGAATGTCCAATTTAAAAGATGTCCATTGTAAACGTGCCATTATGCTTTAATGTCTTATCTAATGTGTCTTGTGTTTAGATTAATTTCTAAAAGTATTTTAGAGGAGTGATTAGGATCGCCAAAGTGTACCCCAATAAAAAACAATCCTTATGTATTGATTCTCAATTAGTCCCCCCGCTTGCAAAGAATAATGTAGAATAACAAGTGCTGGTGTTATTAAAAAAAGGAGCATTAATAGCCACTTCCCATTTAATGTTACTGGAAGCTACTAGTCCTATCTTAATATTTAATAAAATTCAGAAGTTAAAAAATCCATCCCGATCGAGGTTTAACTTTTGAATTGTATTAAATATTAACAATTCCACCTACGGGAGTGTTTCCCGGCTAACCAAATCGAGAAATAGCCCTATCTTGTTCACGGTATTTCTGCACAAATAAACTATTTGTCCAATCTAAGCAAAGCAAATAAAGGTATTTTACATAAAGTTGTCCTCATTGTAATGCAGTACACACAAAATAGTAAATAAAAAGGATAGTTCTATCATTAATCAAATAAAAGTTTAAAAAAAAACTTTTAACAATCATAGTTGGTTGTTTAAAACCTTTCAAATACCTAGAGACTAGAGTTTGTCCTCGGCCTAGTTGCCAGGGTTTGCCACAACCAGTTTTCCCAATATAATTTTGCTACATTCAGAAGACAGACTCTAATTTACAGTCAAACCCACTTTACACAAAATTACAGATTTCACAAAATTATTTGAATGCTCGTTAATCAAAGACAGTACGAAAACAAAATATTTTTTACAAAACTTAAAAGTGGGTAATGCTGATAGAATGCCGATCGGTGATCGGCTGTAAGATACAGTGTGTTGGGATAGGATACAGAATACAAACTAAATAAACCGTATGTAAGGCTGCTGGGGGATGTGGCTGTGAGAGGTGAGGGGGAGATGGGAGTGGGATGATGATTGTACCTTGACTGTCTAATTCGCTCTGTGTCTAGTAGCGTTGACATACGGTCATCAGGTACCTGGTACTGACTCCTTCCAAAGCTGACTCCTCTTTAGAATACAGTAAATTAAACAGTCTTGTACAATATCTTTATTGGTTATTAACTTATTAGGGATGCAAAATGATCAAATAAAAGTGACAGCTAATGTCGGTACAAACGGTGCCATTCTATTGGGACACATAAGCCTTGAGATTTATCAATTATTAAGTACTCCATGTCATCTCTACTAAACACCATTTGATTAAAATTTAAAAGCAACAAGTCTGCCTTTCCCAAAAATAAACCCCCGTCTATGACCCGAGGCTATCTGGGGGACACTCCAGATCAGGAGTTGTCACCTACAGGTTATCCCTATCATTCTGCCTTTTATGACCATCAGAGGTTGACATGGGCAATGTACATCTCATGGGCAATGAGCCCAATATGCAGTATACCTTATATCAAAAATAATTTTATCTTGGTATTTCTCTTGGATAAGGTGCAAAGCAAAACTACAAGAAAGAAACCAGGAGTGGAAAGGCTACAAGACAAAATAGGAATAGAAAGACTGCTGTGAAATGGACACGTGAGACGAATGGAACAGGAGAGAGTCCCGAGAAGAGAATTGGAACAAGCATGGGGAGGAGTACGAAGAGTTAGCCGCCCAAGAGATAGATGGAGAGACCAAATAAAATTGAGTATAGAAGAAAGAGGGAAGACATGAGAAAGAACGAATGAAGAAAAACTCTGTGAAGACAGAAAGAAATATAGATAACTAGTGGAAAGGCCGGTATTAACAGACAGCGAAGAAGATGAGGTGCTGAGCCTGGCTAGCAAGCACTGATAAGCCGTAGCCCGAGAAAATGGTGACTTGTCACCCCCCGACCCGATGCATGTTGGAATAGGGGACTGATATTATTATTATATTTGTATAAGTTTGTCTGAGAGCTAGAAATCGTTATCATTGTTATTTTAATGTGTTATTTTTATTTTATGTTTTAACTTTAAGTTTGTAATCATAATCATAGGGTAAATACAAGTCATTGTATCAGTCTAGTTATCAGCCAGTTAACTCATATTGTATTACAGCATTTTCTGCAATTTTAGTGACCAGTGATCAGCAATATGATGATGATGAAGATGATGGAAAAGGGAGGAGGGGAAACCCGGTACCGACACATAGCCTACTCCTTTCGAAAAGTACCAAGGGCACCAACGGCTTTACATCTCATCCAAAAGAACGGTGTTACCTTAACAGCCACATAGGTTCCTCCATTAACCCGGAATGCCGAACATACGCCGAGGAAAACGAAGCCATTACCATAGCTTTCGAACCCTCGTCTACTCTAGCCAGCGGTATACGTGTGTTTCAGGGCAGAGCGTTCACCCACTCTACCCCTGACCACGCCCGAAGGTTGCTTAACTTCGGTGTTCGAGTGAGAACCGGTTAAACGACCACAGCTAAACCGCTGGATAATTGGTCAATAAACTAAAACTATAAGTAACTAACGATAGTCAAATAGCACAATCCTACGTACCCATTCCGAGAGCCATTGTCTTGGGTGGAAGGTGTCCTCGCCCCCTCCCTCGGCGGAGGCATCTGATTGGTCGGTGTGCGCGCTCCATCTCTGCTCGTAGTGATCTGATTGGGCCTGGCCGGGGTTCGTGCCGGTGGTGGTGGGGGTGGAGGGGTGTGCGAGGGGGAGGGGGATGTGGGGACGGGGGACACGGAGTTGGAGCTGTGAGAGTCGGAGTGGAGGCTGTTGGTGCTCTGGTAGTGGACCCGCTGCCTGCAACAGACAAACACAAGATGGTGAGACCCAAGTTGGGGAGTCAGGACACGTACAAATACAATCTAATGATTTTTTTAATTGTCTAAAAATAGATGGAGAAATACTAGCAACATTTTCTAAGTCTCATTCTGTTTCCTGCCACACAATACCGTTGTTTGAAAACCATAACGATGATTAATTAACACTTTCATCACAAATTTATGTTTCTGATCACTTTGACATTTTCCAATCTTTTGTGACTTGCAGACACCTGCCAAACTTCAAACAATTTAAAAATTACTACATGATGTAACAGAAAATATTATTTTGTTGTTATAGATGTTATCAAACTCTCCAGAAGCAACTTTTCTTATTCTAACTTCATTTATGGGTGAATTCATAGCCATTCAGTAGGCCCCATTTTTAAATACCGGTACTGATCACGTGTTGCCTAAGATTCTACCGTCGATGCCACCATCAGCAAGGTCGCTTCAGAACCACTTTATTAATGTGTTATAAAATCTTGTGGACACTGGACAGCCAAAATCAGTTTGATATACCTCAATTGGTTATTTTCTTAAAAAAGACGTTTCTTGAAATGAATTTTAACTGGTATTTATAAATCCTTTTCTAGGGATGGGCATTTACATTCACGAACATAAATGTTTTAACTTATCATAAATTTTAAAATTAAGTTTAAAAGTTAAATATAGTTGGTGATTTTAAATACATCCTCATAATAATTAATTTGTATTATGAGAAGAAGTAGGGGTAGGCCTTTGGACTAAAAATTGTAAAAAAAAAAATGATAATTTATCCCTTAAAAAATATAAATTTTTGTGTCCGGCATGTTTTAAATAGGTAATGTTTTTTGGGGGAAAGTTGTAAATTGTGCTTCTGTGCTTCTATAATATATTGAAATAAAATTAATTTTAGAATATGTACACAATATATGAATATGAATGACAATATTCAGTTGTTTCATGCCACTTCTGTGTCAATATCGTGACCAAGGTTCGCTGGCAAGTGTCCTGGTCTGGTCAACCCTTCAGTGGGCGAGGGGAAAGCTCGAGAAAACCAGCTTTTTAAGCTGAACGCAGAGATTTAGTCTGGATCACTTGGAATGCTCTATCGTTTGTATGGTTTGCACCAAAATGTTAAGTAAGAATGAAAGAATTGCGCTATCAGAGCACATTTTCCAATAATTGCTCACTTTTGTTAGTAACTGACCGTAAATGTGCCTCCAAAGTCAAAATAGGTAATTTGTGGTAATACTAATTTCACAAGCTTGTGCAGGGGAAAAAATATTTGAAATGTTAAAATGTGCTCTGATAGCCACATGCGCTCATCCCTTGTTAACATCGTCCCAAAAATTCAAATTTTTTGGGTGAACATTGGAGGTCGAAAAGTGGTAGTGGATTTGCCGATCAAGCGAATTTTTAAATGGACATTTGACAATTGTAAAAAAGAGTTTGCTTGAGCTCGAACAACCGTGTTATCCAAGGACGGGAATGTGGGATGGTAAGGCTAGTCTGAGCGGGCTACAGCCTGAAGAGCAGAAAATGTACTGAAGTAAATAGGAGTTATTTTGCAAATTGAGTTCTTAGTAAATCACGTACTATTTGTGAGTGGTTGGTAAACAAGAATTCTTTGAATAAAAAACCGTTTTCTCTGGACAAACGGTAATAAATAGAGGTTGGTGAAAGTAGCGTTTTGTGAATAGATGCTGCAAAGCCCTATTTTTTCACTTAATACTTAGGTTCTCCACTCTCCAGTCCTAATTTATTATTATTATTTATTTATTTTTTATTTATGGTTTGTTCCCACATTTTTATCCAGTTCATATTAATTCAACCTTGATAACATAATTTGAAAAAAATATATGAAAACACTTCATACACAAGCTTTTGAAGATGTCCAAAAATCGATGCCACAAAACGTTTTAAAATGACACTTGAAAATGCTATACACATGTACCTCTAGTAATAAAATTAATAATGATTACTATTCCTGCTTGTCGACAGGCATGTGAGGAGCAACAAAGCTCCCTCCCTTCCATCTACTCTACAAAACCCTCACCTCTGTGGTAGTGCCGAGGGCTGGTGACTGACCACTCTTCTCAGTCCCTCCTTGTCTTGGTACCGCAGCCTCTGGATCGACTGACCGGCGCCGTTGACCAGCGTCCGGTCGGCCAGGGTGCGGTCGCCTCGACTCTCGAACTGGTTGAGCCTTCGCAGGACATCGGCCAGGGTCGAGCGGAGGCAGACGAGCTCGTCTCCCTGTTCGAGCACTTTACGCTCCAGGTCCGAGACTCGTTCGCGCAGTCCCTCGTTCTCAGTCTCGATCATGTCGTCTGTAAAGAGAAAAGACATTAGTAAGAACAGAAATAACTATTACAAACACAAAGCATTTAACTGTTTTTTCTTAGCTTGCATATGAGCTTACAATAAGGACTAATCACTTAAGTTCAGAAACCAAAATACTATGTCTTTATAAATAACAAAAACTTGTTAATTGACATTTTTTGATTTAATTCATAAAGAAAACTTTAAAAGGAATTCAACAATAGAATATCAATAAAACATAAGAAATCATAAAAACCTAAAGGGTGCACTGAATTATTTCAATTGTTACAACAACCAAACAACCATAATGATATCAATTTCAACCAAATATGTTAATAATTATGATTTTCTTTAACTTTTACCTATTTTGTTTATGTGATAGACCTAAGTTTGTGCAAAAGAATGTAATAAAACATTTTAGAAAGCCAAATTCCACTAAATGCATAACTTTTCTGTCTGTCCGTCAGTCTGTCTCACACTTCATGATAAAATCCGAATATGACCTCCGAATGACATACCAGTACAGTTTTTGTTCACATTTCCTTTCAGCAAGGATTCAACAGAATGTGTTGGTGATCCTAGCCCCCCAGAAAGGTGACAACATGGATTGAGGTGCCATGTACATAGATTATTCATAAATCTATGTACTTGGCACCTCAACACAGAGGAGTTGAATGCTGGAATAAATTGTGGTATAGCGATGTCATATTTCGCTCCCAGTGAGTACTTCTATACCTGTGCTTGTAGAATATTACACTCAATGCCATCATTGACAGAGTTCTAACAATAGAAACAATAGACAATGATTGTCTTGTTAGTAAAAAGCTTAGCCATTATTATCTTAGCCACTTCGTAGAAGCTGATAATTAATGAAGATGAAACCTTGGTCTCCACTAAGTGTTGATAATAAAATCATGGCAGATTTATAGCTATTTTTCATTGCCAAATAAACATTTCCAAAGCTTCTGGTCTAAACATGTTTTTATCCAAACCAAGGCCAGCATGAGATTCATGTGAAGAGTTCAACCACAACATTGCCAAGGCATGCATGTGCAAGCGTTGCATCTGTATCCGACTGAGTGTTTGGATGACTATACAGGAACCGGCTGGCAATTAGGCAAGTTTACAGCCACTTTCCACTAGAGCTCTGTTTTCTTGGACACATACACTAAATCGCAAGAATCGGAGGAAATCATTATTTTATGGGTCTTACCATGGTCTTCCACTAGGATGGCTACAATATATTAGTAACATGATACATCTAATTTGTTTACTCAACTCAGTCAGCCCAAACCAGGAATCGAACAAAGACCTTCTATGTAGGAAGCCGGAATAAAGCCACAGGACCCACATGCCTAAACTACCCTTCCTCTAGACTCTTTTCTCCCCGACTTTACCCTCATCCTTCCACTTGAGCAATGTTTAGTTAACCCACATCTCCCCTTTATTCTCATTACAAACAAACAAGTTTAATATTCGAGCGAAGATTGCCCCAGAGCTTTCTAATCTACCTACTAGATCTATAAATAACCCAGCATCTCTCAGAGGGTCATGTCAACGTCATGGCAGACATGTCACGGACGTGAGGGATGGACGTACAAGACATGGAGATGTCACGTGACGAGATGGATGACGTCACGTGACGATATGGATGACAGCAGAGTGAAAGAAAGAGTGAAACCTCCATCTCCTCTAGACTCTAGAGTGGAGGCTGGTTCACAAACAGAGAGGCAGTAAAAACAAAACGTGGTGTGTGTTGCGACATGCATGCACGGTTGTAAAAACTGTTAAAACACTATCAGTATCAGTGATCATGTACATGTACACGTTTGAAAATAACATAAACGTGAGATCTTTTAAGAAAGTGGTCCATATGACGATTGGCTACAAAAACGAATTTTTTCTTAGGAGTGCCCGAGGAGTGCCCGCTGTAATGTTCGTATCTTTTTCATGTGATTTATTAAAATAATAAATGGTTGGAAAAGAATGTCCTAGGGCTGTTTGTAAAACTAATGCCATATAGCATTTGAATAAGAATAACGAAGGAAATATTTAGGAAGAACCTCAAACGAGATTTTCGGTGCGATGTCATACCTTTTATCGATAGATGCATGGCTATAGAAACCGTGCATCAGGTCACAGTTGGCACGAGAGATGGGCGGATGTTTGATATTTGAGACGAGACGATGAGTGATAAAATATGATGAATGATAGATCTGGATGAAGGAATAGAATACAAAAATCAGTGCCTCGTATGGGATTCGAACTTTAGACCAAACGGCGTTAGCTCCCCTTGACATGGTATGTAAAAATTTTATTTTGCATTTTATTTAATTGAGGGGGGTCGGAGGAGGAGGGGACGGTGGGTATCCGATTCAAATTCGGTGAGTTCACTGAGTTGATGAGATGGAACCCTTGGTGGAAAGACGCGAAACGTTTAATTATTCATTATGCATTCATTCATTCATGTGCACGCATGAGGGGAGTCGATGAATAGAGACATAAGAGTTCTTGAGAAGTTTAGATTGCAAAACAATTTGAAGTAATGAATGGTGGGTGGGTAGTGATGGTACCAAATCTCCAGGGGGAGTAAGTGGTTTTTGAATATTTTACTTTGGTTGAGCAGTTTGAATCGTGATACTGCATGCTAAACAAAACTAATACCTTAGGGAAGGAGCTGGAAGGGGGGGGGAGCTAGTGGGTGTATACAATTGCCCAAGTTAGATTAGAACCAAGAAAGGGGTGTGGTCACAAATCCCTTCCGTCCAGATAAGGCGAGCGCATAGATTTCGGTCCTGATTGATGTGATTACTTTGAGATATTCTGCGTGGTAAACTGAAAACGGCTCCATGCCAAAACGAATGTTGGCTCCACATATCCAGTATGAATTGGGGACAAGTGCTCTAGGTATGTGGTGTCTTGCCAAAACTGGCTTCACTGTGCGGGGCTGGCGAGCAGAGGTGTGAATGGTGGGCACTACTTGCTTCGGATAGGATTTCATTTCGGGGGGGGATGTTTGTCAGTAGGATATTTGTTACACCCCTTGCACACATGACATTATAACGGGTATTAAACACGGGCGCAGTATACTAACAGAAGACCCGAATAATTTGCATAGACATTAGACGAGGGGCAATATTAAACACGATATTTTAATTTGCATAGTAATACCAACAAAACGTGCATTGAACCTAGTGACTTTTCTAAAGACAAGGAGGAATTTCACACATTTTGAATGGAGTTATCCTATGTTATTCGATTACCCGATTCTAATAAGTCGTCTTGGATAAATTCTATATAGTTATCTTGACATTTTAATACTGGACCTCAGTATATTTTGCAATTCATGCTATTTAAGGTTTTGTTGTTATTGATATCTAATCAGCCACCAATCAATAATATCCTCTATTACACACATTTCTGAAATACTTTTCGCGTATGACATATGGCATTTTCCAATCCAACTCTGATTGTATGTCAAAGTTTAAGTTCGTTAAGTCGAATTAAGAGAATATAGGTCATGCGTTTAGACAAATTTATGTTCGCTCGACTTACTGGCACCACAGTTGTTGGAAATTTTGCAAAGTTGTCACGGAAGCGAAATTAAATGGCTCTACAGAAACACTTGTTGGAAAACGACTATGAAAACGGCAAAAAGATGATTTTTACGATTTGGTTATTTTTTAGATTGTTCGACCTACTACTGCATCACTGCAGGGCTGTCCATATATCCTTGATGGTCACTATACTAAAAGCACAGTTTTCTGTACATCAGACGATTCCTGACAGATTAAATAGCTATTTGTGAAATGCTAAAATGTGTCCTATTCCCATTTAAAAACCTTGTTATAAATTCTCTGCGTTATGGTTTCTTTGTTTGCGCCTCAGCTGTGGGGAATCGAACCCGATCCTCCACTCGTGAGCCTCGCCAGTAGTCGATATAACTATATCGACTAGTAAGTGATAACACAAGGAATAATACCGTCATTGCGTGCGTTCTACAACATTATCCCAGGACACTATATGAAGCCACCCTTATCTCATCACTTTAATATCCCATAGGATGGACACATGCACATAACACCGACACGCATCTGACAGGGAGAAGCCAAACTAAACGCAGCAACCATAGAACAACGTACATGAGCTAACAATAACATATAACACGACGCGACACCTACGCGACGTAATCCTGTGTGGGGTCGTCACCTGGCTAACAAGTTAATTGCTACCTACCTCTATCCTGAAACAACATTTATAGCTCCTTCGAGTATCGCCAGTAGGTAGGTTACGCCCAATGATTTAGTTTTGTTATGCAATTGTTTTTCGACGCGAAAGATAAGGGTGAACCGGTGAAACAAGATAAAGCATTTTGTGGAATTCGAACCCACGTCCTTTGCTTCAACGTAATCAATGAGCCACTGCGATTGGTGTAACAACTTTGTATTGTTCCATCATTGCTTTTTCTATTTCAATACACATTTTTTTATAAAGTATACATATTCTCGGGGGGGGGGGGGGGAGGGGGGGGGGGGGGGGGGGGGGGGGAGCTACAGGAAGGACACTATGCCTAGCACTTACGCAACATATATAAATGGGAACACATTTTCTATATTTTTCGACGAGAAAAAATGCATTTCAGAGTAAATTCACTTTCGAAATGATCATTCTTTCAATATTGATTAAAATTTTCAACATATTTTCGTCAACAATGCGTTCAACCCAAAGGCGTGGTTGAAATCTCACGCTGTCGATCTAAGCGTGTTTGCCGACGAGGCGTACAATACAACTACAGGCTACGTGTAATGCAATCGACCTGTTTCTTGCTTGCTATACCTTCCTGCAACGAGAAATTACACGTTCTCCGTTTCATTCACTGTTGCCGACATCGGGGTCAGGTGACACGACAGAATTAGACGGAGCTGCTGTTGTTGTTGGATGTGGATGGATAGAGGACGGAATACCAGAGACCACGTGATAGAGGACGCGATTAGCATCGTGTACGGAAGTTTGAAACGAGTATATTACTCCCTGAAACTAGAGGCGAGTTCTGGCGGTCACCGTCGAGGGAGGACCTCTCCCTCTTCCCTTGACGAACTCCCCGACGACGACGACAACGTGATACCCCCCCCCATTCTTCCCCCTATACCAGTAGCTGGTTCTGACCAATTTCCGCCCCCTAGGAGAGTGGCGCAACCTAACGGTTGACGCGCCCTTAATCCAAATAAACCAAACGAGAACGCCAACAGGCAACAACCTTGCATTAAATGTATGATCGAACTTCGTCTACATTGTTTGGTCCCGTTTAGTTCCCAAAAGTGTGGAATCATTGATCAAAATCTAAAAGTTTCATCGAGTTGAATTCCCATGAGCAAAAACATTGTCAGAAGTGAAAAAATGAGTCATGCACGAGAAATGAGGGTGCAAACAGAAGCAAAACATGATGAATTGTCAGTATGTGTGTGGAAGAGCACGAATGAAAATAGTGTGTGGAGAAGTTAAATTGCATAAAGCAGCACCCAAGCCTCGTATCTATGCAAACAAGGATCGATTAGTTCCCCAGGGAATAATAACATGCTCCCCCCACCCCCGGGGAGCTTCTCTGGCATCGTTATTCCCGACCCCCCCCCCCCCCCATACGCAAACATATAAACTAAAATAATAAACAGTTGCGGCGAGCCGCGTGAATATAGAAGAACACTTCCCCTGCAACAACATTAGACTAATAATGCATGAATTAGTATGATTAACGTTCATCATCCCCGTAGGAATGCCCATTGTATAGTACTAGGCCTAATTAGTTTACGCATTGGAATGAAAGGAATGTCCAAAAGCTGTTCGTAGGACCAACTACATAATATTCACCTCCATAAAAAAGTTCAGGATTGTCGGGACTGCCTGGGATTGACCGTTGTCCTCCCGCAAAGAGAGTTTGTATGGATAGTTGTGAGATATTTATATGGCGACGAAATAAAATCACAGTGGCATTGACGTCAGCACCTGGATTCGAACCAGCAACACACTAGCAAAGACACTAGTGTGGACTGTGGTGTGGTCGGTTTAACTTGACAACTGAAAATAGTACAAACTTTATATGAACAACAACCACAAACACAAATGAATCACTTATAATTGAAAGGGCGTAAGTCCAAAATTATGGGGTTTGAGTTAGCTATGTATTATTGTAGCGGAGAAATAGACGCATCGTTTTGGTTTGAAAGGGCAGAAGTGTATCTCCATGTTTTAACATTGGAATATTTCGTTTTTGAAAGGGCGTAAGTCCACGACATTTAAAATTCATTTCCCGCCGACACGTTGTGATTTTTAAATTTCTGTTTTCAACGTAATAAAGCTATTCCATACCTTTACTGGAAACAAAAGTAAATTTGAGCCTAAAATAATAAGGTGAATTATAAAGAACATTTACTTGATTATCTCAGAACTATGTTTTTGGACTTATGCCCTTTCAATAATAAGTGATTCAAATATAGATTTTAAAAAGCTGACTGCCATGGGCGCCGGGAGGGGTGGCAAGGGGGGGCGCTTGCCCCCCCCTGGATTTCAGGAAAAATAAATTTTAACTAGTGATATGCGTTTATTACATATAAATTAATGTTTTTGTGAAACCGAAATTCAATTGAAAATTAATATTAATAATAATAATAATAATAATAATATATTTAATGATCTGACCGGGAGCGGAGTGTTGCTAGTTTGTTTGTTTTTAGTACTTAGTAATGTATTGAAATTTCGCATTTTCCTTTTTGGGTCTAGTCAATAACGCCCGTTTTCCATTTATTTTATGTTATGTGATATTGTGTGTATGATTTATTGAAATAAATAATAATAATAATGCAACAAGATATCGTTTCTATGATTTGTAGGCTAGTAAATTATTAGTCGATGTAGACCTCTAAGAACGTGTTTATGTTTTATATTTTTATTCCACATTGCATTGCAACTGGAGAGAACTTACAAGTTGCAGTTTATGTAAGAAAAGAAAATGTGATCAAAACAGTCACATTCATTATAATTTTATGCAATTAAAATAAAGCCTTCATTTTTGAAACGTGTGTCTCATTTTCAACTCATAACCCATTTTTAGTAACCGTATAAAAGTTGAGACACAATGTTTTTTTGTTTACTTTCTAGTATCTACTGCACAAAAATTACATAATTTCGGTATCGTATTCAGCCCACTACTTTTTTCTAAAACCCACCAAATGCATTCTAAAAACCTGATTTTCAAAATTTCGCCTGCGGCGCTATTGTTCCCCCAAACCCCCCGTGCTTGCCCAACTAAACTACAAATTGTGATTGTTGCCCCCCCCTGCTAAAATTCCTGCCGGCGCCCATGCTGACTGCACAGATGTGCTTACTGGCTTCACCGTTGGTAAGAGCCAAAGATTCCCTAATCGGAATCAGGGTGGCATTTTAGCGGGCGAAAAGAAGGCTTCAATCAGACAAAAAGTTACATTGCATATCTGCTCGTTCTCTAACCCACAAACTACCCTCAATGTTTAAAACATTTTCAGGAAACCTTCGAAATCTCTCAACTTACACCGGCCATGTTTAAAAATCTTACAAAAACAAAACGAAACGAATACGAAACAAACTAATAATAACTGGAAACGTAGCGAGCGAAGAGGAGGCTTCAATTTAAATACCCTAAGAAGAAAAAACTATGTATATTTTGGATTATTTGTTCTCTATCGGTCAAACAAGAAACGAATACCTCTAATCCATTAGTTCATTCCTCCGCGGAAGGTTCTCGAAGAACAACGCTAGGAGACACAATGTTAGGAACGCCAGTGCAATAACAAGCGAATCCACCCAGCTGACGTTTCTAGATGCCCAGTATACAACATCCCACCCACGATTACAACTTGCTTCGTCCTTGGCAAGTCTTCATTGTTCTACTACAAAGCAAATAGTCGGTAATAACATTGAAATTAAATAATCGCTAATTGACCGTGAACACTCCCCCATCAATCACGTGTTAATCTATCAGAGTCCTTCATGGCAAGGCGCTGTCTGATGTCAGACGAATTACCTGGTTATTATTTCCAGCATGGGCATTACAAGACGGGGGCGGGAGACGAGAGGCATTTAGTTAGGAAGATTGATGCAGTGGACGGATGCAGCCAGTCCACAGAGGTAGCACACCCTACTGTAAGCAGAGTCAAGCGGGTTCTGGTTCGATACCCACACGGACACCAGCTATATATCGGGGATGTGCAACTTCTAGCAGGACCGTACCAATTTAAAAGTAAATAACCCGTTCACATGTGCTATTATTACACAACATGACAAATAAAACACTTGTCGGCGGGATGCATTAAAAAATAACTACTGTACTTTTATAAACTTTAGTTCAGCCACTAATTCGTACGGGAGGCTCTCAGCGGTTGAGTCTCAACAAGAAGAGACAAACAATAATACGAGCTATGTGTTGACTTTCTACAACCGAACAATGTGTGTGTGATATTTACGTGCCAAAAAGCTAATTTGGTCACTTTAGTTTAAAATTCGGGGTGCAAAATACCCCTACAGTGCATACATTTCCATCGTAATGACGTTGAATGAGGATTGAGAACCCCTCCCCCTATTTTTGCAAAATCTTCCCTGAAAAATTAATATAATACCTAACTTGAATTAAAATAGTCCCACTTTTCATCTAGGCTCGCTTGCTATGTTCAATGATGTAAATGAGGGTGCTTACTCCAGGCCCTAACGACGCCACTGAGGGTGTCTCCAGGTGGCGACTCCATGGCGACCGGGATCATGACGTCATCACATGGTCCCCGGATCGAGCCCCGGTCGTTGTCGTCTTGTTGTGATGAGCGGAGGTTGGCAAAACTGGGTCGACCTCTGAAGA
The DNA here is from genome assembly GCA_024449915.1 of Sweltsa coloradensis. NCBI lineage: Eukaryota > Metazoa > Arthropoda > Insecta > Plecoptera > Chloroperlidae > Sweltsa > Sweltsa coloradensis. The sequence continues at coordinate 267,816 of JAMZAV010000926.1, forward strand.
GTTCGGCTGTCAAGGTTCGGACCTTGGCCTACCAGCACGTGGTGGCCTTACACTCGCTCAGCCACGCACGCACGCACACGGTACAGTTAGTCGTGAATGGGACACGATTTTGCGCGCCGAAACATTGTCCACAATGGCGGGAAACCAGAACTTGAACGACCCTGCCACACTAGCGTCACATCCACTGAATTCACTAACCGGTTTGGCGTAGGTATATCTTCAAGTTCCAAGCTACGTGAGCTTGACAGCTGAATTCACTAACCGGTTTGGGGTAGGGATATCTTCAAGTTATGATCTACGTGAGCATGACAGCTGAATTCACTAACCGGTTTGCGGTGGGGATATCTTCAAGTTTCGAGAACAAAATTGAACTTGACAGCTGAATTCACTAACTAACCGGTTGGCGTAGGTATATTGATTGATTGGATATTGCTTAACGTCTCATATTTATGCAACTTGGCTAATATATATTCAAGTTCCAAGCTACGCGAGCTTGACAGCTGAATTCACTAACCGGTTTGGGGTAGGGATATCTTCTAGTTTCGAGCAACTTGAACTTGACAGCTGAATTCACTAACTAACCGGTTTGGCGTAGGTATATATTCAAGTTCCAAGCTGGCAAGCTATGTGAGCTTGACAGCTGAATTCACTAACCGGTTTTGGGTAGGAATATCTTCAAGTTCTGATCTACGTGCGTTTGACAGCTGAATTCACTATACAATATTTAACGAGCGGTTTGGAAACTTTACTAACTTCACCGACGGAATCAACTGATACAACTTGAAACGAGAATGGATCGGTGTAACGTGCACCCCCCACTGAAATGGCGTCACCCCAACTTATTAAAACAATGTACACACGCACTATTTACAACCCTCGTACAGGAAGACTACCGGCCGACTGCACGGCGCGGCGGTAGGAGACGGACTGACTGAGCAGATCGGGCGTCCGTTACGTCACGACGCCGTGTTGATCAATACACTCTGGCCGACACGCGGTTGGCGCCGGGGGAGGGGGAATATCTGATGCACGCACGACGAGGACGATCGCGACGATACGACAGTACTGACGAGATGTATAATTAATTCTACAATTTCATCTAGCTTGGAGGGAGATGATGAATATTTTAAACGTATTGATTTTATTTGTTAGAGCTACGATAAGAAAGAGCGGAATAGGGTAGTTTATTGTTTACCACAGATACTTACTTAGGGTACACAACAGTTTAGCCGGTGCGACCCTCTTCAGTTAGATGGCTAACTAAGTAATGAGAGTGTTTGGATAGTTTGGAAGTAATGTCAAAGGGCTGTTAGCAGGAATATAAAAAAATGCGCCATTCAACTGAGGAAACATTGCCGGTGATGGGAATCGAACGGGCGTCCTCCTCGGCGAACACGCGTGAGATTGCTTCGGGCGGGGGAGAAGGAAGAAGTGACAGGAGTAAGAAGTTGTTTCACACAGTAAGTGGATGTCAGTTGTTTAGTTGGGAGTTGCCGGGAGTCGCATCAACCACGTGGATTGACGCCCGTTGTCACACACGATACCTCGCCGGCAGCCGACTGGAACTCCTCCTCAGCTCAAGGTCACCAGTGAAGCTGGGTACATCTCTCTGTGGTGACGCAATGTCGGGCTGTCAAGTGGGAACCATAGGCATAGAGCCATGGTATAAGGATATCTTTTTATATAGCTATCGTTGCGTCATTGTCATTGGATAGAGCTACGAAAAAGGCGGGTAATCGCGAGGTGAGTACTTTATGGGAAGTGAACACTTTCGTGATTCAAAATAAATCCAGCTCTCCCATGAGCCACGATATTATGTGTGATGGCAAATACAGTAACCACATTGACCAAATTGTTCCCATCAGTCATCAAACCCCATCAGTCATCAAGAATGGTTTATAAATAATGGGGGATAGGAGTGAACCCTGAACAACGTCGTTCTCATCTATGTTCAATCAATGTACATGTTTTCTACATTTTGCAATGTGAGAAAATGGATACAAATTAAAACCACTTTACTTGCATATCGACTTATTCTAAGAAAATATGTGACACATCATTGTTATATTTTAATCTAACATTCGCCGCCCATTGTCCCAAAAAGTAAACACATTATTTGAAGGAGTCTTTATCAAAACAAATGTTTTAGCATACTGCATACTGCAAATTACTAGTAACGCCATTGGAACTACGGACGTAAGGTAAAAACAAACATACGTACTCAATCTTACATAGTAGAACACAAAGGATGCCGGTTTAACTTTATTGCGGGTCCCACGCTACCGTCGTGACGCAAATGGTTGTTTACTCATAGATTGTGTAGTCATTGTTTACAGAATCGTTTGTAACGTCTCAATTGCAGGCTTTACTAGGTAGTTGCACTCAATTATGTGTTGTTTATATGATTACTGCTGAAGAATTCCTGGCAACGAACAAGGAGTTGTTATGTAAACAATTAACACGTAACACTATTTGATACCTTTACTTCAATACATTACATGTCACTTACAGTGATGATTCCCAAATACATTATATCGACAATAATACAACTTTCCCCACAAATGTTGTAGGTAGCAGAGCACAGCTCCCCTATATGCATCACTTTTCTGTCCGTCTGTTCGTCTGTCATGTCTCAAAACCGAATATGACGTCTGGCGTGACACGTTTATTTCCCTATATTTTTTAGTTAGCACTGTCATTCGACCATGGCATATCCAGGAAATCATAAAGGGGGGGGGGGGCAACCAATTAATTCATAGATATACCGAAGAATAAGTGGGGCTGGGGCTTGCCCCCCCGAAATTTTTTCTCCTTCAAGGTCATTTTGGTGAAAATCTGTGCGTTTTAAAGCATTACAATGACCAACTTTTTTCCACTATATAATCCTCTTTTGGTCAGATGGTAATTATTTGTCTTTAGTATTGCGATTAAACAGTTCTTCTATATTTTCCATTGAAACGTTAAGTGCACTTTCACATCTTTTTTGGCAAAGAGGGGGTCCCCCCTCTCCCCCCCCCCCCCCCCTGGATACGTCACTGCATTCGACAAGTATGATACAAGAAGTGTTTGGTGATCCTGATGGTCAGGGTGGCGTCACCCAATCTCGATTGATTGATTGATTGATTGATTGATTGATCGGTTGCTTACGTCTCACATTAATGCACTTTGGCCGGGTCCCTCCACCAACAACGTATCACGTGATACTATTTTACTAAATAGTGGTACAACGCTAGCACACGATAGATACTGGATACTCCCATCTTTGCATTGGAAGACGTCATTGGCAATTCCGAAAATGAAGGCGGTTACCTATAGGGATTCCCCAGTCAAATAATTTTTGACGTTTCTCTTAGCCGAAATGATAAATTAGGTCTGAGCAGAGTACCGTACCGAGACCGACAGGTTATATACTACTATCTTTGACCGAGACTGTTTCACCCTATGTTTCTACCAGACCAGCAACATATGGCAGAAAACATGAAAAGTTCCAGTTAGGTATGTACTTCTTCAGTTCTTCACGACATGAAACGTACATCGCATCACATGGAATGTGCAACACCAGCGTTCCGGCGTCAACCTAATTGATGACGCCATGCAGTTAGCGGTGCATAATGTCCTGAGCAGATTGCTGATGAGCGTCGAGGCTCGCAGTTCAGTGCCCTGCCCTGCGCTCGACTCTGGCTCGAGAGGCAATGGTCACGACTGGCTCTCAAGTCTAAACACTGCAGGTGGAAACCTTGGTTGACATTCATTGAGCAACAATCTGCATGTCCCCCCGAACAGTTACTGATTCTGGTCCACCCAAACAGTTACTGATTCTGCGCTCATTACTACTTTTTGTGCGCATTTTCTGTTCTGTTCTTCTCATTATAATGCTTCTTATTGAGGACATTTCTAAACCCAACTGCTATATAAGCACAGTTTTTCTTTCTGTTCGTCCTTCCGTCTGTGCGTGCGTCACTCACGTCTCACGATAAAAAACGAACTTTTTATGTTGACAGTGGCCTTCAACAAGGAAGGAGTATACAGTATGTGTTTGGTGAACCTGGGGGTGTGGAGATAGCGGCTAACCCCCCCCCCCCCCCATAAAGTTGGAAATTTTCGGGACGCGGCACCTCCACCATTACTGAATGCATGAACAGGCAACAAACATTTGATCGTTGTACGCTAACCCGGCACCACCACCAAAACGATCACCACACTAAATAGTTTTATTTTCGTGTTCATCTTTGACGATATTTGTACGAAGTTTGTTACCTATCATCTGCGAACTTCAGATGGACGTTGGTTCCAGCCTAGGAGGATCGAAGCAAGCATAGAGAAGACACTTCTCTAGGGACGTTATTGGGTAGAATTCATCTCTATATCCACGATTAGTTGACTTGATTTCTCGTTTTTTGGCAACAACTAAAGGGCGAAATGATGCAAAAGTTCCGCGACATTCTTCCCAAACCAGGATTCGAACCCGAGACCGTAGCCATGATTTACAAGACCACGTCTTTCCTCTTTACCGAGGAACGCAAAGTGACTTTCACTGTTTTATTATAGATCTACTGTTATCGTCTAGTTTTTACTTTAGATGTAATGGATGAGATAATAAGAGCAGAAAAAGTGTTGTTAATCGGTCGTTCTCACGCCTGGCCGGGCCGAGTGGGATAGGAGCAAAACACGAGGGCAGCCGAAGAGGTGATGTCATTGGGCGAGGATCCGTGACACGGTTTCAGGGGTGTGGAAGTTTAGTATCCGCTGACCAGAGGTCATCATTGTCCGACAGTCGGTAACCCTAGCGAATTATTTCCGTAGAATACACACAAGAATCCTAACTGTACGATGACATTGTCAGAAATACGAGGAATGGGTGTGTGTGTACTGTGTACACGTGTAGGGCCTTCAATAGGACTAGGAGTTTGCACGGATACTGTACCAACTAAAAGTCTAAAACAAGTAAGATAAGGTCCCTCCCTTCGTCTCGATTAGCCAAGTTGCATAAATATGAGACGTTAAGCAATATCCAATCAAACGAAATTGAAGCCACACTTTGAGAGGCGGATGGTAGGTTTGGTATGTTTTAACTCATTGGTCTCACAGCTACAGACAAACAAACAGAATATGAATAAGTGAAAAGCATGAAATATGGGTAAAATCTACAATAAGATGTCTGCCACGAGGTCTGGAGCATAAAATTGCGAGATTTGCCAAAATTTTAGGCCGACGATTCTTTATCAGTAAATTAGATAAATATTCCACAAGTATTGTTCTTTAGAAAATTAAAAAAATATGGTAATAATCTGCAGGAGTCACGACGAAACCAGAATCATGGACAGACGAAGCAACGTTTTCCGTTCAGATGCTACTCATTGACATTTAAACGGCACACCTTCCTTGACCTTGGATCGAGCGCAGGCCGTCGTAATCGCAAACACCCACCCACACCAGGTCCTCCATCTGGCCAAGCATGGTATGCGCCTTGTTGTGTGTGTACATAGCACGGTATGGCACGGTCATCTGTGTACTATACCGCGTAGGATAAACAACTAAACGTTGTTATCTCTTCGGCGATTGTAGGGCCTAACTACTCGAGATGATAAGTGGTGTCAAACTGTAAAAAATTCGACCCTATGATGCGGGGTTCGATCCCACGACCCTTGGGCTTGGCGCTTCGGACCTGCACGTCAATCAAAGGGCCACTGCGGACGGCTGTGTCTTTTCAAGTTGAGGAATTGATAATTGGCTCACACACTGGTGCAAACCACAACCCCATTGGAGAATATATAGAGATTCGAAGAATTCCAGAATAAATCCCTGAATTCGGCAGTAAAATCTGGTTTGTCCAAGCGTATAGACGATGAGTAGGTTCTGGTTAGTTAGTTAGTATTGTTTTAGGGCACTCAACAGAAGAGTTATCAGTGACCATGTCAAGTGTATAGCAATCTTCCAAAAAAAATTCAATAAGTGTGGATTAACACCATAGACATCCTATATAATTGGCTAGACCAGCAGTCGGTGGTCCACTTCCGGTACAATTAGAAGCCATCTTAAAATGACAGTTTACATGTTAATCAAATGGGAGCGATTTGTGGCCAAATAGTTCTCAAGATTGCCGCCAGGTTGACAGGTAAGCATACTAGCCTTTAACACCAAATGATTACTAAATTCCCTTATGCAATCACTTCGTATTGTTTCTTTTGTTTAATACCATGCTGCACAAGCTAAAACCATATCAAACAATCCAGTAAAATACTTTATTGCATTAAAAAAGCATAAATTAAAACACCATATCGCCATCTTGAAATGGGCCGGTTGAGTCTTCAATTTGCTACGCTCGCGCCTGTGCGGAGGTATAGGAGACTGCTAATCTAGCCTACTATAGGGGTTTAATATCAATGATTAACACCATGTATACTTCTTTCCAAGGGGAGGAACGTAAAGGGACACGCGGGGTGAACAGGCATTGTGCTGGTCAGAACCAGAGGGAAGGGGTTCCCCCACGTGGTGGTCGTCTTCGTCTGTGTCATCGTCCGTCCGTGTTGTCATTGTCGTCGCCGTCGGGGAGGTAGTCAAAGGGAAGTAGGTAAGGACCAGGTTTCGAACTGGGAACTCTGACCAGGTTTCGAACTGGGAACGCTTTTATCTCCGAACATTTTACTCACGATAGTCGGTGACAGATTCGGACTTCCAACCATTCATCGTGCCTAATGATTGAGCCACCTCCATAACTCTGACACACGCTCGCGATCACTTTGAGGTTTGTGGGTTCTATTCCCGCCGCTGACAATCTTACAGGTTTTCCTTTCCCACATTGATCTAGTCCATGGTGACTAAACGTCCCAACTTTCCAAATACTGTCACCGGAGTTTGACTCACAGTAGGTATTCGAGGGCACAGCACAGTTGCAGTTGACTATATTGATAACTAGCACAAGAAACCATTCATATCATCCAATCGAATATACAGGAACAGATAAAATATCTTAGTCTACAAAAACATCAAAAAACATTATTTTAACGCTATGGTGGACGACACGATAACAGTAAAGAGCCAGTCTAATAATAAATAAATAAATAAATAAATAAATAAATAAATAAATAAATAAATAAATTGTATTTAGAGTCTACCCACTCAGTCATACTTTTAACTGATTTTCAGTGTAAATGTAATAACAACTGGCTATTTGCTATGAACCATCAACAAAAAATATTGAGTTGAAATGTATTTGTTTTTGTCTATTGTAATTGGTATCATATATGGATCTGGAAAACGGTTAAAAACTCTGCCTTGTGCGGGATTCGAACCCACGTGCCTGGTGCGGTCGTCCCATAAGTTTTGTTCATGCTCCCCGACCGTACGAGCCATCATTGACGGCAACAGCTCGCAGTACGACGACGTGTAACGAAAAATCACATCGGTCGGCATTTGCATACTCGGTCACTTCTGATTGGGGTCTTGATCGACGTATGTATAATGTTCTTGCGTTCCTGGTTCACATCCTGGTGGTGATAGCATCTTTACAGCTAACTCACAATGTGTACACGGTGACTTTGGAGCCACTCTAACAACGAAGGCACGTAATAGATTCTATAAGGTGACTGAGGGGGTAGACTTTAAATACGAATTTAATTATTTATCATTGATTTATTGGTTTATTTATTGGTTTCAAATTAACATTGTTGATTCTGGCGCCGCCCACAATTAGAATCGTGTCCAACTTGTTAGTCCGTGTATACTTTAAAATAGTGATCTCTAGTTGCCCATTATTCGCTCGTCGAACACGTCGGCGCCGACAGGGTTATCTCGGTCTGCTTGAAATTCCAAAAATATACAAATCCAAAACAGATATATTAAGATCCAAAAATAAAGTCCTCGACTGAAAATCATTTTTGTGTCTTTAGTGGTGGGATTTTTTTTTTTAACTCACCGACTTCGGTCGAGGATTCGGAAGACTCACGAAGACTCCCGATGGCGGCGCCGTTCAGGCGCATGTCCACTGCGCAGCTCCCGATCTTCTTCTTCTTATTGTTGTCGGGCTCGCTGCGGCAACAGTGTCAAGCGAGACACGGCCATGGCAACGCTGGAACAATAATAAAAGTTGACACCAATGACCCTTTGCACTGCTGATGTTATGATCTAATTATGAAACCAAAGTGTTTGGTTGTGTAACCCATGCGAAACCTCATAAGGCATTACGTTCGAGTAGATATCCTTGAAAGGCATGCATGGGATCAGGGCTACACTTATGTTTCGCACAAGCACAGCAACACTAATGCCAACTAAACAAACTTGGATATAATCAATCAGTGAGACACTTCAATTAATCACAAAGAATGATAACAGTGCATCCAAAATATATTAATTTTTCAAGCTGGTTATTACAAATCAGAATAAATGACTGAATACAAGACATTCAATAAATGTATAATTTGAGATTTGCTTGTTCAGCAAATCTCTGCGACACTGTGCATGGAACCTGGTTATTAAAAAATAAAATAAGTTATTACATCTGTTGAGAATAGGCTTACACACTACGTCACAAAACAGGGGGCTTCAGCCATTGAATAACCAAAGGGATTGGATACACAAAGCTTCTGCGAAGTTTCATCCTGTTGAGGAAATTACCAAATAATTTGGTCAAGTCAATATTAACGATAATTTGTTTTAATGATTTATAGTACATCAACATCATAAGTGTCAGTAGCGCTGCATTATCAGTCGATAAAAAATGCAATTATTTATAACATTGATCAATCATGATGCCATAGGCAAAATTGAACTGATTTGATTGATGACAATCTTTTTACTTAGTTGTCAAAAACACATTTTTTTCTAATTCTGCAATGAACTCGTCACACCTTCCCAACTCTAGGACCAGAGACACTTGGCAACACTGTCTCAATCAATTAAGGTGTAAATGAACGACAAGGCCACCACCGCACGGAACTGTCGCTAGACACGCGGATCTCCACCGGATTACGAGGAACAGCTGTCATCAGATAACCCAGGGAATCAAACAGTTACAACTTACAACCGACTCCAGCCCACGATCGAGTTGTGATCGAACACCCATCATGATCGTAAATCAATATACAGAGAAGGCGGTGAGATCAAGAAGAGGTCAGGGATCAAGATGAGGCGTCATACTGTGGGGGGGGGCAAACTCTGCACCTTTGAGAAGAAACCATCCTTATAGTCTGCACAGATCTGGAGGTGGTAGAGATGATGAACCCGGGCTTTGGCAGCGGAGCTTCATGCAAGACACCGTAGGTGGTTGACATCTTGGGTAGTTGTCACGGAAGTGGAAGTATATGGCGCTACGGTCATACTTTTCAAAAATTTGTTTTAAAATAATTTTTTTTAAATAATTGTTTTTCACGATTTTCAATTTTGTTAAAAAGTAAAAAATTGACTATATTTGTATTTTTTCTGCTGATTAAGACCAAATTTTAAACTACGACTGTAGGGCTGTAATACATGCTTTATTGACAACTATGCAAAATTTTATATACGTCGGATGCTTCTTGGCCGAGCGAACAGCTATGTTGGCAACTGCCAAATGTGTCCCATTCCTATGCATGTTACACAAATTTATGATACGTCTATGCACTAACATTATTGTGAATTATTTTTATTTTATTTTTTCTAGTCTACATTTCAATCTATGAAGTATGAACCAATTTTAGGTAGACAACATTCGAAGATGAGTGGCTACAATCAACACTGAAAACAGTCATACGTTATCTGTGGTCATACTGTATTGAACATTAAAGTTAAAACAATTCAGAAAAGATATCTGCAGAATCGTTGACCCAACCCAAATAACATCTTATGGAATCCTAGATTTGACATTATCCTCAACCCCAACTGGAAAATCGTTAAATCTCTGCATAATATGTTTATAGTTTGATCTCCGGCATCCAAGGGATATCACTGGAAGAGGAATGGCATGCGTTACTGATTTGGGAGGACCACAGCTCGATACCCGCCACCGGCAATCCTGATTTTTTAGAAATTAAAATTCTGGGTTTAAATCCTGTAACACAGACCTTGAACATTCTTACTTATAACTATCTCTCTCCTATACCAAACAACAAGTTGCCCATGGACATTGGACAGTTTACATACGAAAAAATTAATACCTCGAATGGTCACATTTTTTTAGCGAATGCGCGTTTAGTTCCTTTCTAGTTTCTATCTAATTGATTAATAAATCTAACCATAGGAGCCACGCCGGCCGTACATGCATGATGTGTATCAGCCCTAGGGCCAGGCGTGGCTGATGTCAGCGCCGTGCCGTGGTTCCGTAGCTCGCTTGGCCTGCACACTAATCACGACGTTCAATCTCAAACTAATCCCTTCTCAGACTCAGAGTTAACCTGGATAGGCAAATCTTGATCACGATTAACTTTTATTGTGAGAACACTACACAGGCTTTTAAAAGATAAGGTGAGTAAACCTGTTGAGAGGAATTTCCTTCCTGGAAGCACTACTGAATTTCTGAAGCTCCACAGCACACATCGAGGTATTGTGAATGTCATGATCAGACCAAACCAAGCTGGATTTTTCGAATTTCTGCACTTTGGCTATTCTAGACAAGTTCCAGACGATGAGTGGTGATAGATGAGGTTGAAGTATGAACAGAAGGGAGGAGGGGAAACCCGGTACCGGCACGTACGTAGCCTACTCCTTTCGAAAAAGCTTAAGAGGGTTCACCACCCTTTTGACAGTTAGTAAATAGCGGTTTGCTCGGCCAAAAAGCATCCTACGTATATACAATTTTGCAAACTTGTCAATAAAGCATACATGGACGTTCCAACAGTCATAGATTTCAAAATTTTGACTTGATCGGACAGAAAAAATTCACGAATATAGTCAATTTTGGACTTTTTAACAAAATTGAAATTCGTGAAATCTAATTTATTCTTTATAAATTATTTCAAAACAAATTTTAGGAATGTGTTACTATAGAAACCTTTATTTCCACTTTCTTGAGATATGTTCAAAATTTCTAAGAACTGTGATGTCATTCAGCCGAGCAAACAGAAAATTGCCTAAAAAGGGGTGGTGAACGCTCTTAACGTCCCATCGAAAGGACGGTGTAACCTTGACAGCCGCCCCCACTAATCCGGACTGCCGAGCAAACGTCGAGGAGAACGAAACCGTTACACCAGCTAGCTCTCAAACCCTCCATCTGCTCTAACCAGCGATATACGTGAGTTTTAGGGCAGAGCGGGCGACCATTCTACCCCAATGTGTGGAGTACAGTACAAGGTAACATATTTGAATTTTACTTGATTGGTGTTTATTAATGTTATGATTTTGATCATTTTTTATATAAAAGGGCGCGACAAACGAAGGGGGGGGGGATAGACCCGTGCTAGACTGATCCAGCCACAGGCAAAGGGAGAGAATTATTCACATGTCGTCATCTTTGTCATAGTTCCGTGTTATCGATGTCTTCGTCGGCGGGGTGGTCATATAATTGCATAATCAGAATTGAAACGGATATGACGAAATAAGCTACTACAGCAACCTTTTGCCGTCGAATGATCCAGATCAAATAGATTCCGATAAACACGTTTCCATCATGTCCCGTTAGAGGTCGCCTCCGGAGCCGGACACTCCTATCGTAAAACTCTAAAATAAATACCACAAGTAACTGTTTACGTTATTCCATACTAATTGCAATGTACGGTGTACAGGGTAGGTCTATGCTTTAAAAATTGAATCATAGGAATAGAATGTTTCAGTTTAATCTATTGATGGAATTTTACGCCATTCTAAACTTCAACACTTCCCTTAACCTATTAATAACCAATGGATCGATACTGCATACCGGTCGATGGTAAAGATAGTAATCAGCAACCCCCTCGCCGACTGTTTCAACAATTACTATCCGTTGCACGCTCACGAACACGGAGAATTCTACGATTACACAATGTTAATTACATAATTAAAAGTTTTTTCATAGAGGATGTATCCGAAGAAAGCGGAGATGAATCTGAGTACGGAAGTTGTCGAGCGTGTAAGTCCAGGTACCGTATCGCGGTACGTCGCACCCTGTGTGTGTGGCGGAGGAGGCTGTAGAGGGGCCGGCCCCCTGGAGGTGTAACAGTGTGCGAGCCTCCACCGTGAGAGAGCGGGGCCGGTCAAACAGCCGTTACCTGCGCAAATACTTCCGACCCTGTGACCTTCTCTTCAGGCACCCAACACCCTGGGCCTTGGGGCTCGGCGAGAGTGAGCGAAACCGCGAGGAGGAGAATTATGTAACCTAGGGACGTGGATTCGAGTCAACGTGTAATTATAGGCGCCGTGCTCGTCCTCATTCAGTCATGGTCGAAAATAAAATTAGATAAATACATTCAAATTGATTGGATATTGCTTAAACATTCGGGACGATGAGTGGTGGTAAATGAGGATAAAGTATGAATAGAAGGGAGGAGGGGAAACCCGGTACCGGCACGTAGCCTACTCCTTTCGAAAAGTACCAAGGGGACCAACGGCGTAAACTCTTAGTCCCATCCGAAAAGACGGTGTAACTTTGACAGTCGTATAGGTTCCTCCACTAACCCGGACTGCCGAGCAGACGTCGAGGAGAACGAAGCCGTTACACTAGCTCTCGAACCCTCCATCTGTTCTAACCACCGGTATACATGAGTTTCAGGGCAGAGCGGTCACCCACTCTACCCGTCCTGACCACGCCAAAAAACTACCGATAGATTACTATTTTTCTGTAGTGACCTTGAAACTCTAATTTGGGATGCCGCTAGAACGATCCCTGGCCACAGATAATCCCCGAGTCCTGACTGAAGGTTTGAACCAAATGCTGGAATTGAGTCCTACTAACAACAACAACAGATCCTATCGAAAATCAAATTAATCACCTGAATGAAAAACCTCCCCGTGCAATCGGTTATACACTTACGTCGTTTTCAAATTTTGTTTGGTGGCAACAATGAGAGTGCATGCCTCAATTGAATATATATGTTGGTATTTTGTTTATTTATTTTCTTATTTCAAACCACAGACTTTGAAGGGGAGGTGACGAAGGATAGGAAAGTAGTGTATGAGACCATATTTTTCAGTCAAGTCCTGTCAGGATTGCAGAAAGAACTGAAAGCAACAGTCTTGACCACCACACGTCCTACTCGACGGGAGTGAGCTACGTACATGTCAATAAAGCCGTCTAAAAAAAAAAAAAAAAAAGCCGTCTTTTAGTCTTATTACGTGACATCTGGGACGTGAATGGTGGATGTGAGGGCAAACTAAAAACAAATCTGCTTTCTCGCCTTGACATTCACCGGATCTCTCTGGTCTAGCTAGCAACACAACACTCACCTAGGCAAGACACCATGACGGATTGATTGAGATAGGTATACATGACAAGACAAGCTTCCGAATACATTCACGTCTTGAGAAAGTTCCAGACAATTCAAAGATCTCATCTGACGTGTCGACAATATTTTTTGTTACTGTTCCAGAATATATCGAATATTGTATTGTTTCGGAATAATCGTTAAATAAATAATAGATAAACACGTTGCAGCCGAGATGGCCTAAGAAAACGCAGACTATTTTTTAGGTTAGAAAGAAGAGAGCAAAATGCAGATATCTACAGTCTACTTACTTGTGATATTGTGAATTGGTGATAGCGCAGGTGATGTAAATGTGCTAGCCCATGAAAGGAGAACAGTATGAAAATAAAAGAGCGATTGTTAGGAAGGGAAAGAAAGAAATGTAGAGAAATTACGATGAATGAAGCAAGAAACTCCAGAATAAGACTGAGGGACAAAGCTGAAGCAGGCAGGAATCGAACGAGGGCCGTGCTGAACTTGACCAGAGAGATGATACTATACAGGTTAGAACTACACTGAGGTAATGACAACTGAACTGAACGCGTCGAATTAATTTCGAAATAATTAATTAAATACATGTGAAGTGAGGGGTAGGGGTGGGGGTATTCGAGGTGATAAGAGAACTCGAATATTGAACAGACGATGTGAGGGAAAATGATAAAACGTTTATACACAAACGAATTGGTAGGCAGAACCTGTAGGCCGGTTATGGTACCATTTCGACAGCTATACACTCTTTACTAATTTTCAGTGGGAAAAATTATTATAAGCTATGTATATCTATCGTAAGGGAACAATTTGTAAAAATAAATACGGAAAATTATGGCTACGACATGCCTTTAGGATAAATAAATAGATCCCAATTTCAGAAAAAGTTCAAAACCGACAGTGTGCCGCTTTCGAGCGTCGATCAACGTAGCCTACATGTCAAGTCTGACAGCGGAAATGCTGGGTCGAATCCAGCATGTTAATCTAATAGAGCGGAGACATACACGTACGTGGTATAGAGAAGAAAGGCACAAGAAAATCTAGTGCAATGTTGTTTTTCATTAATTATTAGTTATTACTTGAGAAACGGAAGGTTTTCTTTCGAAAACTGTGAAATAACCGATGTGACTCAAATGTTTTGGTTCGGAACTAAGCAAATTTGATAAAAATGGGATTACAAGTTTACAACTTGTCACTATCGGCACGTAAATGAAACAATGTAGAAGAGCCATTTTAACGTTTAAATATTGGCCGTGGCGCAAAACACGGTGTGATCAGTGGTCAACTGGTAGGCCCACGAGAAGAGCAGTTTCCCAGTGAAGGGGTGGATAATTACGAGTTTAACCATTCAAGGATCTTCTTTAAAGATTAAACGCATTTGAAAAAGATTTTTTTTTAATTGGTAAAAAATGTTAGCTTGTTTTAAAATGGGCCGCAAATATATCATGACATTTCCAAGGTCAAGGTGCATTTCCAAATACAAGATTGTTTTAGGTCTTTAAAAAATTAATATCGTTTAAAACGCGTTCATATAACTGAGTTTAAACATTTGTGCTACTGAACGATTACACCACCCATATCCCAGTGTGTAGATAAAAAGTACAAAAAAAACATAAAGTGTACATAAAAAATTAATACACAACAACCACGTTAGTATGATGAGATACTGTCGTAGTTTTATCATCGAAGCACAAAATTAAAAATATACCATACATTTCCTTCAATAAAACAAAATCACATCAATTCGTCCAAACGGCGCGGTGCGGTACACTAAACAGCTTGCTACATAATATAGAAGAAAGCAATAAAACGCCAATGCAGAGAGGAAAAGCTCTAAAACTGATATGAGAACAGACTTGCAGTGGCTTTCACGGAACTGAGGTCACATGTTAAAACAATATGCAGTTTTCTAGAGCATGACATCAACATCACAGATAATAATAGCTATTATGCCCTCACGATGAGCGGTGGTATTTCTAGTACAGTGACAAGTAATGTTTTAACACTCGGATAGCCGTCACGGATGTAATTCCCACACAAATCACACTTGACTTGCCAGGTCAGACAGGGTTCGAATCATGACCTCACTGGCTGGGCGTATCGCAAACGAGGGGGTTCTCCAACTAGTCCCCCCCCCCCCAGTTATAAATAATTTTTGTTTGTCCATAAAACTAGGAAAACGCTTAAGTCCCGCCGCGTTGTTGGATGAGCGTAATTGGTGCATTGACTGCCATGTGTTACGCGGATTTTCTGTTGTTCTGTGAAAAAATCATTACTTAGTCGAAGATTTTTTTTAAATTAAATTAAATTTTATAAAAAATTAACTTAATTTTTTTAATTCATCGTAATTTTTAAAAAAATCGTAAAATTGCAATTTTCATAAGAAATAATTATTCGATAGCGCTCAAATTTAACACGAGTATAGAAATTCATGAAATTAAGGTTCTGTGAAAAAATCATTACAATAGAATAAAGCATGTAGGTGTTAAGAGGTCGAAGAAATTTCTTAAAAATCGAAAAAAAATCGTAAAATTGCGTTTTTTATAAGAAAAAAATTCTCGATTGCGCTGAAAAACGTGGCAGTTCTTCGTTCAGAGATTTCGAAGGTCTCCATAAAATTTCATCGCAATTGGAGTATTGGTTTAGCCGGAATCGTGCTCACAGACACACAAAAATACAAACAGAAAAAAAAGAAAAAAAGAAAAACATCCCGGATTTATTTCTCCAGTGTAGTTAAATGGAATCTTCGCTCGCTACGCTCATCCAAAAATAATTCTTAGAATGCAACTCTGTATGATACTGAATTGAAATAAATAAAATTTACAACAAGAAATCAGAGATCACAACACTACTGAAAAATGCTTTTGAAAATGGCGTAAATATTGACATGTTTACTTATAATAGTACAACGCATATTTTAGAATAAGGTGCAAATATTTTTATGATAGCCTACTTAGTACTTCCCTGTAACACAATGGCAAAACGGCACGACTTTTGAGGAGGCTAATAAATCTATATTTATACAAATAAATAATAAATATGTGTCCGATTGGTGGGGATTAGATTATTGCGATATTATTGTAGCAAGGAACGAACAAATAGAAAACACTGTTTTAATTTTACTCAAATTTACCTGTACTAAAGTAGTAACGAACGTTAATATCTTCTGTTTCAGGTGCGACAGGTGGTAGACGTGGGAACAGGTGGCGACCCTCTACAAACAGCCCCCAACAGATTAGAATAGGAAGTACTTGTGTAACATAATGTTTGCGTTTGGATTTCACGTGGAACAAAAAGGTTCCCTCTCGAGGTGTCGTGAATAGTGATCAAATACTTGGCTTGAGTAAAGAACCCTCCATATACGGACAGGTCAGGGTCATCGAAATACATTGCGAAAACTACCTTCAGACAAAGATATTTATGTATTGCGTAAACCAGACTTGAAACTTCTTGGATTCGAAGAGTGAAGACCTGATAGTTGATTCCAATGATTAGCATCTATAGTAGGCTAGATCCCCAGTTATTGGTCCACTGGCGTGTCAATTAGAAGCCATCTTCAACTTCAATAGGTCAGTTTGTATGTTAAAGTAGGTTGTAGCGATTTGTAGCACAAATATTTATTTGGTGGCTGTCAGGTTGACAGGTGAGCATATTAGCCATTAACACCAAATAATTACTAAATTCCCTTATGCAATAACTTGTTATTGTTTCTGTTTGTGCATTCCCATGCTGCACAAGCTAAAATAAAAAAAAACAAAACAATCTAGACAAATACTTAATCACATCTAAAATATAATGTCAAACATAAATTGAATCGTCAAAGCCATCTTGAATAGGTCAGATTGACGCTTCAATTTGGTACACTCGCGCCTGTGCGGACGTATTGGAGACTGGGGATCTAGCCTACTACGAGGAAACCTCTATCGAGTGACATCAGAGTTCGGGTTGCACCGTTGCATTGATAGTTTCTGGTATCCGGGAAGAGAAACATGGTGAATTGCAACATGAGCGACATAATATTATGACACCGGTGCAGTTTCAACGTGCAGGCGAGCATAGCGTGGAGGTGATGTAACAAGCCCCAGGGACGAGGTGAAGTAGGAATTTACGTCCAATTTTGTGAATTAGTGCTAAAAGCATGGAGGAAAAGTGAACTTGGCTCCATTATTGTCCTAAATAAAGGCTTACTTATTCCAGATTTAACTAAAATAAAACGCAGTAGGTACAGAAAACTAATAATTCGAATTCGATAAACTGTAGAGTGTAGAGAGGGGAAGGGGGGGGGGGGCAAAATAAACTTGGTCCTATCGTGGAGTTGTTTAGTAATTTGGACAGTGGTTTTAAGAATTTCAGGCGAAAGAGGAGGGGGGGGGGGTGCTGTTGTGATTTTACATCGATTTTTAAATTTCGATCGAAGAGTGATAAAAGTGATAGTGAGTATTGTACGATTACGAATGCCCAACACAATTCTTGATCGCTATAATTCTTTTATGACTTCGTTGACTTTGTCGGTGATTAGGGTTGTGTGAAATGGGCGTGGCAGGTCTGGCTTCTGCAGCACCTGGATGCGCTTCGCCTGCAATGCGGCAATTAAAGATAATCACTGTTTATAAAAGGCAGCTGGTAGACGTGAGAAAATGCCCAGGGTGTTAATTCGCGTCTCACAGGTGATAGTGGAAAATTTAGAAAATAAAGTATCTATAATTTGTATTGCATTTATTTTACAAATTGGTTTTTGACGAAATATTGATTGTATCCGTAATCCGTTGTACGGAATGTCCAATATATACCAGCCCACAGCATTCGAATTGTAAGTTGTAACTAAGATAAGAGCTTGAATGAAATTACATCGGCAAAATCACGTTTGTACAGCCGACTAACATCACGGATGTCCGAAATGTGTCTGAAACTTTTCTAAAAAAAATGAAGATTAAATTATATAGGCCCTAGGACAGTAAAAAATAGGTTGATGACTTTGTTGAAAAGTGAAAAATATTATATTTTTACTCAAGTAAAAGAGTTGACAGTCTACGGGGCTTATGTGCACGTGTGTATTAAATGCAAGCTTGTTTTCATGCTCATCGGATTCAATGCTCTGCAAGAAAAGGGGTTTCTTTTTTTTGGCAATAATTATTGTCTTTGTCTCTCCCATTCCTCCCTAGAAATATACTTGAACTATCAATATAACAGACGTAGCGGGCTGCTTGTATTTAACAGTTGTATGTGTCTTATGATGCAGGATAGGGGTGTCCCGACTGGAGGCTACGTGACTACCCCTATCGGATTCGACTCTGTTCATGACGATAAGGAGGATCCAAAAAAGTTGGAACCAACAAGTATAGTGATCAGATCAAATCAAAGACAGTATCAACACATCACATCGCTGTGTGGTGACCACCTGTCAATTATCTACCTACCAGTTTAAACTGATCGATGTAGTTCTCGTTTAGCAACGCCTCTGCTTATAAAACGTATAAAAATCCATTAAAAAAACACACACAACATGATATCCAAGCGATAACCGGCAGACACCACACATTAGACGTTAATAAATACTAGTTGCAGATATTACAAGTTGCGGAGGACGGAAGATTTGCATAAACATGGAGTCGATAGCAAGTATTGGGCGGAGGACTGATTATTGGGAGCGATTACTTCGGGAGGTACTTGTGACCTCCTTGGGCTGGCTGGCTGCGTGCATTCCAAGCGTGCACATTGTTGTCTGCACAAATTGTTACATTGCGGTTAAATTAAATTGTTTCAATTAGAAAGTACCGACAGATGTAGCTCAAGCGTAAAGCGTGAGACTCTGATTAGGGAGGGCCCGGGATCGATACTCGTCACCAGCAATTCTGTCTCTAAGTTTGTTAATTCCAAGGGTTTTCTTTCGAACGCAGGGGCAGCCCTTGGACATCCCCTTCAGAACTACCCTAGATACAAAATATCTTGTTAGACGGGCATGTAATTTGTCTCTAACCAGGTTTCCCACGATATATTGTACTTAATTTTCAATTAGAAAGTTTAATTTGAGAACGTACGGTAATTGAAATTGGAAACTCGCTGAAAGAGATGGTTTGTTGTGGTAAAAGTAAAAGTAGTCTCCAGGTTGCAATGTGGGTCTATCTCATGACGATGGCAAATTTGTCTTTACTGATTGATTGGATATTTATGCACTTTGGCTAATCGAGACGAAGGGAGGGACGTAAGGGGTGACGCGGGGGGACAAGGGGTGGACAGGCCTGTGCTGGTCAGAACTAGCCACAAGCGTATGGGGAGGGCAGAGGTTCCCCCACGTCGTGGTCGTCTCCGTCTGTGTCAGTGTCATCATCCGTCCGTGTTGTCTTTGTCGTCGCCGTCGGGGAGGTAAGTCAAAGGGAAGGCAATTGGGTATTTTATCTTCATGAGAATTAAAGAAAAATTAACATTCAAGGAACTGCTAAGTCTTTTTCATTAATACATTGATATGATTACTGAGAGTGCTTGTGAGTTATGTGAATGAACCTATAAGCCAACAATTTCTTGATTACTGAAAAATAGTTCACGAAACCGAACCTGCTTTTTTGAGTAGACAAGAGTTTTCTTTTAATGCGTCCTGTTATCTCCCATTTTTTAAAAGCCTTTAAACTCCCCCCCCCCCCCCCCCCCAAGCCACTGACTTATCTCTGCACGTCGAACAAATATTTATCATCATATTTGGTCCCCACGCTAACCCACCAACATTCCCCAGTATATAAACTTTCCCATAATTAGTTATTTATAAACACGAACTGATTCATGGAGGTATTTCGATACTATTTTATTATGTGGATCGTTGCTAGGACGACTTCAAAATCATGAAGTAATAATATAAACATGGTATCAAACTTCTGGGTCGGAACGGGAATCGAACCCCGGACCTTCTGCAGCGAAAGCAGAGCTAAACGTAATGATGAATGAATAACGATCTATTATTTTATACATGTAAGTTGTAAGACAATTCATACAGCAACTGATACAGTACAATTTCGAGATATTTCATAACCTGGGGGATAGGGTAGTCCGAGTGGATCTCCGAGGATCTCCGACGGCAACAGGGCTTCAAAAGGGCGCGGTCGGGAAACGTTCCAGCCCTGCAATGCGGCAATGGACGCAGCTCTCCTCTGACGTAGAAGCACATTATTATCTTAACTCGATGATGCATGGCTGCCAAAACTACCCCACACTTAGAAAAACTCTTCAAGAGAACTCAATCAATCTAATGGACAACACTGTAAGCTGAGTCGAGCGTATGATGAAAGATTGCAGAGGGTCCAAAAACATCCAAGAAGACGACACGACGACGACAAGGCGACAGACAGGCAGTCCCTCCCATGCTCTCGAAAGTTTGCCGTAGATTCAATGTAAACAGTGAACCAAAGACAATACTTAACGTTTGTGTTGGTCATACAAGGGCTTGGTAACATGATCAGATCGTCCGCCACTGTAAACGAGGGAGAGGATGGAATACAAACAGTACCAAACCCGCTGCTCATTTCGTTTGTTTTGGATTTCGGCTTCGTCTGTGTCGGCTAGCCCTTGTATTAGTGGGAGTGGGGCACCAAGCCATAAACGTACATAAACACGAGCCAAACTCTGCGTAGAAAAAACAAAGGCGTGCAAAGCAAAATATTGAGACGGGACAACTGATCTTGGAGAGCCGCCAGCTTGTGCTTGTGAAATAATGTGTTAAAAGTTAGGAGATGTGCTGTACGACCATTAGGGAGGAAATTGGAAAAACCAAACAGTCCAATTTTCAAAGAAAATTATAGAGAGGGGGGGCCCTTACTAATCATCGTGCTGTGCGCCCATTAGGTTGGACCTGGAGAAAATGCAACACGAAATCGACCAAGGTCCAAAAATCTATTCGAAAATAATTGTTATGAAAACGAAAAAAACACAAAACAAGTTACTTTAAGTTAAATTTACAGTTATACTTATATGTAGCAAAGGAAGGAAGCGCATATTTTTGCTCTATGGCCTAGCAAATTTACATACTCTCGATTAAAATTGGAAAAACCTAAGCAAATGCCTAATAATTGGTTGAAGTAAGGTTTTTAGCGTATGACTATCAGCACAGGCCTGTCCACCCCTTGTCCTCCCGCGTCATCCCTTACGTCCCTCCCTTCGTCTCGATTAGCCAAGTTGTTAAACAATATCCAATCCAATGAGCAAACGTCGTGTCACTACGCAAGCAATGCTTTCCCGCCAAAAATACGTAGTGGCGTACATCGTTCTATATCTAACAATTGAATAGAAGGGAAACAATTACGATAATCACCTAATGCATTAGTTATCAAACTACACACGCAAGGTCATAAAAGAACCAAAACTCATTTGCTTTCTTCACGTGCGTCTATAGGCGCGCCATTGTCACAGACGATTGCACGCGTGTTTCCTGTCCTAGTAAATTACAAACTGTCCAACTTCCGGTTCTGCCGGTCGAGCGTGACAGTCTCGCAACCCTTGACTTCATGCACACCTGGGTGCCGTGTTCAATTCAGGTATAATACCCCCCCCCACCCCCCAATCGGGAATTTACGTTTGCCCCCCCGGGATGAAAAATAACTATAAGCACTGCCACTATTAGTAGGTTTTTAGAACAACTGGTACAGTATTTTTCAATATACGCCTATATTTAGAAAATGAATAATGAATTAAATGTATATTAATATTGTAATTCAATGTATACACATGATAATCATATACGTATAATCAAATAACCACATAAAAGTTGAGACACAATGATTTTTGTTTCTAGTATCGACTGCTGCACAAAAACTACATTAGTTTGGTATTGCAATCAGCCCCCAATAATTTTCTAAAACGCACCAAATACACTCAAACTGATCAAAACAAAACTGATTTCCAAAATTTTCGCCATTGTTGGGGGAAGTCCCCCGTACTTGATCCCTATATAATAGCCCCCCGGGATGAAAAGCCTGAATTCAACACTACCTGTGTGTGTTGGGACTTATGGAATAGTCGTCGTAACAAGTTTTTTTACTGGGGCTTCGCAAACGCTATTCGTAAAGGAATGAAGGATGAGCGTAATAATTAGTTTCGTATATCGTGTGAGGTAAAAAAAACAAGTGTGATGTCCATAAATTTGAAAATAGTTATTACATTGCACTAATAACGGCAAGTCTATAGTTTGTGTTAGAGATTCCGAAGGTTTCCTGAAACCTCGGAGTAGGCATAGCAAGTTTTTCCGGTAGAGAGCGAACAAACAAACATACGTTTTTTAATTGCGATTTCCATGACGATTATAAATTTGATTACACTGAAAAACAGTTTCAAGGTCAAGTTTAGATATTACAAGGTCCCCTCACAATTTCGTCAAAATCAAACAAACGCATTTGAATATATTGATTCATATTTAGAGTCTACCCATTCAGTCATATAACTGATTTTCAGTGGGGGTCATTAAACCAAACCGACCAAGCCAACCCTGTAGGCCCCGACGCAATCGACGAGTGAGCGATAACCAACAAGGTCCGACAGAGAGCGAGCATACACAAACAAAAAACAGGGGAGCTATTACAATGTGGCTATGAAATAGTTCACACTTCGCACTCCTCTATTCCTCACTCACTCACTCACTCACTCACTCACTCACACCCAAACAAACACACACACCTTGATCCAATAGAAAACACCAAAAGAATACGTGAGTGAAGGCGAAACAAATACGTGCAGCCGTGAACATAGAAAATGACCATCACGCATACCCAATCTGAGATAAATAAACGACTTCTCGAAAACCATTTAATATAAAAACAAAAAGCGATTCTACATATTCCAATACTTTAATAATAGCTCCATAACTCAAGGACGAGTGAGTCCTTAGCAGACGGATTATAATGGCAGTCGCACGCACGATCAGTTGGGCGCCCAGGGCTGTATGGGCCTAAACACGAGCTCGCAGGAGTCTGACAAACCTGTTCGCAAGATGGTGAACAGAACAGCGACGTTTTATAATAACCAATGTTGTTATTTTCTAATTGAAACAAGACATGAAAGTGAAAGCATGTTTTAACGAGTCTTTCCGTAAAGATAGGCACGTATTATCCATCTGAATGGCTCACTTATAATATTTAGTCCATTTCCTAGATTGGTTCTTATACTTTCTTCGTCGTGCTGCACGAAACTGAAGGGGGAAGGTCACCCTGTTTGGAAATCATCCCCTCCCTCCTTCATGACACTTATTGGGACGTTCCTTGTCGTTGTTATTGAGCTCGTGGATGTTAGAAGACAACGAAACTATTATTTTTACAAAACGGCGTGCTTTCTTTCGTTGTACGGTCAGTGACGTAACTAGCTAGCTCTTGTTTTTCGGGGGGGGGGGGGGGCGAACATTTTTGTAACCTCCAAAGATCAATGGTCGGCACAACTAGTGAAAGGGGTATGTGTATGTGTGTGGGTACAAGCAGTGATGGTGTAATCCAAAAATAATTCATGGGCATACTCATCTTTCCTGTAAAGTACCGGTACTCGATTGGGAACAAGGGACATAAAGCGCCGGAATTTTTTTCGATTCTAAGAGTGTGATTGGTTGGAGTATTTTGACGATTTATTTTTTATTTTCACAAAAACCTTATTTAAAAAGTCGTATGAAAAATTGCAAAATACGTAAAATATATCAACATTCATATAATAAATAAATATCTAATATCAAATAAAAATTGTTCCGCCCCCCCCCCCCCCACCCCCCTCGTTGTTACGCCACTGTGGTGTGCGGTGATGCACGTGAGTTGAAAATAAAATAGGATAGAAGACGTCACATAATTTTTTTTTTAATTGTTATTGTTGCGTCCTAAAGAGGTGAATTGGTGGTGAAATAGTAAGTTTTGTTTTTGCGGTACATTTTTGTATCTGATTTTGAAAAATTTCGTGGCTATGGTTTTGTAGAAGTTTCGAGGAATTTGAGAAGTAATGTTTTGTTTTGGCCAAAGGGTGACTTAGTGGTAGAACATACAGAAAGCAACTTATCGCTGCATATGTTTTGTTTTAATTTAACCCTTTGATGATGATCCACAATTAACTTAGACAAGTTCATAAAATCGTGTTTGTTTAACGTCACCACACTCTCTATGTACAAAGCGCGGGCTCTAGAACTCTCACAAATCGGCTTCGAATCCTGTCCCGTGCACACCTCCATCATCAAGCGTAGTATATTATTATCACTAGGAAAACGCTAAAAGTCCCGCCGCGTTGATGGATGAGCTTTTTAAAGTTTTTAGTTTGCGTGGGATATCTTTACTTTTCAAGTGCTTTGTTTTGCTGCCTACGATTGTAGGTTTTTGTTGTCAAGTTTCTATTGTTATTGAAATTGGTTTTATTTACCGTAAAAACTTATTTTAAAAACTTTTTTCTTGGTTTCTGGCAAATTTTTTTCAATTTTTTCTTTCAAAAGGAAAAAATCCCATCACCATCCCCCTTAATGTCCATGTATAATAGCGTTGAGCCCCCCCCTTTGGGTCAACGTCCCAAATGTCACGAAAATTCGCATCAAATCAAAAAAAATCGTAAAGTAGTTTCATAGAAATTTTCTTCGATTGTCCCCAAAAAACGTAGAAAAGTCTAAGTTCAGAGATTTCGAATTCCCCCCCATTTCAAAAAAAAAAACGCATGTGCCGTTTGCCCGTAGAGAGCGAACAAACAGACAGAAAAACTAACAAAAAACAAAACCCGGCTATTTTTTTGGGGGTAATTAATTAAAAAACAAACAAAAAAACGAAGTCAAAAATGAAGTTTCACTTGGGGGGGGGGCCGCTACCTATCCAACAACCCAGTTAAAATTACACAGGTTCATTTTAAGTCATGCAACACGTCTTGAAACTCGTTATAGCAAAATAAATAAACAAGGGCAACTTTTGGCCTTGATCTTGTTGTGGCCTTGACGCATCCAATGTAAGTTGTTCATGCAGAATGCTTGCTGTACCTACAGGACGCTCTGGGAATATGGATGGGGAAGAAGAGGCTTGGTCGCGATTCAAATTTGGGTTCCTATGAGTCTTAGGATCCTCCTTTTGGTTAGAGTTGTACTTGGCGTTCCAAAGGCATTACTCCCGTACTTTTCGAACTAGGACTACAAGACAACTACACGCAAGCAAATCAACACATTTTGGTCCGGTTTTCATCATCCGATTGATAACTTCTTAAAGTTTATTTCTCATAGTTTATAGGTTAACAAATTCAGTTTTGGGCAATGTTATAATATTTTGTAAGTGACCAAAAGCTTCAAAATTGGGGGAGGAGAGGGGGGGATCATGAGCCGGCCGGTACAAGAAGCTGCCTTTCAGAGCATGTATTAAAAAATCATCTCGATCGAAGGAACTACGCAGACGTAATTCGAGATGTAGGCTAAGGCTCTCGATTTCAGCTCGATTGTGGGCGTTCTGTTCTCGTGGCTAATTTGATTGTGGTTTCGAACTTCATCCAGCCATACACAATGTTGATAAATTTACCTATAAATTTACCTATAAATATATACTTGTTTTGCTGCACGTACAATATAGTTTGGGAAGCGTAAATGTAGCTTTTTATCAGATAGGTACAACATCCAGTCGTTAGCAGCCAAGCAAATTTATTGTGGTATTAGAGAAGATGAGTGGTGACAGATAAGGATGAAGGCCAAGAACAAAAATCCATAGCACATTCGCAGTACGCACGTTCATACGGCATGAATACGGGTTCGAACCCACTTCAATAGGAGTCCTTATTCACACTTCTATGCGTTGCGATGGCTTCAAACAGCTCAATATAATAATAGTCCTCCAAGGTCACAATACATTACAAATTCATCTCTATAATATTTTAAAAAAAACTTAAAATGCTCAGAAGGAATAAACGTACAATTGAAAAACTGTAAATTCACTATCAACGGCGTAGTGGTCGGGATGCTGAAGCTACGGTTCTGGCGTTCAAGGTTCGAATCCTGACTAGGTCATAAATGCTACGCGGGTTTTCTCATTTTGACGCATCCATTCACCCTCAAGATAACCCTTGTTGGTAGATACACAGTTAAAAAAGAAAATCCTATTATTCCCGTCAATACATTCATCTCTTATTACTTTAATTAATATAATCAGAAATCACCTCGATGGTTCTCGTTAAGCCTACCTCAAGTAAAGTGATTAGAGCCCAATAAACAAAGTCGGCGGCATTCGGCTAGCCATATGAAAAGAGAAAGCCATAACTAGTAAGTCCCGACTTGACCCAATACTAGACCACTTGGATTGTATGGCCTTATGGGGCACAGTGGATTGCGTGGTGAGTCACAGAAAGAACTGATGTCACAAGCTGTGTTATCTCACACGAATTAATTAAAAAAACATAGAAATAGAACGTGAGCGTGAAGGGCGGTGGATTGGCAAAAAATCGAACGGTGCAAAAAAAACGGGAAAAAAACACTCAAATGTGCGAGAAACGTCCGTGAAATAAACTAACTTCGAGGCACCGTATGGGTTAACAAGGACCTTGCTATCTGTCTAGCTGGCAACTGTATTGATTGTTTTGTGTACATTGCGGTGAATCAATCAAAAACTCCCTATCACCTGTGAAATTGATTACCGGTATAAGCATGTTGCCACTGGCAAGCATAATCGGAGATCAAGCAGGGGTATAGTAGGAGTATAAGGCCTGGGGTATAGAATTGGCCCAGAGCATGACTGCTATAGTTGTAAAAGAAAAGGCGATACAAGAGAAAAAGTCCATCTCGCAAACATCAACTAGTAAGCAGGGTAGTATTAGTACTACCCGAAAGTAGAGGCGAGTTCTGGCAGTCGTCGTCGTCGGGTCAAAGGACGAGTGCGGGGTTCCCGACGATGACGACGACCATGACATGACATCACGAACCATGACGACAACGATGTAAGAACTTACTTTCCTGATTCTGACCAGTGACCAGCATAGGATTTTCCTCCCCATTATCCCCTAGGCTAGAGAGACGCATTATGAAGTAAGTAACGGTTGACGCGCCCCTAACCAAATACACCAAACCAACCGGTGATTAAACAGCAACGAGATTGGTTATTTAATAATTCCAGTGTTTATTGGCGAAATTCTGTTTTATATTATCTGCTCAGAAATTCTACAACTACATGAAAATCAAGACATTGTCGAATTATATCAATCGCTTCGGTTCTTTGGTAAACAAATTGCACTTTTAAGTTTTAAGGTGAATCTATTGATCTAATTTAAATGTTCTTAAATTTAGTTCATCAATCATGATCATCTGACATTGCCAAAACTATTTCATAAAATTTATTTTTGGGTTGATTTTTATCACGCGCATTTATAGACGATTGTAGTGAATTTAATGACGGATACTCCGGACTCATTCCTGCTCACAATTTTTGGGTTGGATGGCTGATTACTGATTACTGATTATTGTTTATATTTTTAAATTTTTACACATACTCGCCCAAACTCTTGTCCCTACTTTGAAAGGTTTGCTCCTTAAAATCTTCTTTCGTAAAGATGGCTCGTTGGTCTTATGGTTAGCGTATCTGCTTCCAATGCAGAAAGTCCAGGGTTCGATTCCCGCCAACGTCAGAAGTTTTTAACTTCTGATTTGGACCTTAAGTCCATCAGTTCTTGTCTTAGGAGTTTGTAAACGGTGACTTTGGAGCCGTCCTAGCAACGAAGCACATAACAAATTCAGAGTTGTTCTGAATCGGCCTTGTTGATTCTGTTGATTGCGTTGCTCCGCGGGTGTTCGCACTGTCCATACCAATGATTGATATATTTCCTATTAAAAATATCGATCTTTGGTTGGTTATCGCTCACTCGTCGATTGCGTCGGGGCCTGCAGGGTTGGCTTGGTTGCTTTGATTTACTGTCCCCCACTGAAAATCAGTTATAACTGAGTGGGTAGACTCTAAATACAAATTATTTATTTATTTATTTAAAAACATCGTAGGGTATACGTTGCAAAATATTGAGGAGCAAATGTTTCAAAGTATGTTAAGTTTGTAGTCAAAAGTATATTACAAATAGAAACAAAAATCAGCCTTCCAGCCTAAACATTGTGAGCAGGAATAAGTCCAATAGGTGCAATAGTGTATGATTATGAAGTAACCAACATAATTCCTCTTTATTTGTGGAATGTCCAGTATGCTAATGCACCGGTGGAAGCTAATACATGTGAACTAAACTGTTAGTCAAATATAATACACCAGCATGTTGATTGTTGATGTTGCCAGTTGCTGCATTTTTTTCTAATATTTTATTAATAAATGACAGGCAGAAAGGAGTTCGTGCCGAGGTGTATGAACGATAAACCAAGGTACCCACAGGGAGGGCGGAGAAGAAACAGTCTGGATTAATTACAATTTAAACTATAATAGAGGTACCGGTACCATAATTTTGCCAGGACGGTAGCTATTTCGTACGTGTACAAATGGAAATGCCAGTTTCAACGTAAAATGAGGTAGGCCCTACGTTACTCGATAAAAGTAGGCCTACATCATTGGTTAGGACTAGGATGAGCAACCTCATATATTGCAAAAATATTCATATCTACGTCAGTCATCATTAAATTAGCCTACTTTACTTAGTTCTAGACGACCGACCTTCTGTAAACGATTTCTTGGATTGGAGGTTATTAATCGGCATTGGGTTTGTCAAAGATAAAAGAAATTTTACTTTAAAAAAAACACTATCAATGCGAATCGTCTTTGCGTAACAGCGGTGCAGCACTACTCTACAGTATATTAAGTAGGCCTATGTCTTATCTAATCTAATCATCATAATAATAAAAACACTTATTATTAGGCGGGGGCCTACTACAAGACAAACCAATCAATGAGATAGAACTTACCAAGCGAATAAACCAAGACTCTAGAGACGGCGATTTACTATATCGCCTCACTGTACACTTTGTTTGACACTTGGATAGACACTCGACGAACACGCACGAACGCGGAACAATATCACAGGTGAGAGCTTGTTGCCTTCTCGAAGCCGACTGGAGAATGCAAACAGGTCCTCCTGAACTGACATCACCGTGGATGGGGAAAGTGACAGAACAAACTACGGCCGGGCATGAAAACATTCGCCTTCGTTCTTACCTGTACGGAGCCGAGAGGTCGAGGGGCGTAACATAACACAGGCCTACGTCACGGTAGTGAGAATGTGATGTTATGAACGTGTCATGTGGATTGAGTGTTGGCGATGGGATAAGTCGTTTAACAATTAATAATTGAACTTAACACTGCTCTTAAAATAAGTTTTAAATAAGTCAACCCTTTATAGGTTACTGGTTAGTATACTTACCACTAATTTTCAAAAATCTACACAATTAAATCTACCAGTTTTTCATCCTTTTAACCCTGGTAAAAAGCTGCCTTATTTTGATCTGAATTAATAGAATTTTTCCTTTTTACATTCTAATGATAAGAAGAATTTTTGTAATGATTCAAAAAACAAATTGTGTATCAAAACACAAAAAACACACATTCCGGGATTTCCCGATATTTTGTTTGCCTGTAGAGATTCAATTTGAATGTGTAAAATAATAGAAAAATAGGAAAAATTGCAAAAAAATCATATTTTTGAAAATAAAATAAAATTTTGGATTTTTGTTTTAAATTTCATGTCAATTTGGAATCCAAAATCAGCATTTTATTCCTAGAAGATCGAGGGATTTTTTTTTAAACAAAATCCAAAATTCTTTAAACAATCATGAATTTCAAATTGCAAAGGTAGAAAGCAAAATTTTGGGTCCCACCTTATTGCCCTATAAAGGGTTAATTGTTAAATAACATTTACCTAAGTTTATTTTAAACAATGGGATAGGCCTGTCGTTTAATTGCCCAAATACCAAGGTGTGTTAGTGTGTTTTGGTTTTTGTAACTTGGTCTTTACAATTATTTTTAAAGTAGTTTTTACTTTACAATGGTTTATAAAGAAAATGGCATTACAGAGATAAATTTATTATTTTCCCAAGTCGTTTTTGTAATAGGCCTATATATAATACATAGCCTACATGCAAAATGTTGAATGATGTTGCAGACTGCCTACAGTGGCGGTGCTACGGGAGGGTTGCATGGGGGTGGCATATGCCCCTCCCCCACACAAAAATGGCTTATCCAATGCCTGCCACCAAATGCCCGCCAAACGAGTTATACATTTATAGCAAGTCCATAAATGTACAGGACAGGCAGCTGTGCTGGTAGGGAGATTAAAAATTAATTGTTGACAAAAAAATCCATTGAACATTTGCTGAACTGAAAGATTGCAATTATCACCATCCCCCCAAAAGATTTGCCTGCTTCTCCAGCGAACCACAAAACGGTAAACCAATGGCATAAATTTACAAAAGGGGAGCTTCAAAACCTCTTAAGTAGGCCTACGTAACAAAACTGAATGTAGATTTGAAATAATCTCTGGGGGCAAGCCCCCAGACACCATTTTTCTGTGCTTTCCCATAAACCACATTAATCAACAATGTTTTGGAAATACCCACTGATGTGGCGGCTTGACCTATACCCTGACCGCACCGGTACCAGCTGCCAGGAGTGGGTATGCCCTAAGGATATGCCAGCCCAACCTTAGTAAAAAAAAATCTGTTTTATGCATTCTGCTGCTCTAGAACGCACAGATTACCACCAAACATGACCTTGAAAGTAAATAAACACAACATCTAAACTTGCCACCACTTAGGTGTGTGGATCTGTACAAGTGTAAATGATTGCTAATAAAATGAAATGAAATAAATCCGGGGGCAAGCAGCCCCCACACGCCTGTTTATTGATCACCCCTCCCAAAATGTCTCCTCACCACAGAGGGGTGGGTGGTATGGAAAATATCTGGCACCGGTCATATTGCAACCTTCAAGTCGCCACTGGATAATTTTTTTCTGAGAAAAACACTGACGATGGTTTATGTTGGCTTTGTTTTTTTCCCCCAGCGGGTCCGGGATTTTTAGTGAGTTTGAACATTTTATAAGGGAATCCAGGAAAGTTGTTTATTATATTATATCCGCACAACTATAATAATGCAAAAAAAAAACGCAGGTCCATGATACCGCATCTTCAAATTGATGTTTTGCTACCAGAAATCGTCCACGGGCAAAATACGCTAACATAATACCGAAATTAAAGTTCCTAACGTTTCAGACTTGTTTAGACCTAAGCACAATGCATTCGTAATACATGTTTGTAGAAATTAAGGATTGCATTAATAGGATATAACATTTTATACATAATTAGCTCTACCAGTAGGTAGCCCTACCGTTGATTGACTACTGGACGTTCTCAATCAATTTGGCGCCTCCCAAAGCGCCATGTGCAGCACAGGGCCCGCCTAGCCTACACCTAAAACCGGCCCTGACAAGGTAGACAAGAATGTGTTGTTGAATATGAAATGTTGATTGATTTTAGTCGAATGCCGAAGACGACGTTGAATTCCAGGAACACAGATTAGGGATATTCCTAAGACAGACACGAACACGACGTGTGTATATGTATGTATGTTTATAAGAGGAGGGAGGACGAGTTGGGTAGGGGCTTCGGGCTTTGTGGTAGGGGCTAATTGGGTTCATGAAAAACTAAAAAGGATTGTTTTCAACTTTGTTTCTAATTTCTATAGCCGATTCACGTAGGGCTAGGGCCTACCTACCTAGCTTTCTTTACCCTACCTAGTAAAAGTGCACGGAATTAACAATTAATTATGCAATGCAAATGCCTAACGTGTAGCCTTACCCCCTAGGTAGAGGCCTAGGCCTTTGGGCATTGAATTTAAAAAATGGATATTAAATACACAAAGCTTTGGGTTTATAATGCCCTAGCCTAGGCATTGGATTTGGAACTAAACTAACTAATTAAATACACAAAGGTCTGCATAGCTTGCTCTGGGCTCACAACCCAACGGTCGCCGGGGGGACCCGTTAAGAACAATGCTAAAATATTGCTGATGCTACGTTGCTAGTCATACAAACAGGTTATTATGTAAGGAAAATAAAATATATATTTACCTTAACTATTAGTTTCAAGGGTATGGTGGGTCGTTGTTGGAAGCTCGGACGGTTTGTAAACACACACGAAGTCAAACACGGCACGCACACATCAACAGGTGTGAAAACATTAGGCCTACGCATTTGTTCTCACGAGATAAAACGCGCCGCGCCGAACAAAATACATGCAGCGCCATCTGTGAGCATTAAGTAAAACGAACTACACATGGCGATAGCAGAGTCGATAAAGAAGTAACCCCGAAGCTCCATGGACAACGGGCGCGGCAAAAACGTTGAAAAACAATGAAGGGAATGCTCGTGTCCCAACCAAATTTGGCATGTGTTGTCGGGTAGGTACCTAAATCCTCTCGATTTTGATAGTTTTCAAGTTCACATCACGTTTCATGACGGCTGGGTGACACCTCGAAATCACCACAACTTTGCTTGCTGTATAAGGTGCCAAGAGTGTGTATAGCGCACCGTGGCTTGGCTGCGGCGCCCTAACGAGCACCTAGATTAAACAAAATTAAGATTTGGGTAGATCATGTAAATGAACATGGCATCACTGTAAGGACATATGAGAGTGTCACCAAAATGGTCGAGGATTTGGGGTGGGAGAGGTTCGAAGACCGAACGTAGATTAGAATAGCCAGTCTTAAAGAAATGTACAAAGTGTCTAGGGACCATGAGGGTTGGAGTGAGCTTCACGGTTGTTTGGTTATAAAGCCAATTATTTTGGTAGACATGATCACATGTGTAAATATGAGATAAGGATAGGATATGGAATTGGAAAACAGACCTGGGAAAATACTCCTTCTTGGGTAAAACAATCTTTGATTGGAACGGGCGCTCTGAAGAGCAGGTATGGATATGGGTTAATTGAGAAACTAACAGCATTCTCTAATAATTTTATTAAGCCTATGACAAAGGTGGAGGAAAAACAAAAAGGAGACGAGGGGGATCAAGTGATAACTAGAGAAGGGAACAAGGAGAATACAAACCTCGCCACCGGTCAGATGAGACCAACTGCGAGATGATGAAACTACTACTACCGGTACTACTATTACTAGGAAAACGCTTATAAAGTCCCGCCGCGTTGATGGATGAGCTTTTTAAAGTTTTTAGTTTGCGTGGGATATCTTTACTTTTGCAAGTGCTTTGTTTTGTTGCCTACGCATTGTAGGTGATTGTTTGTCAAGTTTCTATTGTTTCTTGTCAATTGGTATTATTTACCGTAAAACAAACTTATGTTAAAAGCTTTATGTCTATGGATTCTGGCTAACTTTTTCAACTTTTTCTTTCAAAAGATACAACCATCACCATAACCCTAATGTCCATGGTTTTATATATGAACGTTGTAGCCCCACCCGTTTGTGTCAGAATTGGCCCCAACGGCACGAAAATATCCGCACAAAAATACAAAAAACTTATATTAAAAGCTTTAGTTCAATAGATCTGGCTAACTTTTTCAACTTTTTCTTTCAAAATGTACTACATGCACCATAACCTAATGTCTATGTATTAATATGAAACGTTGTAACCTTACAGTTTGGTCAGAATTAGCCCAAATAGCTCGAAAATATCGCACAAAAAATCGAAAAAATCGTAAAAGTACGATATCATGAGCAAATCTCATTTCGTTCGATGTACCCAAAAACGTGGCAAGTCTAAGTTCAGAGATTTCGAAGGTCCTGATCAAATTTTCATCAAGATCGCATATGCCGTTTACCCGGTAGAGAGCGAACAAACAGACGGAAAAAAAAAACAAAAAAAAAAAAAAAAAACACCTGAGCTAAATTTTTGGGGGGTCAGTGAAATTGAAGTCTTCGCTTCGCTCATCCAATTAGTAGCCAGGAGCATTTACTTTGTACGAACGACTATTTAAGTTTTGACTCGTGCTGTACGGGTATATATTAGTTTCAAACTGTAACGAGTTTTCTCAAATGATTTTTATTTATTTTCTTTTATTTATTTAGGCCTATTTATTTAACGTCTATCCTATTTAGTTATAAAAACTGATTGACAAAGGATAGATGGTGCCTAATCCTAATGAGTACCGTAACTGCCCCTGTTGACTTTTCACTAAGAAATTATTGTGAAAAGTGTTAAGTGATGATGACTGAATATTGTTATTTATAAAATAATGTATAAAATAAATAATAGCTTCATTTATATCAAAACCTAAGCGTGGCCCACGCAAGTGACGCATGGTTCGATCATGGAGTTGGATTATTTATAACTCCATGGTTAGATTCAGAGGTTTTGGCATTTGTTTTAATCATTGTTCTACGAATCGTCGATTGCGTCGGGGCCTGCAGGGTTGGCTTGGTCGCTTTAATTTAAAGTCCCCCACTGAAAATCTGTTATATAACTGAGTGGGTAGACTCTAAATAAAATTTATTTATTTACTAGGAAGCTTCGCAAACGCTTTTTTTAGTCGCGTTGATGGATGAGCTTTTTAATTATAAAATGTTAATATTATTTTAAAATAATAAAAAACATATAAACACGGCCCATACAAAGCAATCATTAGGTCTGTTGTATCTTTGATTGTTTGTAACAAGGCTGTGAGTAAGGAATAAAATCCCCTGTGAAGTTTTCATACAATGGCAGTGAGAAAAGATCTAAAATTTATATTTTCGTGCTGTTTTGGTGGATTCTGACCAAACGGGTGGGGGCTACAACGTTCATATTTCACATGGACATTAAGGTAAGGGTAATGTATGATTTTTGAAAGAAAAAGTTGAAAAAGTTAGCCAGAATCTAAAGAAATAAAGGTTTTATTATTTAACACCTCAAAAAAACTCAAATTAAAACCTTTATTTCTATTTGATCTGGTAACTTTTTCAAAATTTTCTTTCAAACGTCAATACATCACCATAACCTTAATGTGCATGTGAAATATGAACGTTGTAACCCACCCGTTTGGTCAGAATCGGCCACAAATGTCACGAAAAAAATCGCACTTAAAATCGAAAAAAATCGTTAAAAGTACGATATTCATGAGAAATATCTCTTCGATTTGTACCCAAAAACGTAGCAAGTATAATTTTCAGGAATTTCAAAGGTTTCCTGTCAAATTTTCATTAGATCGCATATGCCGTT
This sequence comes from Sweltsa coloradensis, assembly GCA_024449915.1. Classification (NCBI taxonomy): domain Eukaryota; kingdom Metazoa; phylum Arthropoda; class Insecta; order Plecoptera; family Chloroperlidae; genus Sweltsa; species Sweltsa coloradensis. The sequence goes on from JAMZAV010000926.1 coordinate 303,231, forward strand.
TGCCCGGTAGAGGGGCGAACAAACAGAAAAAAAAAAAAAAAAAAAAAACACCCGAGCTAAATTTTTTGGGGGGTCGGTGAAATTGAAGTCTTCGCTTCGCTCATCCAATTATTATAATCTAACCATGTGCGTCACTTGCGTGTGCTATGCTTAATTTTTAAGCGAGCGAAGCGAGCGTTTCCATTTGACTCTGCCGGAAAAATTTGTCACTCTTTTTTTTTTTTTTTTTGTTTTTTTTTTTTTTTGTTTTTTTTTTTTTTTTTGTTTGTATGTCTCGCCATAACGTTCGAACGGAGGCTCGGATCGAGTTGAAATTTTGACCATCCGCAAGCTTTCGTTCTCGATTGAATGCCATTAGTTTTGTGGCAAAATCGTTAAAAAAGTTAAAAAGTTACATTAAATTTAATCGAAAGTTTTTTTTTTCAAATTTACCCGGCGACAAAATCTGAGATACCAAATCATTTAGAATGTCCGTCCGGTCACGAATATGTTAATTTTAGTTTGATCCATAAGTGTGTAGATGGAAATTCCCATTATAACAAAGTTACGTTGCCATGGCAACGAAAAGACGCGCGAAGTTTCTAATGCACTGCCACCTAGAAGTAATCAAAATACTTTCGGGGAAGCGTCTATTATTTGTCACCAAAGATTTTAAAAAATTTAAACCAATGAGTCAAGGTCCTCTAGATGGCGGTGGATTTTACCCACAAAGTAAAGATTTACATACGGGTTTACCCAAATACCTTGGCAATAATAAAAAATATTTGGAACATGGCCCTGGGGACAGCGAACGTCGCAAATTTTAAAATTAAAAAATATGTGCATTGTGGGTCTAGCTATAGCACGTGCTCGCTTATCAACGCGTCCAACTGAGCGTTTCCTAGTTTAGTTAAATGAAGCTATTATTTATTTTATACATGGCCATGAAATATTGTTGGCGACGTTTTTGCCGCGCGCGTTGTCCATGTGTGTGCCGGTGCTCTTTTCTTATCGCTATTACACATGACTTCTTTACCGACTTGGTTGTAGCCAATCAAATTACAGGACAACGCAGTCCGCCACCCAAAAGCAGCGAGGTGTTGTCAAAGAGATTCAATTGAGCAAGATAAACAGTTTTGTAATATTACGAGTTTAGAAAAGAATAATATGTCGGGTGACTATGTTTTTCAATCAAATCAACAAAGAAGCAAAGTATCCTGCTATCAATCAACTTGATTATCAGTGGGAAACAACAACAAATGCGAAAATTGTCTTCCTTGTAACATCTTTGCAATGAATCTGAGCATGTTGTACACTACGCTAGGCCTACGCCATTATTTTATGACATACCAAAGAACAACATAACCTGAAAATTTAGAAAGATGAATAATTTCACTCGATTTAGTTTTCGAAATGTTACAAAACAACTCAAATTAAGCTACAGTACCAAAGCATCTGAATTAGAAAAATTAGTGAAGAATAACAAAGTTGTAGTGTTCATGAAAGGCATTCCTGCAGAACCTAAATGTGGCTTCAGCAATGCAGTTGTGCAAATCTTTAGAATGCACGGAGTGAAGTACGATTCTCATGATGTTTTACAAGATGAGAAATTGAGAGAAGGTTCGTGAACTGAGTTATTTTAACATTTTTATTTAGCATAGGCCCTATTGCTGTTGTTGTATCTCACTCCTGCAGTTGGTCAAGGACCGGTGGTAGGCTCAAGGTTCTCTCAATCTCTATCTTGAGCCAAAAGTCCGATAGCTAGGCCTCCCCCTAGGCCTAAGGCTAGTAAACGTGTAGGGCCAAGGCCTTGGTTAGTCGACCTTCCCGCCTAGTTACCTGCCACGCTACGCTAGATCTAGGATATTTTCGATAAGAGCGCACCCGAAATCCTTTCCGTTACAGTGTTTAAAAGTTGGGGCACACTATCTGAAAGAGTACCTAAAATATAATTGTATAGTACCGGTATTAAAAGTAGAGGTAGGCCTATGGGAACAAAGCGTTTTGTGAATAAATGCTACAAAGCGTAGTACTGTAGGCCTATCTATAATTTGTTGGCACTCTTTCGGTTGGGGTGAGCCAACTTTTTAGGCCGCCGTGGATAGTCGTACTGTCAGCCGTATTACTACTGCAAAATTAATCGTACGGCCAATGATTTGATTGGATAAAAGCGCGCCGTAATAAAAGTGTAGTCCTTCGTCACAGATAATGTGTAGGCCTACTCTGTTATCTGTAGGCCTACCTTCGTCGTGCTGTTTTGCTGTTTTAGTAACAAAAAACCTTCAATACCTTTAAACGTTGCTATTTTAAACGAGAGTCCTTTTTGGTAAATGTCGTCGTCCTTCTTTTTGCTGCTGTAGTAGCTAACAAAAAACTTCAAGACCTTGAACATTGCTATTTTAAACGAAAGTCCTTTTTCGGTTGTTGTCGACGTCGTCGTGGTCTTTTTTTTGCTGTTTTAGTAACAATAAATCCTTCAAGACCTTTAACGTTTCTATGTTAAACAAAAGTCCTTTCTTGGCTGCCTTACACGTCAAGGTGTAGAGATAAGGCTTTTCCTTCAAATAGCTAGGGCCTAGCACTTTTTAAACACTTTTATCTTTTAGGCCTATTATCTCCGACTTAGAATTGCATTCGGTATAAGGGTAATTTGACGGAAATGTTATTTTTGTATTAATTTATGATTTTCCTTTTTCTAACTGAATATTATTGTTATTTACTTGGTTTTTTGGCCGCGGAAAGTAGTTTCTGGACTTATTAAATCACTTTTAGTTTGCTTAAATTGGTTGTTTTGGTACTAGTTCAGTTGGTGTGGTCTCACTTTTCAACACTGTTTTTCCAAAGAAAAAATAAAAAACAACTTCAAATGAGAAATAAATGAAGAACTCATTATTAACGATTTATTTTTACTAATCACTCTGAAAATATACCAATTATATAGAATAATGAACACAGATTGAACACAAACACTCGCTCATGTCACTGTCATTTGGTCGTCATGTTTGTATTTACGTCTTGATTTTACTTACTAGGCCTACCAACCTTTTTCACTAAAATACTCCATCTACAAAGCCTTTAACGTTGCTATTTTAAATATAAATGACTTTCACCACAAAAGGACTTTCGTTTAAAATAGCGACGTTAAAGGTTTTGAAGTTTTTTTTTGTTACTATAACAAAAAAAGTGATGATTCTATTTTGGATTTTTTATTATGTTCTTGTAAGGTTATTTGCAGTGAGCACAACATGCTCAGCAGGTAGGCCTAGACCTAGACCCCTCACTCACTCCTCGTACGTAGGGTATTGTCATGTTTTTTTTTTTAAATTGTCGGTAAAAGTGGGTTTCCGCGTGTTTATTTTTAATTTACTAGAGATTTTGCATGGTTTTGAACAACAACAAAAAAAATTGGGGCAAAATTAGCCATTCCGTCATACTACCCTTGTTCCTTGCATTCGCGACGGGGCAAAATGTAGTGAAATCATTTGCAGAAAAACGTGGACCTAAATAGAATGGTAAAAAAACAACCTAACGAAGATTTGAACCGCCGACCTTTCGCATAGAATTCGGACGCTCTACCACTCTGCCACACACACTGCGCTGTGATATTCAAAGCTATTGGCCTAGTTAGGTGGTATCGTCGATTACCGTACGACCAATTTTAAACTAGTAATACGGCCGATTGTACGACTATCCACTCTGAACTTTCTAACACTGTGATCTTAGGGGAAAAGCATAGGTTGCGGGGGGGGTATGCAAAGCGCGTACATGTTTTAATAATAATATAATAACCTCCGGCTTAACATGCCATAGCTTTACCAATCAATAACTATGTCCTTAAAGCGGGCTTATGCTTAGAAACCTTATATTCATACTACCCAACTCATGGGAGATGAGATGTGATTGGATTTAGGCTATCCATGTGATCTTTCAGATTTGACAGCTACATTGCAGTCTTCTGTTGGATATATTTCATGGAAGTCAACAGTCACAACAAATAGCAGTTTAGTAAAGGTTTGTGGGCCTACTTTATTCTGTAGTCCCAGTGGCTCAATTGGTAAAGCTATGGCACGTTAAGCCGGAGGTTCTGGGTTCGAACCCTAGTCGGGGCAAACTTTTACGACAACTGCTATGAATCAATAATAATAATGATGATAATATTGGAAAACATACGCGCTTTGCGCCCCCCCCCCCCCCCTCTCCCTAACCAATGTTTTCCCAGTTGGCTCACTCCAACCAAAAGAGTACCTAGGCCTACCTGCAGGTACACATATTTATTCAGTTGATATTAATTCAACCTTAGCCCTAACAACATTATTTTGAAATAAAAATCCTTGTACATTTTTTCAACTTTATTATTAAATTTATGCCATCATGTTGGTACGGTACCAGTAGTGTCTAAATAATATGGTCTAGGCCTACATACTTGTTATAACTTTACATTTTGTTGTTGTTGTATTTCAGGAATCAAAGCATACTCAAGCTGGCCTACCATTCCACAAGTTTTCATCGGTGGGGAGTTTGTAGGTGGGTGCGATATTATGCTTCAGATGCACCAAAATGGAGAACTCATCGAGGAACTACGAAAGGCTGGCATCAAGTCTGCCTTATTGGAAGCAGCAGAGAAGAATGAAGACTCTAGTAAATAAGTAGGCCTAGTCTATGCCTAGATCTTCTAGGCCGAAGTCACGAAGATAATGTGATTATTGTCAACTCTTTAGAGGCTCTTGTACATAATTTTCCATACGTAGTTTGTTAATTTGTTTTGTTACAATAAAGTTTCATTTGACCAATAACATTATTTTAAAAGTCAAATAACTGGGACAAGCAGGGCGGATTCGATTGTTGCGATATTATATTGGAATGTGTTGGCAGTTGAGATGGTACATTAGAGGAAGTCGATTGTTGTGATTGGGTAGTGGGCGGAGTCGGTTGTTGCGATTTTTCACCTCTATTTTGAGTTGACTGTGTGGAGCATCCCTCCCCATAATCGTCTTGATTGCATTCATCGTCCGATGAGTCCGATAAAATATTTTGAGTTGATTGTGTGAAACATCCCCCTTTACAATAATCAGGGGTGCATTCTTCATCATCAGATGAGTCCAAAACGATAACTTCTATTTCTGATTGATCGCGATTTGTTGAAGGCCCAGCCAATTGGGTTTCAGCCGTTGTTTGGCTAAACACAGGTTTAACATCCTCTGTAATCTCAGTTTGGATGAGTGTTGGCTGTAAAACTTCTGGCATTGGCTTGGGCCTTATGTTTCTCAATGTTTCTGCTACACATGCTTTTTGGAAATCCTGTGAATTGGTTACCTGGGGAAAATACAAATAAGAATTATAAAGTGATCAAAAGTTGGCATTCATAAACATGGTATGTACGGTAGACGTATTATGTGTATGTCATTAGGCAAATTGCCAAATATTTATTTATTTCACTTGATAAATTAGGCCTATTATAGCCGATTAGGCCCTAGGGAATAGTACCTACTAAAAATTAGGGATGTGCAAACGTTCAAAATTTGAACTCGGAACTCAAACTTTGAGTTCAAGAAAATAAGTTTGAAGTCCGGAAAAAAGTTTTTTTGTTTGTTTATGAATAATTTGTAGTGGTGTGCGGTTACTTATTATTGGATCTCATTTTACAGGTAGGCAAATTTTAAAACAAAAAAATTGAATGGTGGAGGTGCTGGTCCAGACTTAGGGGGTATCACTATTTTACCTAAACCTATAACTTTTTTATATCCCTTTATGTTCGGTTCGAGTTCAGTTGGGTTCAAAATTTTTGTGGAGTAAGAAGTTTGATTTTCAAAGCTACAAAAGTTCGAGTTTGAAGTAAAAATAGTGGGTTTGCACAACCCTACTAAAAGTGCAAAAATAATTATGTACCTGGGTCATTCTCAAATAAAATGACCCTTGTGCTGTGCCACCTTAATATTATTTTTTTTTTAGATCAAGATATTGATTTGCATAAATTTTGGTTGTACATTTTCAGAATACTTATAGTTTTTATTAGCTCCATGAATTTTTGCACTTCTATCTTGTAAGGCCGATCTTTAATTCACCATTACGTAATGCAAAATGTGCTAAAACCTATGTCCCTATCCACAAAACCAGAAGTGTTTCAGTAAGCTGTTTGGATTTTTCACTTAATACTATTTTAATCCCTTGGTGAAAATGAAAGCAGAAATAATAATTAAGTAATCGATGTTTAAGACATACTAATAACATTTTCCAAGAAATATCAAGTAAGGAGTGTTCGTCCCCACTGTGGTAATAATATTGATGTCATGACCGTTACCGTGCAAAAAATAAATAAAAATAAAGTGTAGAAGGCAGTGGATCAATGAAGAAGAACAAGAACAAGAGTCCATGATACGACACCATTGAAGTTTGTTTGATTTTTCAATGATATCTGTTAAAATTGAGAAGGGAACAATAAACGGCGAGTATTTTAATTATTGGTCATGAATGTTACCAAGTTAAGATCATTAATTTTTAATTTTATCTTTGATTAAACACTATAATTACATTACAATCAAGTTCCAAATCCTAGAAAACACAACCCTACTTTTATGCACATGGCATTTGTACTGATATTTATTTATGAATATAAAAATGTCATGACCGTTACTTGTCAGGTATGTTACTTTCAAAAAGTAACATTACCAAGGGCATCGTGGATTACTGCATTAATTTCCTGCAACTGTAGATGTGTTTTGAAGGGAGAGGTTGTAATTCATTGCCATACTCAAAAGTAACAAAACACTTGTTTTTATTGATTTTCAGTGATCACATTGTCAAGAATGTTACTTTTTGTCAAGACCGTTACCCGTAGTGTCTCTTTACTTTAAACTCAACACAAACTTGTTGGATTAGATGGATTTTATCTTTAGGTTGACTGATTTGTACACTAACAAGCAACATGATCTTAGAAAAAAATTATTACTGTTAGAAAAGTAACTTTTTTGTCAAGACTGTTACTTTTTGTCAACACCGTTACCCGAGCTAATTATTAAATTAAGTCTTAGGTATTTAAAGTTTAAAATAACTGAATCACATTTTTAATCTTATTTATAATATTAATACTTCATTGCTAACAGTGATCTTGATAAAATTTGATTTGCCATTTGTCCATTATTAGTAAGTTAATTACCAGGTTTTGAAATTTGAGTAACATTCTTGACATTTTGGTATTATAAAAAGTGATTAAAATAAAAATGTATATTTTATTGAATGTATTAGTTTTGTGTGATAATGTAACTAAAACTATTGTGCACATGAATATAGATTTAATAAATAACTTCTTACATCAATTGTCACTTTTATGTCCGGTAACAGTCATGACATTTTCGTACACTTGGATTGATGAAAATGCTTGTATGTAAAAACATTTTTGTTTTTTTAGATAAACCCTTTTAGGGCTGTTAGAACAAATTATTGGATTATGTATTGTTAAAGGAGGCATCCAATTTTATGTTATAATTTTTTATTGTAAGCATTTTTTTCAATATGGTCATTACGTTTGAGAATGACCCACCTAGTTAAATTACTACTAACTATGTGGAGTAAGGAATAGGCCCTAGCCGTACTAATTTACTACCTAGTTGGCCTTACATAATATTAACATGGCTTACATTCATGCAAGATAACTAGGGAAACGCCAAAGTTGTTAAACGAGTGAGTGAGCCGTGTGTTGAGTAGGCCTACATATGAAAAATCTAAACAAATGCTATCGATATTTTAAAAAATCACATTTTTATTTATTGTAGGTTTAAATCGCAATGGATCTAGCTGATTTTGTTAACAGTTCTCAGTAAACTCGTACCGGATGTCTGTTTAAAATTTCAGCGCAATCTGTTCAGCGATTCGGCTGATTTTCGACGTACAGACAGACACACACACAGAATCACAGAATAAGCGCCGTTTGAGTTAAATGGAGACACTCATTTGCTTCGCTCCCTCGTTTAAACATTAGTGAGAATTTCGTGTTGTAGGTACGGTAATTTAGATTTTATTTTAAGTAGGCCTATGCCTACAAGATTTCAAACTGTGGAAGTCACATCTCCAGAAAATGTGTCCGTTATCAAACTAATAAAACAGTGCTGCTGATAATGAATGACCTGGTACATGCAGAATTAAGCCACTTACTTCTAGCATACCTGAACTTGGTGTCTACAGATAGTCTGCGGATAGCAAGTCCCAGGTGAACGAAACATTAATTAATAAGGTAAGTTTAAACTGGCTGCATTCATCAGTAAGTTGATTTAAGAGGAGTCGCTGAGGCTGGCACGGAGACAAGTTTAGGCGCTCAGCTTTCTGTTTTTTCCGAGTAAACAGTTTATAACACCGTTATCAAATTTCACACTAACTTTAATAAAGAATAAATCTATGCTATCTAGTACGCGTATTCCTAAATTAATTACTTGATTTTGAATTAAAAATGAGTGAAATCACCGAAATTTACTCCTTTTAGGTTTGGAATTTATTCCAAGTGTACAGATTTATTTAACTTAAATTTACATACTGGATATCAACGTTTTAATCAATGTGATCGACTGATCGCGTAGGTTAATTTGGTTTTATCGTAAGATAAATGGTTTGGTGGGAATTTCCAGAATTGGAATCCATGTTTTGGATTTCCCATTTTTCACGTTTTGAACTCACGTCTCGCAATGAATATTTAAGGCTTAATTTTTGCAACCAATTGCGGATATAAAAGTACTTATTTAGCATCCATGCAAAATTTGGTAATGATATTACCAAACATTCAGCAGAAATCATCAACACCCGAGTGCGCGCATTTGAGTTTGAGCTCAGCGTCTCCTCTTAACTTGTCTGTAGAGACAATCTTGAGTTTTCCAGACAGTTTCCTCTTCTCTAAATCACTTAAACACCGCATTACGCCAAAAATAGAACTAACTTTCATACATTTATTGGATAACTTGCTCCGAGTGTAGGCCAAGGTAGTCTATTAAAGTCTGAACGGTTTAACGGTTCCCCAAGATCTAGAATTCCTCGACCGTTTAAAGTGGTTCTTTGTGCGACTAATACCTGCATGAATTGCTATACTCGCAAGTAATTTTGGAAAGTAAATAACTCTACTTGGAGTTGTAAAACCACAATCCAATTTTCGAAGATAGGCCTACATCCAATCGGGAGGCTAGAACAATTTTGAAACACGAACAACGTTATGTATGATGATCTGTATATATAGCTATATATTTATTTGTGTTTAATTGGTATAGTATGTTGTTATATTATTATATTTTAGTCACGAGGCTTACCCTAGTATTAGCGAACGGTTTTAGCATATAGTTTTGACAATGCCTATATATGTACACTGTACCGATCCAATGGCAAATAAATACTCTACTCTACTCTACTCTTTGAACTACGAGATAATTGCCTGCCAAATACATGGAAAATTGAATGGAAACCACAACACATTGGGACCAACAAAGGATGATCTGATCAGATATAGACGAATTTATGTTTTCTTGGGATGGGTAGCATTAAAAACACATGGTAAATAAATCGACCACAATAAATTTGGCCTCGTTTGGCTTAATAGCAGCAGAATGGGCAAAACCTTTTTAAGAATGGAAGCAGCTACGACTTTTCTCTAGAGAGGGAGTTAAACCCTGTGGATAATTTGATACAAATCACAGTTTAAGAGTTAAATCAATTAATTATTCATACTCTCGTAGTTTGCTACCCCATAAATTTATCTCCTACAGGTATATGGCTCGGCTCGGAACAAAGCCCACAGGGGGGGGGGGGGATTTTGTTTACTAATAAATGTCTTCTGAAAATAACTATTGGTATTCTGATTCAAATGGAAGTAATTCAATTCGTTACAATACAAACCCGTGGACAAGCACATATGAACTTCAAGAAGGATTGATTTAAAATTAGCTAGGCCTAGGCCAAATGTATTATATGATTTCATAATTTATCTATGAAAGCTCTTTTAAAACTTAAATGCCAAATATTTAAAGAAACTGAGGTGGTGCGCCCCAAACTAACATTACATTGGAACTTCCCACCCCAGTCCACCATTATTGCAAGCATGTATTTTTTGAGGGAAAGAGGCAGAGCGCATACTCTTACATTACGCCACTGGAAGCCGGAATATGAATGATCCGTGAAGGCCTTATACATCACCTACGCCATACTACATACCATAGATACTAACCCTACATACCCTCTGGGCAGCCTCCACCCTAATGCCCGTTCTTAAACCCCGTAAGGTTGTCGAAAGTGGTATGTTTTAGTCCTAGTCGTAAGGTTTAGTAGTCGTCATGGATTGTTGTTTTGTTGTTTGCTTTGTTGCAAGTGATGTTTCGATCTCTGATTCGCTATCGTAAAAATTTGTTGTTTATCATAGAAGATGAACTATTCAGCTTTTGTTATGACAACGACTACGACTAAACCATAAAATTTAAACCCTTGTGACCGTGTGTGAACAATACATGTGTTGCATATGTTTCATCGCTTCTTACGCTAGACTAGGACTACGACTACGACTACGACTTTATGTGACTGCCTAAGAGGTTGCCAGGCTAGCAAGCAAGCAGCAAGACTAGCCATTTGAATGGAAGTGTTTACTAACCCCAAAGGCATCAAAACAAGTGGATCGAAAATCGTCATTTAGACTGTGACGAAGTATTTTCGTTAACGCCTCAGAAAAAATGTTGGCCACACGAATTTCTTGCTCTTTTTGCTTTTCTTGATCCATTTTGACTTGTGAAAGAATTTTTCTTGCAAGACGTCCAAGACCGTCCCTCAGTTTGTTCGAATAAATGCACAGCCATCTAGATTGGAATGTCCCCTTTGCAAAGATCTTGTCTTGCGCTAATTCGAGAGGGCTGTGCTTTTAAAATTGCCGGGAATTACAAAAGGGTTACGTGTTACAACCATAGGTTACAAAAGCTTTCTGGTCGATGGAGACGACATTGTGTCACAATTAGTTGTTTTGAATTGTTTATATATTAATTTACCGACAGTGGTAGCTAGCACGTAATCCCGTCCCCGGAAATCCTTACTGGAAGTTTCCCCCATTGATTTGCTTTCAAATGAAAGTGATTGAGTCATCTTAAACAGCCCTTGGATATTCCCACCACAATTCTCCAAAATGCCTAGTTGAACATTCTAAACAGGGGCATGGTATCAGTACCTATCCGAAGAAGACTGAAACCGAACTATTGGTATTCCTATGCATGAAGCATTACATAGAATTTATCACGCTTTCAAACCACATGAGTGTTGTGCTCATGCACAAAACTATAATTTTGAAAGGTCACTGCTAAGTTACCTTAGGTTCTCAGGATTTCAGAAAAGGTTTTCTTCAGTTAATAAAGTGAATCTTAGCGCCTGAACATCCCCCCTCCCCCTTATTACTTTTCTCACATCCTTTAACCAAAGATACTACTATTAATTACTACGTTACCCTTTACCTAGTTAATCCTGAAGGGAAAGGGTAAAGAAAATTCAAAATTTCCCTTGGGCAGGTTTCCCAAAGAAAAATACGTCCACTACTACTCCAAAAAAATTTGTGGGCATTATTTGAGCACCCTACAAATCATAACGATTGTATGAATTTCGCTACAAGACAAACGCTTATTAAGTACCGGTAACATTGTGCAGTTTGGCTGAATCTTTTGGCGTCTATTGATGCTTACGAAGTTTAGCTATTTTTTAAAGTCTTACCTACTTCTTTCCAGTCTCGCAGACTTCATGATAAGAATATTGGATTCGATCCGTGATCATAGCGGGTGGTTATAAATTATGTCACTCATAGGAAGGGGGCTTATTTACTGGGGGTAGAGTGGTTGCAATTTGTGTAAGGTATGACATATAAATATATATATTTGTATTTATCTGATCAAAGGGCAGGAAGGTCAATGTAGGGCAGTTTGGCCTTCTGTAGCCTAGTAAAAGTACAATTATTTAATTTTTAAAACTCAACAACAGAAAAGTCGTTCAGTCAATGGACGGACAGCGAGAGACAGAAGTATCAAATTACAGTCAGATTCGGCGATAGGGAGGGTAAAAGGAGGGTAGGGGTATTTAAAGGGGGGGCAAGGCTGAAACCATAAAAATATTAAATTACATTTTAATGTAGAAGTTCCAGGCTCGAACCCAAACTTTAGTCCATCAGTACCATGAATCACATAATTAATTGCATACCTAATCTGATTACAGACAATAGCCAATTGTTGATGCTGGCTGACATTGTTCGCGGGTGAATCGTGGTCCTATTTCAAAATATAGGCATTGTCGGCACATTGACAGGGTTGATTCGGAGCCACTTGAATCAAATTCCCCTACTTACAATTGAATCGGTTATTTGAGAAACTGAATGTCACCTAAATTGCGTAAATGAGTTTTTCATTTGTTTGTTCATTCATTCATCATCAACATTTCAATTCAATATAGTCACATAAAACCTTAGAATACATTGCTAAACTAGTTCTTAGGCATTAAAAACTTATTTTAGTAAAATTAACATTTTGAATCGTCAAAATTAGCATTTTAAAGCATCAAAAACCAAAAACGCTAAAAACCCGTATCTCTATCCATACGCTCCGAAGAAAAAATTGTATTGATTTGAGAAACTGAACAAGTCACTTTCAGTAAAATGAGTCATTGTCGAGAAATTTCTAATTAAACAAAGTTTTAAAAAATGTAGTTTTATGTTTACTATAATAAACAATCATAAACACTTACGATACTACTGTATTTTTACTAATTTTAGATATACCCGCCCCATTTGATTGAGAAACCAAATAAGTCCACGCTAATTACACCCTCGTAATTATGAAATACGTGCTCATAAATATCAATATCAACCAAAATCATTGTAACTATGCCACATCTAAATTACTACATAAAACAAACCTGCATTTGTTTACTTCAGGGCATTAAATGCACGTTTTTTGCGTTTTACTCAGAACAATGGTTACATGACTTCGGTTCTCAAATAACCGATTCAATTATTCCGTAACCGAATAGGAAGTCTCAACACACAAATAAGTGTACATATTTTAATTGGATCCTATGTGCCCTCTATAGCCTGTTACAAGGAAAACACAATTACAAGCTACAAAGAGTTTATTGACTGGAAGGGCAAAGTACCAAGTAAGGGTACTTGAGGTGCGTGAGAGGTCATGAAGCTCATTTTATCCGCCTGGGTGAATACATCTTCTTTCCCCCGTTGCTGCAATTCCAGTAGAGAAAAGAATTAAAAGCTCTATCACTTGAACAACAGCTGAATGACCGTTTGGGTTTATTGTTTTCTCAACAATTGACTGTCTGTTTGGAGCAGGAATGCAGGATGTCCTGAAAACCAGAAATTGTGAGAAGTTTGGTTAATGAAGCTGTCGTTTATAATCTTTTTTGCCAACACTACGACAGGTTAACTGCAGACAAGTGAATGCCCGGCAGCAGGGTTGTTTTTCAAAGATTTTAGTTTATCCACCGTTACTAAAAAATACTGGACATCAAATTACTAATACATTATTTTAAATTTAGCCTAAAAAGCAATCGACGCCTGACGGTAATACAAACATCAGTAGAAGTAATAATGCCTGGAATAACATAGTAGTAATGTTATTTTTGGATAGAAATTGGAATCCTACATGAAAAAAAGAGGTAATTGGTGGCAACTGGTAACCCTGGAATTGGAATAAGATGTTCCAATTGTTAACAGCTAACATGTTGCTGCTTTATCATTATTGGACGAGTGAGCGGAGTCCTCTATGGCAAGTTTTCAGCACTTCGTTGTGTGTATGTCTGTATGTATGTCTGTGTGTTCGATGCGCAGGGGCCAAACTACTCGTCCGATTTTGCCAAACTTTCACACCAACGTCAAGGACCAAGAGATAGAGTGCTATTAACATGGACAGCAAAATTTTCAGGAATCCAACCTTAAAAAATTACAATTAAACAATTTACTACTTAATTTTTTAAACTTAAAGTTCACTTTGGAAAAAAATACCCTTTCTCACCAATGTTACCACTATGAATGTTGACAACTGACAAAAATTTCAGAATTATATCTTGCCCTGCCAACTTACAAAAAATTAATTTCCGCAAAAATCGTGTTTTGCAGAGCTTTACTAAATTGGGTTTGATTTGAGGAGCATAAAAAATGGATGCAGAACATTTCGATATGTAATGGAGATACTGAATTGAGCTTTCCAACACATATTTTACATTGTTGATAGCTATAATACTTTGGCGTTGGCGATGTGATACGTTTTTTTTGTCGCCCGCATCCTCTTGCATAGCGATATAGCTAGCGCATAAGTGGCAGACAAGTCTCGACTTGGTGACTCCCTAGGGTTGCCAGATTAGTGAAACTCAAATACGGGACAGTACTTTTCGTAGTGATACTGTGGTCTGGGGCGAAGCCCCAGCCGCCGGAGGCAAAATTTTTTTGGGGAAGGGTCTAAAACGCATTTGAGAGTAATTCAGTGAAAATTTTAAAGCAATTTTGTGATTGAAATAGGGAGATAATCAGATAAGGAATGTACAGAAAAGTAAGTAGCTATATAGAAACAAAATTATTATCACTTTATTGATAGGCACATTTCATTGATGATCAGATCATTGATATTTATTGCTTCGTTACTATTGCAACGTTACCATCTTCATTGTCACTCATGTTTAATGTTGTTTATTACTGCCTCACTCACTGAGTTCGAATGCGTTTGTCACACGCACGCCGCGCCCGGCTAGAGACACTCGCTACAATGACTCACCGCGCTAATGATGCACTCGAATAACACCCACCACCAGCAGGCAGCAGCGGCAGAAGACTGATCAGGCACCAAGGCCGGCCGAGGGGAAGGGATTTGTAACTATACGCCCGCATAGACATCCCATATAATTGGCCTACTATAGGTGTTAACCCTCCGTCACTCGCGCGGAATTTCTTAACACCATCCCTCGCGTGGGGTTTGTCAAACCCCAAATTATTTTGGGCTGTAATTAGTGCAGAAGTATGTTTTGGATATTTCTGTCTGTGCTCATATGATTTGTGGAACTACTATGTAGGTGGTTTTTACTGGGAGGACAGTGAAATAAAATGACAATGAACCTTTTTGTATGAAATATTATTTTATTGTATTTTTTAGATTTAAAAAATGGACATTTTTAAAATATTCAAAAAAGGTGTCCAAATAATGCAATTTTAAGTTTTGTTTCACTTTTTAGTAATAAAGATGAACCAGTTAGTAAATTGCAAGAAGAATTTTTCCAAAATTCCAAAATTTTAAAATTTAAGCCAAAATAGCATTGAGTTTCCCTATGCTGTTACTGTAACGTGATCACTCGCGTGGGGTTTCAGAAACCCCAGCCAAGTTTAGACCGGCAATATAACGACACTAAAAGCCCTAATGATTAGAGGGTTACAAATTTCGCTAACAGATAGAGTGACTTGAAGGTACTGAGAATCTAGAGTCCGTAAAACAGTCCGATGCAGAGAAACAGAGTCGAATGTAGACCCTGGGGTTTGTAGAACCCCACGCGAGTGACGGAGGGTTAAGATATCTATGTACGCCCGCGCGTATTGTTGAAAAAGCGCACACGGACTACTTTATTCTAAATACGTGATATACTGATCAATGGGTTAGAGCATACGGGACGCGGGAAACACCCATCAAATACGGGATTTCCCGGGTAATATGGGACACCTGGCAACCCTATGACTCACACTCACAGCAGATGTGAATAGCGTGGTTTAATTGATTTGCCCGGGTTCTCGCTCACTCGTCCAACAACGACTTTGGCGTTCTCCTAGTAATTACTACACTACTGAAAGCTATAGTAAAAACAAACAAAAACATATAGATAGTTTCGAGTTCTCGAGCGAGAGCTAGATAAGAATTCCCGAATTGAACCAATTTCGAAGTTTCAACTTGTAACAGATAGCAACAGTAGGATTATTAGAAAGCAAAGAAGCTTCTATTCATGCATCACTTTTCTATCCGTCTGTGCATGTATTTTTGGTTTTGAAATTTGTTTTTCAACAAGGATGATACAATTAATACTGGGGATCAAGGGTTGCAGGGAAGGGGGTGTGCTTGCCACCCACCCTCCATAAATATAGAATTAATATTTACTCACCAGTCACTACCTCCATGCTGGAAAAAACTTGGCAAGGCTTTGCTCCTTAGTTTCGTTTCTCCTGTATACATTCCTGTACCTGTGCTTGTACAATCTGTGGGATGGAATACTAACAGTTTGCCATGCTCTGTAAACTACTGGAAAAGGAGAAAGCAACTTTGGAAGAAACCCAATGTTTATCCTACAGTTAACCATTATATTCAGAAGCAGGAATATGGTGTATGGCATAGTACCATATCATAAAGCAAATAATTTCTTCAACCATTTAATTTTTGTTTCTTTTTTTTTTGTACATGACAGCAAAAACAATGACTAGAAAAACTGTTTGCTACATAAAAATTCACAAAAAACTCACGGTTAGCTATAGCAACTTTGGGGGTGCAAATTGCTACAAAACTTTCCCTTTGTTTTGCCTTGAGCTTTCTTAGTAGTAGGCCTATATTAATATTTAATTGATTTATTATTTCAAAAATATCCTCTGTAAAATACTGTGTATTACAATCTACTTATATTTACTTGTAATCAAGTGTCTATATCAAGATATGTAACCTTGGATACTGTTCTAGTATCCATTTTACAAGTAATTTTGTTTAATTTAATTTGGGAACAATGGCTCTGATTACAAGTACATATTATTATTTATTATTATCTATCCCAATCCTAAACCTAACGGGTCCCTCTTAACTCACAAATACTAGTACGGTAGTAGCCTACCCATCTAAAACTTGACGAGTGAAATGGAAGATTCTAGCCGCAGCGTTACATATTCTGTACGAGCCAAGTTTGGTTTACTATGTACAGAGGAAATGAAGCATGTTTTCATTGTTAGTATGATCAAGATGTGGTTAGTACAAGGATTTGCTATCATGTCTTACCCATTCATGTACATTTTTTTATTTTTTAGTATAATTTATTCATAAATGAATTATATAATAATATGCAAGTGTACATATTAGCATGGCAATAATAATCATTTATTACTCGTTTCGTTGCCAAATTGGCGGTTTCGTTTATTATAGCGAAATAAGAACAATTTGTGTGCAGGAGTTTGTTCTTGATTCTCCTGCACACAAATTACAATACATACTTGTAATCAGATGCTAAGAGATTGGAGAAAGCAATGCAAAGAGGAAGAAAGAAAGATGCATACATATGCATAGTGTTGTACTTAACCTACAATGGTGTATATATAGTATGTATACAATTGAAGAAAATAATTTAAATAATGTACCTATAAATAAAATAGAACTTGGCAACATAAAGACACTCCCACATAAGAATGCGAAGAGTCAAATCTTTCCAATTTAAAAATAACTTATTGCATCTAAATCTTGTACTGCTGCTTGTAAAGGGCTCATAATTACAATTGTTAAACCACAGCAAAATAAAATATAACAAAAATAAATTGATCTTTTGTAGGTTCTTCCCTTTACGAGACCCAGTATGACAGTCGAATCCCGCGTTGAAAGCGTATGACACCAAAATATCAAAACGATACAATGAAACATGGGTCAGCCCACCCGAACGAACCACAAGCGAGGCTTAGGCCTACCTACTTCCAAAAAACACCAGTAGACGCGAGTTTACAATGTGTGGTAGACGTTATGAGGTATTTGATCCGAACAACGTCACCTTAAGCACACTCAACTTATTCAGAATATTTTAATCAAAACATTAAAACGGAATGAAGCAATATTTCAGAAAACCAGCACAAAATGGTTACACACTATATAGAGTACTACGTTTTAAGGAGATACCTTTTACAAGTAGTACAACATAGGTGCTAGTATCTTCGTTAGCAATCATTCACAGAGGAACATTAAAACGAATGCTTCTATCTCATCTTGCTTACAACACAAGAAGTCCGTCAATTAAAACCTTAAGATATAATATAATATTATACATATTTTATATCAAACATCCTGTTAATGTAATGAAATGAATGAAACCAACACTATATTCCAATGTCTAATTTGTATCAAACAAACTGGTGTAAACTGGAAGATTATCAAACACGAGCAAAGGTAAAGAACGAGTCTCGCGGGTGGTGGCGTGGGGGTGTCCTTATAAGTCAGACTCCCCGTACAAAGCCGTGGAGAAGGACATGTAATCGAGGGCCCCGGGGACCCCGTTGGGACCCTTGAATGGGGGCATGCGCTGGATGCAGTATTCCGCCTGGTCTGGGGGCAACTCTCGGCGGAGCTCGTCGGGTAGGATGTACGGTTTGTCGGCGGCCAATATGCGGAACGAGTCGATTACCTGCGGAATGAAACGTCGGGTGTTAATAGCTCGATGCTATGCTGTGCTTTCTTTTACAACAGGAAATTAGCACACCCCGCGATAATATGTAAGACAGACCTAATAATCTCATCATAAGGAAGATTGATTGCTTGTTTATAAGACTAGAGCTCTGTAGATTAAGCATTAATTTAGCTTTTGTACCATACCATTAATTTGTATCACTGAAAAGTACTTGTGAATATTAGTCAAATTCTAACTGCAGTACACTTAATTTTGCCCCATTCCCCCCTTGTTTTTTTTACAAATCAGACTAAATTGGTATTATTTTGTTGGGATTAAATTACCAAAAATTAAAATGATTAGGCCTAGACATCAAAGTTCAAGAATCAATTTGTACATTTTAGTACTGTAGGTAAATCCAAATTATCAGGACTTCACATCTTATTAATTATCATCCCAAACTGGTTCACACAGTGGAAACTTCAATCCTAGTATGAGGTGACCCCTGTAAATACTGTTGCACTGACCTGTTCAGCGGTGTCGGTGTCGGTGGACTCGCGGGTCATGAAGTCCAGGAAGGCATCAAAGTGAACGTAGCCACTGCTGTTGGGATCAACGACAGCCAGAATGCGCTGGAAGTCGATTTCTCCTTGACGATCCTTGCCTGAAGATAAAAGTAGGAGATTGTATCAAAATATGCTTAAAGCCCTACAAATTTATACAAATTCACAAATTCATTTATTAGAGTTTTAAATAAAGTCACATAGAAATGAAGTGAAACGTCAAAAGGACTAGACAGACGGGAAGGTATGACCCACCTATCGAGTAGCCGAGCGAAACGAGGCAAGACTTGAACTCGTCGGGAGCTAGCCGGCCGGTGCGGTTCTTGTCGAAGTGGTTGAACGACGAACGGAACTCGTTGAGTTGTTCCTGGGTGATTCCCTTAGAGTCTCGGGTCAGTATCTGGTTCTCGCACTCGTTGATGTTGCGGTTGATGGAGGTGAGAAGCTGTTCCCAGCCGACGCGGAGCGTCTCCATCGTGTACTGAGAGTAACGGTTCTCGAAGATCATGCCCTCTTGCACGGCCTGGTGGATCTTCTCAAGCTCCTCAATGTGGGGCTTGTAGGCGTACACGCCTTGCTCGTACTCCTTCAGCCTCTGGAGTTGGTCCTCGAGAGAGCCCTGGGAACAAGACGGAAAAGGTGAAAAGTAGTTCATTCACATAAATAAATAAATTTGTATTTAGAGTCTACCCACTCAGTCATATAATTGATTTCAGTCAACCAACCAACCAACAAACGTTCAAATGTCAGTTTTCCCACATTCCCGACAATTGTTCCAAGGTCCAAGGTCTTGCCACCCATGTCTGCATTCAAGAAAACTGTCAACTCTGTTAGGTAATGATTACTTAAAAACTTAATTTAATTTGATATTGCTACTAGGTATTATGAATTGTTAATTTTTTTGTTAATCTGTTTCTTTTATGTTTTATAACTTATAAAGTGTTTGTTTACTCTCACAATTTGTTGTGTAGAGGTTGCGTGCTTGGGCCATACTGCCCTTTTCAGCTAACCTTCCTACTTAGCCTTAAAGTGGGAAAATAAATAATGATAAATAAGATCTAAAATGAGCGATGGTTACCTGCATGCCCATGCCGATGGCGGTGACCGCGTCCATCTGCCTCTCGATCCAGGGTCCGACTTGGTTGGCCTTCTCGGCAAACTGCCGACGAACCATCTCGTTGTTCTGTTGTTTCCTGAGCTCGCCGCCGAGTGTCTGGTCTCGCTGGGGCACCAGCTGGCGCACCTCCGTCCACTTCTTGGTCAGATCCTGCGAGAGAAACAAAATATAGAAGTGCATAGACCGGGGTTCGATACCCTGCTGGGATGGATTTTTTAATTTCTGACAATTGACAATGACAATCAAACAATTACACCTATGGGAGTGTTTCCCGATTTGAAATTGAGAAATAAATGGCATGTTTAATCGGTCAATTAATATGAAAAGTGAATGCAAAATATTAATTAAAAAAATTAATTAATAGTTTGAAGAAAGATGTGGTACAGCAAGGAGTTTGGAATGTGGTGGAAAAGGAAGAGTGGTGGCAGGAGAGAAGATGATGTAGAGGCCTTCTTCAATGCCGACCCAATGCAGAATTGGAAATGGCAACAGATAATGATGATCAGAGGCAGGTATTACGGTAAAAAACGAATTTTCACCGCTAAAAGCCAATATCAATTTTCAACACCAATTCACCGATTTGGGGCAGAACAAAAACAAAGATGGAAGTAAGTACCACCACAAATACCTGCCTCTGAATTCACATAACTATATTTAATTGTAATACGCAATTCTTTAACAAGGTCCCACACCAAAATTTAAAAAAAAAAATCATAGGGGAGATAGAGCTTTCAACTAAATGTTGAATTATTTTCATTGCAAATTCACCACTTTTAGACATAAGAAAAACAAAGTTTGACTTTTTATTTTCACCCCTGACTCTGATGATGATTGAATGATATTGAATATGAATAGAAAAGCCAGCTCAACTCACGTTGGAGGTAAGTGTGGTGTAGGGGTTCTCCAGTCCCCCGGGCACCTGGTACTTCTGCACAGTCGCCTCCACCTCCCGGACCAGCCCGACGATAGAGTTGAACTCCTTGTCGGCCTCGCCGAGCGTGGCCTTGAACTGACCGTGGGCGTCGATCAGGCCCTGGATCTCCTCGACAGTGTGCACGATGAACATGTCCACGAGGTCCTCCCGCGTTCCGTCCAGCCAGTTGTTGAACGGCTGCAAACAAACAACAACAATATAAATAAATAAAATAAAATTGTATTTAGAGTCTACCCTCTCAGTTTGATTTTCAGTGGGGGACAGTAAATCAAAGCGACCAAGCCAACCCTGCAGGCCCCGACACAATCGACAAGTGAGCGATAACCAACCAAAGATCAATATTTTTAAAAGGAAATATAGCAATAAGTGGTATGGACAGTGCAAACACCCGCGGATCAACGCCAGAATCAACAAGGCCAATTCAGAACAACTTTGAATTTATTATGTGCTTCGTTGCTAGGACGGCTCTAAAGTCACCGTTTACAAATTCCTAAGATAAGAACTAATGGACCCAAGACCAAATCAGAAGTTAAAAAACTTCTGACTTTGGCAGGAATCGAATCCTGGACCTTCTGCATTGGAAGCAGATACGCTAACCACAAGACCAACGAGCCACACAATATTTACAAGTGACGTATTTAACTATTTATAGAAGTGTTCAATTGCTGCACATTATTACACTAGTAAATTTAAAAAAATGTATGAATTTACTACATTATTATCTAAATATTATTTTATTACTATAACACTATTATTAGGGATGTGCGGGTACCCGAAAAACGGGTAATTTTCGGGTAGGTAAAATTACCCGACCTCGGGTCGGGCCGTCAATTCCTACCCGAAAAAGTCGGGTCGGGTAGAAGTAATAAAGAAACACGCCAATCTGCTCCTTTTAAACCTCCCGCTCAGACGCCAAACGAACAGCTGACGTCGGAGCGGACCAATCGCTACGACGTGGGCGCGGCTATGCTATGATGCTGTGTCCTTGGCTCTTCCGTCGCTGTCCCCGCTAAAGTAATAGGCCCTACTGACCGTCATTACTCGTCTTCTGGTTATTCAACGCTAATAACGGCATAAAGCAAGTTGAATATTACGTACGTAGGCGAATGGTGAAAAAGAAACAACGCTAATAAACATCGTCTAATGCCTAGGCGGCAGGCCTAGAACAAAGTGGCATTCATCTAGTAGTTCGATCTAGTGCGCATCGTTGCACGCAGCAGAGCGTTGGGCGGAGTCAGACCGAAAGGCTGGTGCAAACGCGCGATTTCGTCAGATGCATGGCTGGTACAAACGCATGATGATGATTTCGTAAGCCGGAAAAGAAAAATACGCGATCGCATCGGTTTTTCATGGGGTATTCGTATCGGAAATATTAGAAAACAATCGTTACGATATTATTTCCGAGAATAACGAACGATTGATGCAGGAAAACGATAATAGCGGGGTTTCACTGTACTAGACCTATGCCTAGGCATACTCAAGCAAAAGTTCATAAGACCCCGATTTGGATGTTCTTCGTGTCAATACAGCCCAGAGTGGCTACCTGCAACCAATGCAAAACTGTTTGTAGGATTTTTTAAAAAAATGAATTCACAAATAAAAAAAAATTTCACTACCCGAGCCCGACCCGAGGGTACTTCAATTACCCGAGCCCGAGGGTACTTTCAATTACCCGACCCGAGCCCGACCCGAGTTCAAAAACCACTACCCGCACATCCCTAACTATTATCTAAATAAATTATTACAAAATTGGCTTGATGAATTTTTTTCATATGCCTAACTCTTTCTTTTTCTAGAAACAAAACATTTAAAAAATGAAGAGTTGGCTGCTCTTTATACATGGAGGTACACCCCTACCAGCTAGTACAAGCTTCGCTATGAATGGAAATAAATCGGATTCTTACCGCTGCCCTCTTTGCGAACTCCAAGTGAAGGATATCGATCTTTTCTAGGATCCTCTCCGCCTCGTCCAACGCCTGCCTGCGTCGCTGGGTGAGGTTTCCGAGTCGGTCCCACTGGTCGCAGATGCGTTGGCAGCGCGCGTTCACGCTCACAGAGTCGTGGTACTCCAGGGTACTGAGGAAACGAACACAGAGTTTTTAAATAATATTTTTATTTAAATTTAAATAATAACGCATAAGTATTTTTTTAAACTACATCAAGTGTCACACTCAACACAAATGTTTATGGCAACAATGTGTTATTTCATTTGTATGGAGACAAAACTGAACATTCTGAGAACAGGAATCCAAAGCATTCCATGTGTAACGTGTGAATAGAGAATACTGTACTATTTTGTTAACACGACATGATACTAAATGAGTTACTATTTATTTATTCCCTGTTTAACTCCCAACCAATCAGAAACCAATTATAATAAGTTCTTTGAGATACAGTTGTTTCTTCCCTAGAACCGACAGAGGAAATACAGAATGTTACTCACTTGAGCTCCTGTGCGATGGCTGCAATCTGTTCCACCCTGTCTTGGTGGGCCGCCAGATCGCTCTCAAAGGCCTCGTGTTTCTTCTTCAGCGCCTTCAGTTCGTTGAGCTTGCACTGACGGAAGTCCTGGGACTGAAGCATCTCCTCTTTGCCTCGGGTCCATTCCTCGTGGATGTCGGCCTAAACACGCAATAATCACCTCAATCAGATCACTGCACTACCCTTATCCTCAGTTAAACACACATCATAAACAAAACATTTTTAAAAAATGAAGAAGGTGAATCTGAACCAATAAATTGAGCCATTAACATTTAACAAATAGGCCTAGCCTATAACTGCTAGTAAGTGGCAAGTACTAAAGTATTTTTCTATTGGCCACACCCATACAGACTTAATATGTTTTTATTTGTTGAGTTTTGTAATGTTATTCATTTGCAGGTCAACAACAACATACATACTGCTTCAGTTTACTAAGTATATCCCAATGTAGAACATTCATTACCCACTAAAAACCAATCACTTTGTTAGTAATTGTAATTGTATTATTGATAATGGGAGTGTTGAAAAAATAAATAAATAATTTGACATGTTTCATACAGCTGGAATGTTTTAAAAGAAGTAAAAAAAACAAAAAAAAACAGGTAAATTAAGTAATTCAAGTTTTTCAATCAAGTTATGATTATGACATTCATTCAACCCTGAACACTGTTGTTTTTTATTATGTGTGATCATATTTTTGGAGTTAATTTCAAATTCACCATTGGCCTTATATCTTAATTTCCTCATGTTCAGGAATGACAAAAAAACAATAATATGAATAATAATTATTATACAGTGGCAGATACGTGAATTTGGCAGAACAAAGCTATCAACTGCAGATACTTACATGTTTTTCTTAAAAAGAGTAAGGTATTTAAGCAATTTCTATTGGTTAATCAGATACTACGTGGTATTACCAGAATATGTGAGGATGATGTTAGAATCAATGAACCAATAACCCATTTTGTAAAAAAAAATCAGATACGTGTTGTTAGAACTAGGCCAAAGATACGTGTTTTATAATTATTGATAAAACTACAAAATCACATTACCTTGTGCTTGAACTTCTGCGCCAGATGTTCAAGACGCTCAAGTCTCATCATCTCCGACAGGAGCCACTCCTCGAAGGACTTCTCCGAACCTTCCAGACCCTTCCACGCATTGGCAATGTCCTGGAATAAAAACATGGGAGAGGTTGAGTTAAGAGATATTGTAGGCTTTCACGACCCGTAGATGAGTTCTGGATGATCCTTAGGATGTTGCGTCGTGTCGATGATGACTGATGAGGCACTGCTCGACGTTTTGCCACCCATGTTGGTGGTAAAACGTCTGCATCCAGAACTCACGGTAGAGGTTATTAATATGTTAAGTAGGCTATCCAAAGTGGCAATACAACACCAAGTTAAGTTATGCCTTATTGTTAGATGTACATAAAAATAAAATAGCATTTTAATTTTGAATAATAACATTTATTTTTAAAATTCTGAACAAATGTTGCATTTTGTAGCTCTATTTTTTCTTTCAATCAGCAGTTTCAGCACCCTTAATGTTAAAGGTTTCTTGCAGCTAATAGAAACATTACAACACAAAAAAAATTACTTGGGCTTAGCACGCAAAGCTTCTGCTTATTTGCAGGTCCCGCCACCGTAGTACATAGTAGGCCGTGACTAAATGACTCACACTTCTTTGGACACGGACGAATGGATCATCTAGACTGGGCTTGAACTAAGGTGTCGCTACGAGTGTGAGAAAGAGGTGGTACTAAGCCCAACTGGCACTGAATTTAAATGATTTCAGGACGGCCAAATATGCATATGAAGGCTTACGAGTGTGTAAATAAATACCAAATTATTTTTTATAATCTTATTGACATCTTCTACTACAGTGTACACAACTAGTATGCCTAAACTTAACAAAAATTACTGCATGCTTTACATTGTTCACAGTTTGCTTGCATGCTTTTGCGACTTGGATAAGGGTGAATGATTTAGCAGTAAATGGCATACCTACTGAAGTAAAATAAGATTCTAAGCAAGGCTACCTACACCAGTCTACGCAAACTCACCGAAACCATCTTGCCCTCGGTGGGCATGTACGCGGGCCTGTTTGAGAGTCGCAGCTTTGTCTGCAGCGTGTTAAAGTTGGTCTCTAGCTTGGCCTTCTGTTCGACGCGTGGCGGCTTGTGCTTGCGGCGGTAGGTGCGGTATTCCTCGAGCTTCTTCTGTACGCCGGCCAGGGAGTTGTCTGTCTGGCGGGAGTTGAGCCACGGCATCGTGCGCCGGATCCACTCCAGCAGCTGGGGGAACAAACAATTCACTTAACCAGAGGAGGTACACACCTAGCCATGAGACACACAAATCAGTTCAGGACCTTTGCTTGTTCCCTTTGTAATATTTTGCAGATTAGACTTCCAAGAACACTACTAAAAATAAACTACTGTAGGCCTATTGAGTTGTAGACAAAATCTGTAGAAAGGGAATCATTCAAGGTGATTAATTGATTGATGCACCATTAATCAATTAATAATTTTAACTAATAAACTGAACACCATTGAACCAGATGAATTGATTATATTTATTATTAGGTTTGTTCGTTCGTTTGCGGATCTAGTGTTAACACTAAAAAAGTCAGTGTCTATACTTTACACTGGCTTAGGCTAGTGTTATGAGTGCCAGTTTTAACACTGAAGCAAACGAACGGACCAAAATGGCTCATTTCACAAAAGTGTGTACGAACAAACAAACCTAATATGCTGAATAAATGTATAATTGTTATTCTTTCGTTACCAATTTAATTTAATTTAACTTTCATCTACGAATAAAAGCAAAGCACGTCAAGAAACCTGATAAATCATTGAAATCCTCAATTGTAAAAAAATTATCAAAAGTAGAATGTATTTTGAGGGGATTAGTATTTAAAAGCTAAATAGCTTGCAAAATTTATGGCTCAACCTTAATAAATATAATAGGCCTATACAGCAAACCCAGTGACTCTTGTACAATGACATCTTAAAGCCTTACATGACTATAAAAAACTAAGACACCAGTTCAAATAAATAAATTTAAATTTGAGTTTGATGAAACAACACAATATTTTTTAACCCACTAGACAGCCTAGATAGGCTTTATGTGTCTTACGACAGAAGCAACGGAACTTACGTCACTGGCCAATCGCTCATACTCTTCCATGAGGCGTTCGTTCTCCTGGTTGACCTTGAGCACTTTGCAGATACGGTTGGCTGCCGTCTCGGCCTGGAACAATCATCGGGAGAGCGTTAACATGAGCGTCAGATCGTAGCACCACTCATGCACAACAGATCAAGCAAGGCAACACTGACTGATTCATACTTTGTTATGTTGGTTTTAGCTCACACCTACAATATCAAAAATGAATTCTTTTCTAACACATATTGTGTTAGTTGTAGAACCTACTTTTCTTTACTTTGAATGCCATACAAACTTAAATTAAAGTGGAGTTTTTAAACGACACATTCATGTACTAGCATTGGTGTTTCCAACAGGTAATATTCAAAATAAGGCTGGGCATCAATGTTAAATAGCAACATCGACATCGAAGTCAAATAATCGATGTCGAATCGCGATGTCGAAAATTTTTCGACATCGACATCGAAATTGAAAAAATCAATTTTTTTCAAAAAAAAAAAAAGTCAAACTTTCATATCGATAATTGCGCCGAAATGAGAATAAAATCGCGTAAAAAAAATCCCAACAAAAAAGTCTCACTTTTTAATCATATTACGATATACTATCGACATAAACGCCCTTTTCTCGCATTTGCGTCAATTTGAATTGCGCGCTGTCTCGGCGCTGGTCGCGGATTGGCGCGCCTGTGACGGGCCCCTCGATGCCCCTCCCACGAGGGAGTGAGAGAGAGGGAGAGCGCGAGAGTCTAGTGCCTTGCCTCGATCGGCGCGGGGAGAGGGGAGTGGTCCTTCCGTTGCTAGGCAACAGATACAAGGCCGCTCTAAGCGCTCAGCGGCGGGCCATTCAAACTTACGCGAGCGAAGTGTTTACGTAACTGTTGAGAGTAGGCCTACCTCAAATTGCGACGTAACAATTGTAATATGAAATTATCGCGTTGAAATGAATTTTCAGACGTTTTAAGCGGGAATTGAAAATTTAAAAAAAAAAAAAAAAAAAATTACATAATTAATTTAAAAAACATCGATTTACACACAAACAATCGATGTCGAAAATACTCCCGACATCGATAAAACATCGATTAATCGATGTCGATGCCCAGCCTTAATTCAAAATAGCATTTCTCTCTATCACATGTCACAATTTATCTAGCAAAAATTTACAGTAGCAAACAGTTTTTCAAATGTTTAAATTTAAAATAAAGAGTGATTTACAGGAAGTTAGGCCTACAGAATTATTTCAGTGCTGGTACCAGACCAGTAACATTAACGCCATATGCTTGTTGTAGATTGGCATTTACTACAAAAAACAACATGTAAAGCCCAATGAAGCAGGTTGCTGTTTTACCTTCTGAGCTCCCGAGAAGCAATGGTAGTAGCTGGATACGTAAGTCATGACCGCTCGCTCGTCTGGCATCGCAGTGTTTACCAGATCTGCCAACAGCGTGCAACAAAAACACTACAATGTTAGAGCAATCCAAGGTGTTAGCATTCAAAGGTAGGGACTGCGCGATCGATCGCAACAGCTATATACACGATCTGAGGTTAGCAGCATTTCACACTGATGTTACACAGAAGTAGTTACTCGGTCCAAGATGAAGCAACGCAGAGAATCTCGAAGTTTCTACTGTCACGAGACAAGAGTTCTGAGGTAGGCGTTTACTAATCAGTAAAAAGCTTGGGGGTTACAGGGCAGCATTAGGTCACAGAACAAACACAGATGATTAGTAAACGATTCTACTTGCGGACGTCAGGTTAGCATTTGGCTTGTTAGCAAGTGATATCGTAAACTTCACTTTCAACTATAGATTCACGAGAAATGTAGCCATACCACATTAAAACTCAAATGTATTGGCTCTCGTAATCAATATCTCTACTTTTAATTTAATTTAACCAAAATAATTCTTTTAGAGAGTAGGACTGAGAGGTTAAAATTTAAAAACAATTTAAAGTGGATTTGTTTATCTACTCGATAACCAGCACAAAAATTTACAGAGGTTGAAAAAGTATTCAATTTATATCAGTTGCAAAACTTTATAATGATTCCACAGTCACCATTGTGTTCATTGTCGTATGCAATTCATAATAATCATCAAACTTAATAAATTTGGATCTACAAAGGAATTGAACCAGTAATTTACGAATTGACAGAACTCTGAACTCTAATTAATTCATTACATTGGATTCACTTCTGAACTGACAGTTCGGCTAAACTAAAGTAGCAAATTTCCCATCCAACGTCACAAGTATGCCAAATGCTAACATGTCCGCAGCAGGTTAAGTCAAGCCGTGCCTCTATCGACCGACCGACCGGTCACACACACACGGCATGCTGTGTACCTGCTGTGCCCCCTGGAACGCATGGTAGTAGCACGACACATAGGTCATGATGGCACGCTCATCCGGCTTTGGTGTGTTGATCAGATCTGCAATCATCACAGTCGTTGGTTTATTATCACCGACAAAACTTGCGCCATTCACACATACGGTATATTATGCATTTACCTATGATTTCAATACAGTTATATATTTTTAAATTTGTTTAACCTAATGTAAATGAATGAATTATGTAGAAGGACCTTAATGTTACAAAGCTGTAGTAATACGTTACTGGGCTTACAACACAAACATACATTACAAAAATCCAACATTGTGCTGTATCGGAAAATGTAGATTTAAGGCTATTCCACCGCGTTTTCTATTTTCCAAAATATACTACGAAGTCAAAATATAGTGAATGGCTTTGAAACATGGCTATTTTAGAAAATCAAAAATAATTTTTCCAAATTTTCTGATCCGGTACAACGGCCAATAGCCACCTCAAAATAATTTCAAACTTCAATTCGCCAGGGCACACCATTCAACGTAAGGTGTTGTGCTTTTGTGACATTAATTTTCAACTGTTTTTCTTTGGACTGACTGAGAGAAAACAGATTTATTTTAACAATTGTCTTTCCTGCGAATTTTTTCGTTTGGCGGTAAAAATCGGTAAAAAATACCGCCAAACCAAAAAATTCGCTGGAAAGACAGTTGTTAAAATAAATCTGTTTTCTCTCAGTCAGTCCATAGAAAAACAGTTAAAAATTAATGTCACAAAAGCACAACACCGTACGTTAAATGGTGTGCCCTGGCGAATTGAAGTTTGAAATTATTTTGAGGTGGCTATATTGGCCGTGTACCGGATCAGAAAAATTTGGAAAAAATATTTTTGATTTTCTAAAATAGCCATGTTTCAAAGCCATTCACTATATTTTAACTTAGTAGCATATTTTGGAAAATAGAAAAACGCGGTGGAATAGCCTTAAGCTAAAACAAAAACGGCTCAAGACCATAAAATCACTTTCCGGGAGAAATCATTTTAATGTGTTGTTGCTTTAGAAATCCCTCTCTGTTTTGTTTTAAATTGTAAGGCACCCTGAAACTGGTTTTAATTTTAAACATAAATTTAAATTAATTCACATTGAGCCATTAGCCACAAATGAAGGTCCAATATTGATAGTTTGATCTACATGAAGTGATCATTCTTCCATAGAGACTAACAAACTTTTTTTTTTAACCGAACTCGAACTTTGAACGACTTTCACAATAATATGTTTAAAATCAAAAACAGGTAGGTAAGCCTACAAGATCAGAAAGGAAAGGAAATTGTTACAAGTTGAAATATCGAGTTGTAGTCCTTTACATTATATACTCTAAAGATGGCCGCAATTTTAATACAAAGTTCAATACAAGCAAAATTTTGATAAATCCCAAACCCAAAATTATAACTTTTAGGGTCTACCTCAAACCAAACTTCAAAAAAGTTACAAATTTTGACCGTTAGTCCATCCATATTCTTCCAAACAAATCTCCTCGCTAGGTCACAACTCATCGCTCACCATCGGGGTCCAACATGCGCGGGATGTCCAGGTATTTCTCCGCAACATCAAAGGCCGTGTTCAAGTTCTCGAGTGGATTATCCTTGGACAGTTTGCTGTAGTCGATGAGGTCGGGCCGATGTCGGTGGATGAGAGCGCAGAACGCCAGACCATCCTTGAAACTGTGGAGACAAACATCCAGTGTCAGAGCCTAGCCGTAATTAGAAGGAACTTAACTGCATTCTTTTAACAAGTAAATGATCTCTGTATTTCAGCAATTCCCGGAGAGTGAATAAATTATTGTATGTGAACATGTATGGTTTAATAGGTGGTCTGGGGCTTGTCGTATTGTTTTCAGGGGTCGAATTAATTTTTTTTTGCCACCAGCCCTTCGGGCTAGTGGCAACAATAATCCGAGAGCATTTTTACTAGCCCGCAATCAAATAGGTTATAGGCCTATTGATGTAAAACGATCATACGTGAATGTTTTAAGTCACAATATTCGCCAAGTTTGACGTGTGCGTGTGTAGGACTAGGGAGTGACTGGAAACAATTTTTCACCATAATAACAAAAATAAGATTAGCCTAAATTAAGAGATTTTTATTTTGTGAACATAGGCCTACTCAAAACTTGGAAAACATAATCAATGCACAAATAAAACATAAAATTACATCACATTTAAAATGTATCTAAAAAATGTGAATTGAATGAATGAAAATAAGAAAAAAGAGACGAGCAAGACAGTTCGACTCCTATAGGCCTACTAACATACCTAAGATGGAAGT
The DNA here is from genome assembly GCA_024449915.1 of Sweltsa coloradensis. NCBI lineage: Eukaryota > Metazoa > Arthropoda > Insecta > Plecoptera > Chloroperlidae > Sweltsa > Sweltsa coloradensis. The sequence continues at coordinate 334,480 of JAMZAV010000926.1, forward strand.
TCTGCACATTGACGTTCTTGTACGGTGCGGTCTTGCGCTGGCACCACAGGAGCAGACCCTCCTTGGCAGTCATCTCCTCCACCGAGATGTCCTGGATGGCGAACCTCAAGATGATGGTCCAGATCATACCCAGGGTCATCTTCAGGTTGCCGTCGACGATCTCTGAAGAATGAGCGGACGGGCAAATTTAGAATAACGTTATGATTCACCAATCACCATCTTACCATCTTACAGTTTGGGAGAAAACGGAAACAAAATCTCACCTACTGATGATGAGAATGAGTCCTAGACTCATCCTTTCTAATGAATAGAATAAATGACAAAATTTAGTAATTTGTTGTGACGTTTTGTGTAGGGTATGCAAATCTGTTTTCTCTCACTTCACATGTGACATCTCTTCCCACTCAGTGCAATTCAACATAATGTATACAATAGTACATACAGTATATTATTATGTAAACAATTGTGAACTAAAATGCAAATGTTTCAAGATCTTTCTGACAATTTGAATTGCATTGCTTATAGAATTTTAAAGAAGCCAATGAAATTGAAATTAAATATGGTAAAGGTAAAGCTTGAAACACTACGTTGTTACTACGTATTACACATGTGTTCAAATCCCGCATAAGTCATGTTTTTTTAATTGTTTTCAATCTTCACCATCATCGTCTCAAATAGCAATATTGCAATAATAGACTTAAGTAACAATAAATTGTCTTCATTCGTGTGTAAAGCTGTTTGTATTGCAATAACATGGAATGAACTGCTTTATTGCAAGATTTGTTAAATAAATAGAGTAAATCTCATCTAAACCCTCAAAAACCGATGGACCCATTTTTAAACCCCCCTTGCGGCGTGAACTCGAGCGCCTTGTTGACGTTGGCGATCTTGTGGAAGCGCATCTTGCCTCGGTCGGGCTTGGGCAGAACCTCGCCGGAGATGACCTCCAGCAACAGCATCAGCTTGAGTCCGTTGCGGAAGTCATCTTCAATGTTCTCGATGCCGGTGCCGGCCTTCCGCAGGTGCGAGTTGCACCATGCTGTGAAGGTCTAAAAGGGGGAAAATCCGATTTAATTAAAAAATATTAAAAAATTTAACTTCTTTTTATAAATCAAAAATGATAGGCAACTTTTTCCCTTTGGGGGTTTTTGTTTTTGGTTTTCAATTTTTTTTCTTATGTTTAAGCCTAATTTTTTAAAAATTTAAATTTTAAATTCCCAAATTTGGGAAATGTTAAATTTTAAATTTAATTGAAATAAAAATTTTTCCCCCAATAAAGAAAAAGATTATTATTTTATTGCATTGATATTATTATTCTATACCTGTAGCTTAAATTTTACTCAATATGACGTAACTGTGTCGTGTTAGCGTAATATTTGGGAAAAAATTAAATATAATTTTATTGATTGTTGGGGCCTACATCAAGTTATGTATTTTATTGGGTGTCCTTATGTAAATTAGTTGAACACTCCACTCCATTGGGTTGCAGAAATTTAAATTTTAAAATAATATGAAATAAAAAAATAATGGTTTTTTTCTTTGGGCCGCAAAAGGTCGCGGCACTGGTTTTGCCACTTGTCTTTTTCTTTGTTATTTTCCCTTTAATGTTATTCAAGTGGAGGTTGAAAACAATGACATCTTTTCCACTCGCCGAGGGGCCATCCCCAAGGGGAAAATGTTTTTTTTGTGGAAACCATTTTCTTTTTGTGTTTTTTTAAACCTGCCTACTATTTAGCTACGATTAAATTTGTTGTCACCAATTACAATGAGACAGTTTTAAATCCCCCGAAAATATTAGACCCTTTAAACACAATACAAGGCAGCACCCCTTTACTTATCTTCTGTACCATTTTATCATAAAATAGAATTGAGAACAAAACCTTTTCAGAAAATTGTTGCCAAAAAAAATGAGGGTTTTGATCATCAAAACCATAACGTATGGACCCACACGTAATCTCCCCCTGATGTTTGGGATCGGGCCCCGGGGTTTTTAAGTCAAAGGTGTGCCCCCCAAACTCGAAAACCCAATAGTTGTTTTTTGCAAAAAATATTATTGACATTTTCCCTAGATGTATTTTTGGGCCTTTTGGGCCCAAAAAGGGCCTACGAAAAATCTTATTGGTCACTGACCTAAGATCTCAAATTTTGAACGAGTTGCGACCTTGAACCAGCGAACACAAATGTCAGTCTACCTCTATTCTGACTTTTTTCAAAATTTGCAAAAAAAAAATAAAAGGAAAGTGGGGTTCCAAGTCAAAAATTTCTTTTTTTTACACAGCCCTGGGCGTTTATTTTGGGGAAAGCATTAAAATCCCCCCAAAAACATAAACATTCCCCCCCCTACGTACTTTTTTATGCCCCCAAAATTATTTTTAATTTTTTTTTGTTTTTTTATGAACGACTACTAGGCAACAAGGGTTTAATTATGGCGTTGTGTCCCTTCTACGGGTACACTTAAAAAGAAAAACCCAAACTTTGATTATGACTAACCTTTAAGGGGTTGGGGGGGGGGGGGGGGGGGGGGAATTCTTTTTCCCCAAAAGAAACCTCCCAAAGTGGCATTCCCGGGGGGAAACCCAAATTTTTTTAATTTTAAAATTCTGAAAATCATAAATTTTAGGCAAACAATTAAATTCATCCACGGTATTAATTTTTCTTTTTTCGTTCAGCAAACACGACAAATACGCAAATACGACTTCAAAAATACGTATTTAAAAATAGGCTGCGGCGCTATTGTGCCCTCTCCCCCCAAAATATTTTCCCTTTCGAAACCGGGTACCCTTTTAAAGGTCCCCAATATTTCAAAAATTTACAAAATGAATTCTTTTTTTTTTTAAACCTTGCCTTTTAAAATTTAAAAATTGGGAAAACTAAAGTAGCAAAAAAAATTTGGGCCAAAAATCAATCGTGGGGGGTGTCGATAAACAAAAAAGGGATCGGGGGGAATAAAAGGGGGGGATAATCCCAGTGCACCCTCAAACTGTCATCTGAACGAGACCTACATGCAGGACTACATGAACTGCAGAGAGGACGCTTTTCTAAAGTAGAAAATCCCCAGTTTTAACAATTTTTTTAAAAAGGGGCTCCCCTTAAAGGGACCATTTTTTGAACCTCACGAGGGTTATCACGTATCTCCAACCGAGATCAAGGAGGGGGGGGGAGGGGAGATGTCGTTGATCTTCTCTGACCTTGCTGAAATAATTGTCCATTAAAAACCCCTAAAATCAAAAAAAATGTTTTTTTTTAATGCGTTTTTTGCTTTAAAACGCGTAGCCCCTAAAAGGGCACCGATTTCACTTTTTTTTTAAATTGGGGCCTTCGTGTGGTGGTGGTGCTACTTACAGCACGTGATTAAGAAAAAGATTGATATGAAAATCCCTATAAAACAGGGGGGTGGGGTTTTGAAGGTGATCTAAAAACATAGGATCGTCCTATACGACAGGTTATATATACTACCATCTTTGCTCCTATCAGGTTGAATGTAGGAATCCGAGAGATAAGACAGAGACAGGCGCGTAGGTACGTTTTGAAATTTTGGGGAGGGGGGGGGGGGGGGATCCATTATCAGAATTTGAGGACGGAAAGCGGGGGTCGGGGGGCCGAAGGGGGAAAAAAAACCTACTATTATTTGGGGTCATGTTTTAAAACGGGCCCCGGGAACTCTGAAAACAATGTTTTACAGAAACTTCTGCATCTAAAAACAAAAAAAAGAACGTGAAGTGGCCCATTTTAGTAAAATTTTAACCTAATTTTTTTTTAAAGAAATACGAAGCATAGACAAAAATTCGTTTTACCAAGGGGGGCTGTCGGTTGGGAAAGTGTATGTCATATTTACTACATAAAATTTTGGGGTTAATATTTAATTCGCTTTTGTTTTTTTCCCCCCAAACCCGGCCCCCCCCCGGTTCCCATGGGCCCTTTTACCGGGATTTCCGTAGCGCTACAGGGTTTCGGGTTCCCGTTTTGATACGATGAGTGTAAAATTAAAAAAATTGAAAATTTTCCCAAAAACCCCTTTGGGATTCGAACCTCATTCCTTGGTCCTTGCGTAATTTTCCCATTCCGATCTGAAGCCCAAGGATAAACGGGGAAATACAAAAAGCGAAGAAAATACGTTGAACTTATGGAGATGTTGAAGGATAGGATAGAATACTTGTCGGCGGTGCGTCTTCTACTAACGGGAAAATTTCGTGAATGAGGACTTGCATCTCACTGACTGTATTCTGTTTCTAGTCCTTCAATGCGATTAAAGTTTGAACCTTTACGTTTTCTATAAAAGCTTTTTGAAAAAATGAGTGGGGATATAAAAGCTTTTCCGGGTTTTAAAACCCCAAATCCCCCCGGGTTTTTAGGGGGCTCAGGGGGTCCCCCCACCAACCCAAAAACCCCAGGTTTAAATGAAGTGGGACCTTAAAAAATGTCACAATAAAGTGAAAAATGTGCTCCGCATTGGGAAAACAAATTAGCGTAATTTCCCTGGGCCGACAATCCATCATTTTTTTATTTTTTTTTATTAGAAAAACGAAAGCAAGAACTGATAGGGGAAACCCTCCCTAGCCCAGTTTCACAGGGTGATTTGGTTGTCGTGACATGGGCGCCCCCCACGCCCCCTGTTCATGCCCTGTTTTTTTTTTTTTAGGGTACGGGGGGGATTTGTAAATTTTGGGTTTAAAAAAAAAACTCTTCAAAAGGGCAGGGAAACCCTGGTTTTTTATGGGGGGGGTGAAAAGGCGGGGGACGAAAACCCGCGACCCATTGACCACCGCATAATCTCGCGCACTATAGACTTGCTCCGTGGTGTCGACACTCGACAAAAGCTGGTACAACTCTTGACTCTTGAGGGGGGGGGGGCAGGTTCCAAAGGGTTTCATTAGCGAGTTCCGGAAAAAAACCCCTTTGCGACCCTAGTTTTTCTGTTTTCCAGGGAAGGGTGGCACGGTCATTAGTCCAAAATCTTTTAAATCTCAACCTCGGGTTTCATCTCCCTTCCACTTGCGCTTCTTTGGGCCTCTGGGGCGTGAAATTGTTGCATGCACACGTGCGAACGCAAATTTGGGTTAGGGGGAATAGCTCAATCCCAGGAGGAGGGCTTTTAAAAAACCCTTGGGGGCCCACCCCTAGTGTGAAAGGGAAAGGGGGGGAAGGGAACTACCCCAACTAGAGGGGAGCTCTGTCCAAACCCCCGGGTTCCCAAAAAGGGTTTTAAAAAATTATCTGTGCCGAAATTTTACCCCCCGTTCTCTACGGGGTTTTTCCCCCATTTTGCTGGGGGGCTGGAACTGTACGCACGGGCCTGCCCCTTTGCGGCCCGGGGAAAGTTATACTCCATTAAGATATTTTATAAAATTTAAAACCCTTGGGTTTAAACTGACAACACGAAACAAAAATCTTCTTCGTTAAACGAAACCCTGAATTTTTCAAAGGTCAAAAAAGATTAACCATTGGGAATAAATAAATTTGCAAACAAATTAAAACAAAAAATTTTAAAAAGCAAACCAAAATTTGCCGTAACCCAAACCCCGTTTAAAACCCAACTTTTATTTTTAAATTTTCCCGATTACTTTTTTGCCCGGGACGTTTTCCGGGGAAATCTGCCAAATTTCCGTTGAAATTTTCGTTTTTGAAAAGCTACAAAAAGGATCGAACCAAAGACGATGATTTCCGGGGGGGCGAGTGGAGGGTTTAAAATTTCTTTTTCGAAGCGGGTGTCCCCACAGATCTGTGTCAGTGTTTTTAGATTTAGGGAAAAGCACAGCAGCGGGTGCTAAAGGATCTATTGTAATTTTTGTGGGCGCGTCCCGGGGCCCTCGTCGTTGTACGGGGAATGAAAAACAGGTTTGAAGAAGTTGTGGCAGTCTAAAAAAAGGCAAGTTAGTGTGGGGTCCACAAAAAAAAATAGGGCCCAAATAAATAGTTTTAAAGTTAAAAAAGATTCTTGCCAAAACCGTTTTCAATTTTGAATTTGGGGCGCCCATTGGGGAATGGTTTTATGTCAGGGGCCCGGGGGGGGTCGTGGGAAAGGGAAAGGGACCCTCGAGGGGGAAAGGGGGGACATCTTTGGGTGGGAAGCAGAGATGAGGCATTGGGCACGACTGGGAGAATTTCAAAATCACGACCAAATTCCAACTTCCCAAAAATGTGCGTTCGTATTTTTTTGAATTTCGAACCCCACTTTTTCCCTCGTCGGAAACATTGGTGAGCTACTCAAACAGGTTTTTTGCCTCTCTTTTGTACGTGGGTTTTTTTTTTTCACTCTGGTGCCCTTTTTGGGTTTCAAGAACTATGTAATCAAAAACAGATTAAAAAAAAAAAATCTAAATTTTGAAGAGACCCAGGGGGAAAAGGGAAATGGAAAATGGGGGAAATAAGTATAACGTTATCTATCGGAGAGTAGAATCAAATCCAAGATAAGTCAATTTTCCTGCATGTAATTCGATAAGCAACCAAAGACTGAAAATGGTTAGACAGAAAACTACTTTACCATAATATTTTTTGCTCAGTTATCACCTTTTATGCAGAAAAGGGGTTTTTAATACCCAAGGTTTTCCCTCCACCTACCCCTTTGGTTTTTCTTTGTCCCCCCCAAAGGGGGAAAATTCAGACAACTTGATCCGGGAAAACTGCAGCTGAATGCAGGGGAAAGGGGAGATATTGTATTCACAAGATTGTAACACAGGTGGTAAAATATAATATGATGCATCGGTTTGTCCTACAAATAGTTTAACTTTAGGCAAGTTTAATTTAAATTTTTCACAAATTTTTTAACCCCCAATTTTAAAAATTAAAGTTTTATTTGTCAGTCAAAGTAATGGGGGGTTGGGGTCCTATTGCGGTTTCCGTCCCTTTTTTTTCCATTGGGAAGGCGGGGAAATGAAAAGCAACATCAAAAAGTTCCAGAATTTTCGAGGGCGGGGATCTGGGGCCAAACCCATGGGTGTTCCCAAAACCCTTTTCAGGAAAAACCGTAGAGAAGTCCCAAACGGCGATTGAGACACTAGGCGCAGTCACCCACGTTGGCGTGACGAGGAATGTGTTTGTGAGGGGGAAGGGGGAGGGGGGGTCTCTTGGGCAGCCAGACTGTCCAGGGGATACAAAATTACATCATGCACATTAATCAGGGCGACGAAATAGACCCGTCATATGGGATGTTGCTGGCAATACACTGAGGAAGGTTGCGTAGAGACTATCAGTCTAGTGGCGCCAGAGTTGTTGGGGCATCACCGAACTATAAGTTAGGGAGGTGTGAGTTCGACCATGCCCCACCACGAGGTGACATTTGGGCTGGGGCTGGCTACGAGTCCCGGCAATATAACGTGCTTATAGTCCCGGCAATGAAAGACGTGGCAAAGAGCAACGATACTATCGACACTATTTTTATTTTTATTTATTTATTTGTCTATCCTATTCAGCTAAAAAAAACTGATTTCCAAGGAGGAAAAAATAAATAAATATAATGACAAAAGATGGATGCCGACACAACAATGAACTATAGTTAAGTAAATATTTCAAATAGTAATGTTACAACAACAATGCCATTAAAATTTAAAAACAAATTTTGGAATAATTCAAAAGGATATTATATGCAAATTTAAATTTTTAATCAAATGTAAAAAAGGGGTGTAGGGCCTATGCCTATAATAAAGTCAATTGGGTGAAACGGACATGTCTGGTTTGAGTCCCGGCAATGGAGAGTGTTTGGCTTGTCACATGGCTAGGAACGACGACACTAATCCGACAATGAGAGGTGTTTGTCCTCCCGCCACATCCAATTAATTTAGCCGCGCTAATTGCTCGTCTTGCTAATCAACTAGCCATAGCAGACAGAACAGCTGCGAGAAAACTAACGGCGGTCGGCGCCCCTCCCTCGTTCGCAAGTCTCACAATCACAAAGACCCTTCTTCGTTCTCCGATCTGGGGCGACGCCATGACACAAGTGTTCGAGTTACACTCGGGGCATTCATTCGGCTTATAAGTGCATCAAAACTCCAATCAATGGTGCACTGAGTGCAGGTTTTCTGTGGTTGCAGACTCTAGAAGTACGACTTCGACAACCCTAGTTCGCCCCAGCATTTAAAAAGTAAGAACTGGCGGTCCGCCGAGTTTTGTTGGGGGAAAAGGGGGGGGGGGGGGGAAATAAAAATAGTAAAAAGTGCTAAAAAAAAACGCATTTTTGAAATATTAGAGACCCCAAGGTCCAGGAAATTCTTTGAAGAGTATAAAATTTTTTTTGGGGAGCATAGTTTTTATTGTGAAACATTTCTCTTCTCCCCTTGCTAACGCCCCCTTTCTACCCTTAGGGGAGTGGTAGAGGAGGGCAGGAGGGGGGGGAGTTTTTTTTTTTTTGTTGATTCCCAAAAAAGGGTAATGACGGCTTGTCGGAGAAAAAGACAAATTTACAATAAAGTCGCCCTATTTAGGGCTCGAACTACGTTCCGTGGTTTTACCGACTCGAAAGGTTTGCTTGACTACATTTAGACTTTTAGAAACTAAAATAAACTTAGGTAACAAAGAGCACGATGGTTGGGAATGTTCACCTCAAATAAAATTTGCAACATTTGAGAAATTCCCCTTTTTAAAGGGACTTGGGAAAAAGGTGATGTGCTGTTTGTGGTTGGGCCGGGATGGGGGGGACCCTAGCCCGAAAAAGAAACTAACTCCCCTAACACCCCATCTCTCTTGTCACCACGGAGTGACATATCTAGGGTGTTCACGTCAACACCGCAGCAAACGACCTTTGCTGACACTCTAGGTCGGCGACCGTATTATGATTATCCTAGTTCGAAGCCTCGATCTCCCAGGCAAAACAACCTCAAGTGCACAGAAAACTAAAACAGCATTCGAAAATATTAAATTGAAGAGACTTGGGGATTATGTTAGGGAACCTTTCGTACATAACTAAATACAGATACGAGTTTTTACCAACTACTTCATTTAGAACGACTGTTTCCCAAGATACAATTTATCAGTTGTTGAATCAAGCCAGAAGCATTGACATGAAAATACTAGGTGAGTTATTATTCTCTATGGACCGACCTAAATAGAGAACAACATTAATATTTTAATACAATTCAGAGGTTAAAAAATACATCCAATCGGGGTTCGAACCCGAGTCTCCCACATTCCAGGAAGGCGGTAACTATTTAACTTCTGAGCTATTTAACTTAGTTGGCGAAGGCGCCTATATGGAATGTGGGAGACTCGGGTTCGAACCCCGATCGGGATGGACTTTTTAACTTCTGAATTGTATTAAAACATTTACAATTCCACCTACGGGAGGGAGTGTTTCCCGACTAACCAAATCGAGAAAGAGAACAACGTGTAAGCACGAATCCAAATTCCAACTCGCAACCTTCTCGTGGTTTGGCCCGTGATTAGGGGAGTTTTACTCCCTAAAACTAATGGCGAGCTCTGGGTCGTCGTCGGGGAACTTTCCCCTTCCCTTTGACTACCTCCCCGACGGCGACGACATGACAACACGGACGGATAATGACACAGACGGAGACGACCACGACGTGGGGGAACCCCTGCCCACCCCATACGCTTGTGGCTGGTTCTGACCAGCACAGGCCTGTCCACCCCTTGTCCCCCGCGTCACCCCTTACGTCCCCCCTTCGTCTCGATTAGCCAAAGTGCATATGAGACGTTAAGCAATATCCAATCCAATCTTAGACCATAATGGGAACTTGTATGAAAACTTCAACTCCAAACCCAACTTCACCTTGGCAAAACTAATCATGAGCATTCATCTGCATGTTGTTGATGTGACTATACTTTTAGAGAAAATAACAGTCGGGGCAGGAATAACTAACTCCAGGTGCACATCACTCTCGACAGGAGTGGACTACGCTCCGTTGGCTCCCTCTGCATATAAACATGAGCACAACGAACGTCTCGTCACGCCACACGTGTTCACGTGGCTGCTGCTCACAGCTCGAGACGTGTTTGTTTACCTTGCCCACGTGCGCACCTAACCGCCGGTCACGGTGCGCCGTTTATTTCTACACCACACATCCATCACGCATCTGTTCTGTTCCATGGTCGTGCACCCGTGACCCCACCACTAGCCTACTAACGACAGCATCCACGAACTTGCAGAGTAGATGATCCACGGGCAATTGTTTGTTTCATTTGAATTAAGGGCGCGTCAACCGTTAGGTCATGGTCATAATGCGCCACTCTAGCCTAGGGGATGTGGGGAGGAGGAGCCCATGCTGGTCAGAACCAGCCACGGTTAAGGGGGAAAGGGGCGTTCTCACGTCGCGGTCGTCATCGTCCGTTGTGTCATTGTCATCGTCGTCGGAAAGGTCGTCAAGGGAAAGGGGAATCCTGGGGAGGACGGTGGGGGCGATAATCATTGTCGTCCTCATCAAGAATTCGACAATGATTTTTTAGATCATTTGGATTAAGGGCGCGTCAACCGTTAGGTCATAATGCGCCACTCTAGCCTAGGGGATGTGGGGCCCATCAGAACCAGACGGCTAAGGGGAGGAAAGGGGGTTCTCACGTCGCGGTCGCGGTCGTCATCGTCTTTGTCATCGTCATCGTTCGTGGTGTCATTGTCATCGTCGTCGGAAAGGTCGTCAAGGGAAAGGGGAATCCTGAGGAGGGCGGTGGGGTCCTCATCAAGAATTCGCCAATCATTTTTTAGATCATTTGGATGAAGGGCGCGTCAAACGTTAGGTCATAATGCGTCACTGTAGCCTGTAGGGGATGTGGGGAGGAAAATCCCATGCTGGTCAGAACCAGCCACGGGTATATAGGGGGAGGAAAAGGGGTACTCACGTCGTCGTCGTCGTCGTCGTCGTCGTCGTCGGGAAAGTCGTCAAAGGAAGGGGGAAAAGTCGCCAAAGCATCGTCTGGATCATTATTATTGTGGTAGGTATAGAACAACACACATCAGTCAGCAGTCGATGGTAAATGCCTCATTAGTCGTAAGCATTATAGATGCATTAATGGGCTATGAACAACGCACACGATAACCGTTTAACGACCACAGGGTAGTGATAAGAACACACTAAGGCGTCAGAGTAGCCTCGGAACGAGTCTGAGTACCGTGGGTTCGATGCCCCGTGTCTGCAGTCTATTATCAAAGCTATTATCTTAAGCTATCAGGAGGTTCGAGGAGAAACAAACTCCCTTACTTAGGCCTACTGCTAATATTTGCGAGATGGTCTTTTGTCTATTTTCTTGCCTTGCACGATCGGCAGTGAATACCATGGGGAGTCATTTTGAGTGATTTTCTATTTCCACTAACAGATTTCGACAGGAATGAGAAAACTATCAAGTTTAGATGAGATAATAAGGGGGAAGGAGCCGATTTGCCCCCCCCCCCCAAAAAAAAAAAACACATCACTGAACACTGACAAGTGGAGATATGTTGGGAACCCACTGGCTTACATGTGAGCCAAGGTCAAACGTTGGAATCGAACCCACGGCCCAGCAAGTTAATTACAGTAATAACGAGTAGACAAATAATGAGGTGAGCGTCAAAGTACTGTAGTTGGTATAATTAAATATTTTCTCTTGCAAGTAGTGAACGTTTGTCTGCAGAAACCGGCGTCAATCCGCATGGGGCATTCGCGTCCTGTCTCGACTCAAAGGCTTGTAATTATGCAACGAGTCATACGTGTACAGAGAGCGTGCGTACAGATAGCCTTGTAGGAGAAGCAATGAAAGAAGCAATGTTCTAGATGTTCCGGCCGAGCTAGCTAGCTGTGAACACTCCCAAGCTAACAGCTAATTAGATGGAACGGGCGCAAAGATCATGGGATGAGACTGCCCTGCTATCGTCGTAGACATCAGCCTAGTCGCGATCAGCCTCGGTGGATGCTTACAGACCGATCAATCGTGACGGTATACACGCCAATCATCTACTGCTTTCATATTGTTATTCTCAAGGCGACTCCCGCGTATTCGATCTAAATCGAGACGGATTAGGACGTACAAACAGAGGATTTAGATCACTTTTTACAACGAAAATCGCACTTTTCTTTTCCCAGTCAAAACGGCGCTCTAACGTAAAACGAGCGTCAGTTAATTTAAAAACAACAGCTTGCATTCCATGCAACAACATACACGAGTACGACGATTACCCTCTATATTCCCTTTCCTGATTTCTTACTTAGATCTCACAAGAAAAACAAGTCGAATCCATTATAACAACATTGTTTTCATTAGTAACGGGAACAGTTTTCCACACTTGGTCATTCAGAAACAAGACGCTCTTTCATGTTTTCACCACTTTCCCCGCGACTGCATTGATTGAATATTGACCATATATTCTCATCTCCCCCCCCCCCACCCCCCGCCCTTGCTATCGTCTTCATCCCAGACACGCAACGTCTAGACCGCTCTGGAGTCGCCTGTGGTCTGTTCTAGCCAGCACTGGTCTGTACCATTAGCTCTATCGGTCTATACCCCACTTCTATCACCCCATAGCTCACCCATCACCCTCCATAACTCATGCCAGACAGTTTTTAAGGTTTTACTCAATAACATTCCAAGATTATCAACCTTGACCTTCCAGGGCAAGTGATATATCAAACGGAAGATTTCCTAAAGGCCCCAGACATCTAGTCTCGCCTAGATAGATAAGAGGCTCTTTCATGCCAGCCCAGCATGACTGGTCAAGGTAGGAGTCTGAAAAGATCCCTTCGACAGAAAGTGATGTATTTGGGCCATCAAATTCCAACTCGCAACCTTCTCGTGGTTTGGCCCGTGATTAGGGGAGTTTTATTCCCTGAAACTAATGGCGAGCTCTGGGTCGTCGTCGGGGAACTTTCCCCTTCCCTTTGACTACCTCCCCGACGGCGACGACAATGACAACACGGACGGATGATGACGCAGACGGAGACGACCACGACGTGGGGGAACACCTGCCCTCCCCATACGCTTGTGGCTGGTTCTGACCAGCACAGGCCTGTCCACCCCTTGTCCCCCGCGTCATCCCTTACGTCCCTCCCTTCGTCTCGATTAGCCAAAGTGCATAAATATGAGACGTTAAGTGTTATCCAATCAACTCAAATCAATTGAACGGAAGATTTCCTAAAGGGCCCAGACATAAAGTCTCTCCTGGACAGATATAAGGCCTACCTTGAGCTCAGCCCAGCATGATTGGTCTAGGTAAGAGTCGAGAAAGACCCCAAAGCCGCCGGACATGGTTGTTCTCCATGGTTACGTCGGTGCGAACAGGGTGACTGTTGCGGGCAGTGTTGGGCTGCACTTTCAGTTGTATCCGGATGGCGTAAGAATAGAATCGAGTTCGTTCAGTGCAGCTGAACGAATCCAGACTCCAGACCTCGGAGGTCCAGAGTCCAGACTTCACTCAAGGAGTTGTACAAATCACGTTCGACCAATTCCAAGATTTCATCTTGTAATATTTTTGTTGTTATTATTGCAAATTTACGCAAATCAGACTGACTGAGTGGAATGTTTATCAAATTTTCACTTGAAACAAGTAACAACTAATCAACTAGGACTAAAACGTAGCAAGGCGGGCCCAATATTCATTTATAAATTTTGCTCTATGCCTATTCCAATTTGAAATGTAGGGATTGTGGGTAAAATACTTTAGTTACAACCTGCGTCGCAAAGAACTGTTTCCAGGCAGGTGAAAAGAGGTTTGGAACCGGTGATAGGGGTGCAGTAACGTGTAAAAAGCCAGGACAAGTGACGTCTAATGCACAAGTATGGTATCATGCGGGTCTAGCATAGAGTGATTCCATATACCCACAGAACAACAGAATGGTTGTGTCTGGGATACATGAAGGTTGAGTTAGAGCAATAAACATTTATAATCCAGTACAAAGCTTGTTTGTCGATTACCCAAGTACGCAAATAAGACGCGCACATTCCTCCTCCTAAGACTTGGTTATACTCGAGACAACATTGTTGCGAAGGCAACTCATGAACAAGTAGCTTGTGGCTGGAGAAGCTAACAGCGTTCGTTCATTGTGTACCTATGTATAAGACGTATACGATACGACTGCAAGAAGTTCGCAATCGCAATCAAATTAGCATGAAAATATCACGATTCTAGCCGATAATGTGCGTATGCAGTTTTTGCGTCTACATTTTTCCGTAACACAAAATTGATTTGTGTTTGCAAACTCAAAAGGTTATGCATGATTTGTGTATCAAATTTTGGTCTCGTTTGGTCACACGAAGTATAACCATCGACCAAAAATTAACATTTCTTAAATGGACTTTGAGGACTCTAGGACATACTCTTTTACATAAAATAAAAAGAGGCTATGAACGAGAAATAAGGGTTTATTTACCGTGCCTATCAGGGGGTGAAAACAGAAACAAAATAAATGTGTTGATTTAATTCCTGCATATAATTCGAACAGTACGAAAGTATTACACTCCAGACAGAGGCTACGTGCCTGCACTAATTTTTAATAATAATTTTAAATTTGAATTGTTTCATTGGCCCTCGGAGATGTGAAAAAGGCACGTGATCTACTCACGTTTTGTTTACATGGCCCGGGCTCTTTCAGCCTTGGCAGAGGGTATCGGATCTTCATCGGAGGAACATGATTGGGAAGACGGGAGAGGAGGAGGACATATCTGTGGAAAGTAGAAGGATTTTGTTAGTGATGGTGCTGGGAAGTGTGATGAGATACATTGATTTTCGATTGAATATTGGCTATTGCCATTCAGAGTCGAGACGATGAGTGGTGATATATGAGAGTGGATTCGAACACGCGTCCTTTAGTGCAATACGCTTCGGACCAGCACCCCAGGCAATCGTATAAACCACCGCGGACGACGTATATAAAGTTTAGATGAGAAGGAAGCCCACTCACCAAACATCCTTACACCATTAGGGTATAGAACAATCTAGCGAAGGAGCTTAGGCAATAAGTAACTGTAAAACTTGTCATACATAAGGAAGCCAGTACTTGACAGTGATAAAAAATAAATACTAAATAGAATCCTAGTGGTAAATTTATGTGTCTGGTGGTCGATTTATTTAATTTTAATTTATTTAACGTCTATCTATCCTATTCAGTTCAAAAGCTGATTTACAAAGTCTTTTTATGAAAATACAAATTTACAAAGTTTACATTTACAAAGTAATCGCTGTCGATCGACAAGTTGCCGAACGATTTAGAAAATACACAGCCAGCGTCACAGGACGTTCTCAATCTCTATATTATGTGAAAGCACGGGAGTGAGGGATAGAAGTCCCACAGGCACAGTTCTAGCAGGGGAACTCCCCAAACATAACGTCTCCCACAGAGTGGGTAGGGTATATCTGAACCGCAGCTAAGTAGGAGAGTATTTGTAGAAGCAAAACAGGATTACACTAAGTTAGGGCGAGTATAAGTGTGGGCTAAGTCAAAACAATCCAAACCACACAACTCACAGACGATACAGATTCGTAGTGCGAGTAATTGAAGGAACATGTCGGGAGTAGAGGGGGGTGGGGGAAGAGAGAGGGGGCAATGTGGAAGTGAGGAAGCGAGAGTTGCCAGCGCGCGTGGGCAGAACCAGGAATAACTGGAAGTAGCGGGATGCGATACAGGACACCAGACGGGATGGGTACTTTACAGTCACGCGCGCACCCTCTCATGACTTGGTTGGTGCATACCGGGATGACGAACATATCGCACTGCCAAAAACAATTCACTAATACACAGCTGATTTCACAATCTGAGCTGAAAGCCTCCTTTACATAACAGCCGTAATAATCTTGGATCCTGTAGTCAGTGCCAAAATGTTGATTCACAAAACTGTAACACGAGGGGATTCCACAAAAAGATGCTAAGATGCTACTCGGTTGCTAGGAGTAACCGAGTAGCATCTAGGACCAGGAGACAGTGCCACAAACAATCAACCAACAATTTCTAAATCATAGGATGCATATCAGTAAAACTCTACTTTTTCACTGGGCTATTACGTAGAATTTCCACTTTTAGTCGAGCGATTGTTTTAACACAATTTTCATATAACTGGCCTTAGCAATTTTTCTTAATAAATAAACAAACATGTTTCAATCTAATCTAAGACTACCAAAAAAACGCAAAAGCGTAAAAAGACGCGCATAGTGGGGTATTTCACGTAAATCCAACGCTTAATTTTTAAGGCTGGACTGGACCATCCCGAAAAAATGAATTATTACTCATTTATTTACAACACAAAATTTACTAACACAGAGTAAACTAAACTGTTGGAAGAGAATCCGAAAGGGCTTAACCTAGCACCATGGGGTTGCAGAGAATCTTTCACAGGAACTCGTACTAACAGTCTCACTCATATAAAACAACAATCGTCAACGGAATACCTAATAGAGAAACCAAACCAACCACCCTCCAGTGTCTTCTCTACCCTGACCTCTCACACGACAATGTGCGGCGCGGAGATCGGAAATGGAAGTACGGTGAGCTGAATGCGACATCTAACAGCGCCTGGGGAGCGAGAGACAGAGCCCCTTGTAGACAGGATAACACATAACGTGCTCGCCATACCAATCCTCTCCCCTTAATCTTCCCCTGACCCGTAAGTAAGTGTGACGGACAGTCGTCTGTCTTAGTGCCCTCGCCCACATGTCCTAATAAGGAAGCCTCTTCATACAGACCACTCTCATACACCTAGCTGGCTGTACAATATGGCCGATTGTGTGGTCATCGATCAAATCAATGGTTACTTTGGGGGAGAACGCGTCTCACTTTTTTTTTGTTAAAATCTCCTAAGTTTATGATACGATGTGTAACAGACTGTATGCTATTATTTGTAAAAATGCGATGCAAGAGTTGGCAAGATTCCTGGTCTCATCTTTTTGTCAATGAAATAACATTACCATTATTTTGATAACAATTATTGTCACCAAAATTTATATTGTCTTATTGTACATTGTTGTTGTGTATTACTATTTCTACTAGGCCTATAGTTCATTGTCGTGTCTGCATTTATGTAATTCGTTTTATTTAGCTGTCGTCCGTTGTAAATCATTTTTCATAAAATTAAAGGGATTTTAGTAATTCCATCGTGTGTTTTCTTCAGCAAAACCTTGATGGTTTACCAGGTCATTATATAGGTCACTGTCACCTCACTGGAACTTACACATTATGTGTACATCCTTCGACGATCTGTTTTAGGATAGTCTGAGTGAAGTGACACGATATCCGATCCTCGGCAGGATTGCTGGGTACGGGAATCGAGCCCGTAGTGTAGCTATAAATTGACTCAATCCCAGCATTTGCCTGAACGATTGCAAGAAACCCTTGTAAGAAACTCTGTCAGGACTACCGGTGAAGGTAATCGAACCTCCGACCTCCCGAATCCGAGTCGTGTACGTTATGCTTGAGCAACCTCTATCGTTGCCTGAGTCAAGTGTCGCAACGTTGAACGCAGCGCTAGATCTTTGCTGGGTCCCTTATCGTGGCAACATAATAATCATATCTTATTTTAGGCAGATCAACGACGGCCTTGGCGAGTACAAACAATTACTCTTGTTTGCGCATTTAAAATCTTAACTACAAGAATGCTCGGCGCCTTGGCTTAGTTACAAGAGATGAGGCTTTCGCCATGGCAAGTAAAACTCTTGGTTAGAATTGTCGCCTCAACGCTTTCGAAAGCGAACATGTGATGTACTCATAGCGAAATCTCTATAAAACGTGTAAGATTATCGGAAAACGAGATTTATGTATGAATATACTGATGGCGAACTGTGCCAAAACGAAATCTATGACTTGTTATCAAATGCAGATAAGATCTGTCGATTCTGACAAGATATAGTCGAAAAGTAGACATCGAAAATACATTCTTGATCTAGACGTTGGTCTATATTCCTCAAAAGATCTTGCGAAATTATGAAAACATTAATTTGGGTGGAATGAGAAATTCTGACAGGATCCCGACTCTAGAGCCAAAGATATGCCATGTAAACTTGTTCACATTATCCGCACTCTTTACACCAGATTTGATGAACGAGTAGATCTTGCCAGCCAGCACTAAGGACGTCAACAGAAAGTGGGCGTGGCAATTCTATGAATGTTTTCAATCGCGCACACCACAATGTTATTGTTATTGCAGCTGTCGGCCGATTAGAAACTAGAAAGTTAGACAATATGACATTGTTCGTGTTGATTAGTCACTATCACGTTGTGACTAAACACAACACAACAGAACGCCACCAGTCTTATGCTAATCAGCTGTCAAGTGCATGTGGATGTGGGCCAGCCCTCGGCTAGCAAAGTGTGCCCTGTGACGGTGGCGCCAACCGTGACATGTGTCGCACATGCTTACCACCACAACGACCATAAAAAAACTAAAAGTGTTCTGTTCTGTGGTATCGGTTACTTTACCAAATTACCTCACGTTTCCTAATTTTACATACTGAAAACTGAATTTATCCCGGCTGATTGGGAAAACAAGAGAACTGATTGTGACGCCTTTCAACGTTATGATTGGCAGTGAAAGGGGACTTGCACCAGATATTTTTATTTTTATTTTGTAGATTCGATTTGATGAATTTGAAAGACTATTTAGAAAAACAAATTTAAAAACGGGATGCAAACAATTTCCTTGATTTTCATGACTTTTAGAATTTAGACACTCTTCACTACAATAACCATAAAATTAAAAGTATGCCCCGTGGTATGCAGCGTCGCGAATGCATACCACTACAATACAGTGTGCCCAATGGCGCCAACTATGCAGTGATGCACAGAATACGGTAATACCACAACAATAACCATATTCAGCTGCGAGTGAGATGAAGTGACGTCTAGGCCAGCTGATAGCAGAGCTATTTTATAAGGGCTTGCCCTATGACGTCATCGTGATATTGATAGTAAGTATTAAAAACATTGGAGTGATATTGAAGTGTGTCATCGACCGCCAAACAGAACGTGCGACGAAGGAAAACAATTCCATGATAGATGCGTTCTGCAGAGTCAAAAACTTTCGCAATCTTCACCCTTGTATACTTGATTGTACGTATTACATCCTTGATCTAAAGGACGTCAAGCTCCTGGTCGCCATAAGATAGTAAGTTGTGGTTAATTAAAGGAACACTGAAAATCATATTTTATTTTAATTACTGAGTGGGTACACTCTAAATGTAAAATGAGATTTTTTCAATAGAAAAAAAAACAGTACTAGCAGTGTCACAGTATTTTCAGAAGGTGTGATGTGCTACTGATTTTGATTTGATTACAATTCCGACAGCCCAGGATAAATTGATTGTGGTTTTACGTAACTATCGGGTCTGATAACCGAATAACGCACCGGTTATCTAAAACGTTTCCAGCTATCGATGGAACTTTATTTTGGCACCGAGGTTTGACTTTGATGGGATGAAAGTGGTACCACTGGGAGAAGCAAGTGCTGACAGCGACTCAACCTCAGGCGAGATATTTCCGGTTTAGGAGCTTCACATTTTTTTCGTGAATATATTTATTGTTTTCGATCAGTTAGAGGCACAGTTCCCCCTTATTTTTTTTTTATTTTCCCCCTCCATCCGACTTATCGAGGCCTAGCATAGGAACGACCAAGAGAGGATGTAGAGAGCATTACTCTCAAACAAACGTGTCAAATATTAGTCATGTTGTTAGCCTCGTGCATACATCGAGTACCACGTACTGAGTACTCACACCAACTATAGCTTCCTGTAATTGTTGAGTGTAAACCATTATAATTATTTACCTGGCATTAAAATGTGTGTCATCGAGTTAAGTGGAAAACCGCATTCAACCACACACATACCTCATGGCTCACTACGACTGGATGATACTGTGCTTCTGTGCACGATATTGCGAAGGAGTAGGCTACGTGCGATGAGCGGAGGGGTGTTTAGGATGTGGCCAAGCTAGAAGTATTTTTATAGTGGGTCTAGTGTGTTTCCGAAAATAAAATAAAATTTAAAATACACGAATTTCTCTGAATAGCGGGACAACGACGAACGAACCAATGATTGATGACATCGTGATGAAGGTAAAATAACGTTGCCTTCATGTGTGCACCGGTCACCCCTTGAGGTCGGGGAGAATCTTATAACCACAGGGGCTATCATGTGTACGACTTCGGGGACTGACAGTTCAAGAAGTAATATCACTAAATAGGAAGTAGTAGAAGGGAACAATTAGGTCCAAAGAATCGTTGACACGAGGTCATCTTCATCTTTACGTTCATCTTTACTAGGAAGATAAGATCGATACGAAAAGGCTCGTCATGATGTTTCCACTTCTGCTCTCTCTATCAATCAATGCCCAGTTTGACAGATGATCCTCGACTAAATTGTCGTCCGCCACTGTGAATGGGACACATTTGGCAGTGGCACATAGCTGTTCGCTCGGCCTAGAAGCATCCGTCGTGAACTTTGCGAATTTGTCAATAAAGCATGAATGAAAAGCCCTACAGTTGTAGATTTTTTAAATTTGTCTTAATCAGTCAGAAAAAATCGCGAATATAATCAATTTTGGACTTTTTTTCCAAAATCAAAAATCGTGAAAAACTATTTTAAAACAAAATATTTGAAAATGACCGTAGAGCCCTATATTTCAACTTCCATGACAACTGCTCTAAATTTCAACCACCTGCGGTGTCAGTTAGCCGAATTTTCTTAAAACCGACTTAAAACTCAAGTCCTAACATCGATAGATATCCCACTCTTATACGGGAGATTCTAATTAGGAGGCCGACGATTGATCCCAGACACCGGCCATCCTGACAGAAGAGTTTCATCGGTCATAGGCGAATGCTGCGACTGAGTCTTATATACTAAAATCCAGCGGTTCCATCCAGAGTTATTCAACTGAAGACGTTCACTCGCAACGTGTACACTACAGATAATGGTATTCCTGCGAGAAAAGAACTTTGTACAATCGACGGTAACTCCCTGTAACCACGCACCCGGTGGAAGCTACGCCTACCCCTGTGGTTCGGTGGTGCTACCCCCAAGCTGAGCAACCCTTATTAGATTAGTGATCAATCACAACCCCCCAACTTCGCTTCCGAGCACAGCAGACGAGGCGAGATCAATGGTAGGTATGCGCTCGGTGGTCCTTCCTCTCTCACTATAGCGAGGGTTCAGGCCGACACTCCACCGAGACCGGATATTCAGAATCTCCTGTTTCTAAATCTTGTGGGTTCGATACTCGGCTGTTATAGAGCACATTTACTAG
Organism: Sweltsa coloradensis; assembly: GCA_024449915.1. Lineage (NCBI taxonomy): Eukaryota > Metazoa > Arthropoda > Insecta > Plecoptera > Chloroperlidae > Sweltsa > Sweltsa coloradensis. The sequence goes on from JAMZAV010000926.1 coordinate 355,614, forward strand.
ATGGTGATTTCGAGTATTGCAATATTGGTATTTGAGAAGATGGGTGGTGATAGATGAGGGTGAAGGGTAATTATACTAAAAGACTTATGCGCGGGATTCGAACCCGAGGAAGCTTCGGACTGAGCCCTTTTATTAGAGACAGCTTTCACGAGGGCCAAGGCAAGGCCCAGATGCTGGTCAGCGTTAGGATAGGTCTACGAGATTTTGATTCGCGAGGTCGCTAGCTCAATTCCTGCCTTCGGCATTCAAAACTGACAGTTTGTCCAGGGGCTTCATCCGTCAAAAGGCGAACAGGCTTGCCTTTGGACATTCCTTGCAAACCTACAGCTGGCATGGCATCCAATGTAAGGTTGAAGAACAATCGACAACGGGGGGGGGGGGGGGGCTTTTGGATCCTCAACCGCATGGATGATAAGAGGGCTCACCAATTAAAATTGACATCACATTTTTTATTCAAAATACATTAACTACTTGAATGTTGTCATATTCCGACTAATTCTACTAAAGCAACAACCAACAACTAGTGAAGTTCGCCGAAATTCCGCTTGGAAATTTAGCGGACCTTGACTTGATATTACGAAACATGCGGCTCGGCTACTGTTTCACACAACTTGGAAGACTGGTAACTGCTAAGTTATTCTAGCTGAAGTTGTTAAACATTGTATTCGTACAAAGGTAAGAACACTCGCGTAATAAAAACTAGAGAGAAAATAGGTATTCACTATTGCATGACCCGCGGCCGGGGCAGTAACTCTCAGCCTGGCGTCACGGAAATCCCAAGAGGGACACCATGAAATATGCACCGCGTCTTGAGCGCTAGCCGACGAATAACCGCGGTAATTTTAAACAGTAAAACTTGTGCAAGGGTCGACGAGCTGAGAAAGAAGTACCCAAGCTAGTTATTTCCGAGGAAAATGTCTTCAATTGACACAATGTCCGCTATTAAGTAATTGTTTCCGCGAATTTGGGAAAATACTGTAATTATTCAATTCTAGCGGCGGAACCGCCTCATTCAATTTAGCTCACGATTTTGTTATCACTGTCCGAGAGTGACCACGTCCAACTCAATTAAAGTGGTTCCAAAATGCTCGGCTTTCATTTTGGAATTTTATTTTATTTTATTTTTGGAAAAATTAGTATTTTAAAAAGTAAGTACGCAACGCCATAAATTGAAAAGTCTTTTCTTTGCAAGTCAATAATTGTGTGAGTTTAGCTTGGCCTATCGCTAATCAGAGTTTAAATAAAATACAGTTAATTGAGATATTTAATGTGTGCATTTATTTACTTGTTTGTGGGAACCATAGTCATGAATGAGCGTATTTAATTTTCCGAATTACGATGTCAGAAGTTAATGAGAGAAGCAAACAACAGTAACATCGTTAGCATGTGCCTTTCTCCATGTTAATTCTTCAATTACACAGTAACACCACACACACTCATTATCTCATTGCACTTTCTTGCGAACAGTCGGTGATAAGTGGGTGTATCCCTTGTATGCAAAGTAAGGTCGAACAGACAAAAGATGTCAACTCAACTCAATGCAACCAACCTTTCAACAAGTCTTATAATTATGTTACTAGGAAACGCTTAAGTCCGCCGCGTTGTTGGATGAGCGTAATTGGTGCATTGAGCTGCCATGTGTTATGTGAATTTTCTGTTCTGTAAAAAAAATCTTTAAACTAAGTTGATGATTTTTTTTTAAAATAATTTAAAATAAATAAAAAATAAACTTAATTTTTAATTTTTTAATTAATCGAATTTTAAAAAAGAAAAAAAATCGTAAAATTTGATTTCCATAAAAATAATTTTTCGATTGTGCTCAAATTTTACACGAATATATGAATTCATAAAATTTAAGGTTCTGTGAAAAAATCATTACAATCGGATAAAGAATGTACGTGTTATTTGTCAAAGAATTGTTTAAAAAGAAAAACCCGTAAAATTGCGATTTTATGAGAAATAATTATTTGATTTCGCTTAAATTTTCCACGAATATATAAATTCATAAAATAAAGGTTCTGTGAAAAAATCATTACAATCGGACAAAGCGTTTTTAGGGTATTATAAATCGAAGAAATTTTTTAAAAATCGAAAAAAAAAACGTAAAATTGCGATTTTAGGGATTTTTTTTTTTGATTGTGCTCAAAAACGTGGCAGTTTTAAGTCAGAGATTTCGAAGGTCTAATAAAATTTCATCGCAATCGGAGTATCGGTTTAGCCGAATCGTGCTAACAAAACAGACAAAAATACAGAAAAAAAAAAAAAAAAAAAACATTCCGGATTTTTTTCTCCAGTGTAGTGAAATGGAATCTTTTGCTTCGCTCGCTACGCTCGCTACGCTCATCCAATTATCAACAAGACGGAGAGTACCGACTACCAATCACACATTCCTTATAAAATTAATCATCCAGAAGCGTCCAGACAGAAATGAGGGATGACCATTTAGTCCATAGAACTCAATATTTTAATTCTGACTTCACCCTCTGATATAGTTAAATTCTTATTCTTGTTCGTAGCCAAAGAGTCGTGCCGCTCCTGCGAGTCCTCACAAATTGTTTAATTTTTGGGCGACGTTTAAATAATTCGTGTGACCAAATGGATAGAAATCATTTACGAGGTTAGATATCACTTTTCTGAGTATATGCAATTTTTTAAATGTTGATCGTTTGATAAATGAAGGGCATGGTTCAAGTACAAACGGTTATTTTCGGGTGTAAATATATTCGTGGCGTTCTCGTGATAACTTTATTGTGGTTTCGCCATTTTGTGACTTTTTGTGATTTTGTGAAGGCACCGTAATATCCTTGATTCCCTGAAGTGGGTACAGTCGGTTTTTAAATCACGATCTCCTCTCTATACGCCTGTGGTTGAGCCTAAACAGCATAGACCTGCCGATTGTTTCGAGTTTGATTAGTACAAAAATGCGCAATGCTTCAATATCAATCAATCAACCGTTTCAAAATTAGTTTCAGAACTTCAAAAGAGATTCAGCAAAACAGATTGGTCCTCGCAACATTCTCGGAACTAATATTTACACAAGACGAGCGTGAGTGAGAGGGTGCTAAAAATAGTCCCAGTCCGCGAGGTTGCGGCGACTGCGAGGCTCGCTCGCGCCCACGGTGGTGGAGAGCTCTCGACCCGAGCGAGCCGGTACCTCTCCCACCTCGCCCAACTACAGTAATGCATGGTGGAAGCCTTGAGGAGCGTTGACCCCCGGTGATAACTGGGTCACTCGTGACGTCACGGACGACCAGAGGACCCCACGAGATCCGGGGGAGGACCCCTTGCTTCATAAGTTATCATTTTGAGTTTCGACCCCTTATTATAGAGCCCTGAGCTAGGGCATTTTTTAAAAGATTATCATAGGGGTCCATATGAAAACACAAAACAGTGACATTTGGAGCTGTCTGACCCGGTATTTCAATGCCCAGAAAGTAGCAAGTAAATTTACCTGCCAGGTAACTAGTTACATCACTAGATGTAAACCACCAATCAAAAGCCTTGTAAATATTTAATTAGAGATCTAACTCTAACTGGCAGATAAATTTTAACTACAAATTGAATTCTAGACCTAAGCAACTAGGCCTCTGTACATCATATGGCATATAAAGTTATTCTGAACTAGCCTTGTCGCCACGGGTGAATTATGGCCAACCATACAAGTGAACGAAAACTAAATTTGAAACTGTCATGAGTCTTTCAGCAACATTTTTTGAGTGCACAAAACATTATTCCAAATAGGCTACACACTAATATAGGCCCCGCATAGTTTACTGCTGCTGTTGGGTGCTCCCCATGGTACAGGATATTATCTCTGTGTGGTAAGGGTAAGGAAGAATATCATTGGATCATGGGTGCTCCCTGAGGTGCGAGCAGAGCGTTATATATATCACTACTGGTGTAAAGACATGACATAACAAAAGATAATCCTTCTAATCCAGTTGAACCTGAACTATAAACGCGTCATAAATCATCAGTGACGTTTGATAGTTGGACTAGAACTCGAGATCAAGCGTGTACCGTGTAGTATCCAGTGTACGCATCTTATCTAAATCTTGGACTGAATGGAGGCAGCAATTCGACATATAGCGAATAGTAGCACGGATGCTTGCAAACAGAATGTTATCCCAAGATAAATATATTTGTTTATACTCTACTGTCAACTACCTGGGTCATTGTTGTGTCCACTTGTTCACGAACTTGTAAACAAGACTTTTTTTTAAATAATGAAAACTACAATCGCTACTGTTGTTCCGTGTTTCCCACATCCACGTGACCACATCCAACCAAGAACAAAATAAAGTATGTCTAAAATGACTAACAGTATGGGGCAAAAAATATTAAATAAACATGTCCTGCGCTTTACCCCCAGTCAGCGCGTTTGAACTCTTTTTCGAATGTGTGTGTGTGGGGGGGGGGGGGGGGTACACACACACACACCAAAATCTTCTGCTGAGTTTTTGGGAAAAGGGACCACAGGCGAAAATTTCGAAAATCATGTTTTAGAGTGTGTTTGGTGGCATTGGTGCGTTATAGAAAAAATAAATGGGCTCAATGCAATACCAAATGTATTTTTTGTACAGCACAAACTAGAAAACTAGAAAAAAAAACAATTTGAATATTTACGAGATAGACCATGTTACAAACCATTTAATATGCATATCATTACGTTCGCGAACACGTCCAGCAATAATGTGAAATTGTCGGTCATTACTCTTCTAAAGTGGGGGGGGGAGCTTTCCTACGCGCCTGTTCACCCCCCACTCACATATTATCAAAGGGAAATAAAAATGCAAACACACTCGACAAAAACGAGTACGGTACGATCGTTTTAAACTTATCCCTTATTTCAGATACTTTGTCTTCCTCGCTGTACAGTATGTAGGGACAATGTTTCCGCTAACATTCAGTTGTTTTGTCGGTTACAGGAATATTATTATGTAACTCGATCCCACATGTGTGTTGTCGCATTACCTGGCGTCGTCTCGGCCATTGTTTCAAAGAAGGCGGCTCAATGTTTGTCAAGGTGCCATACACATAACTAGCTTGGACGTGTCAATATGTCATTCGCTAAAATCGAAATTGTCGCCAACACAGTGCAAGGTGCCACTAATAATAGACCTCGACACACCAACCACATTTCAACAGTGGCTAGACCTACTTGTCAAGCTATGTATTACAACAACAACGCCCACCATTCGTTCTAAAATCAGAACCCAAGATTACTTACATCACAACATCAACGTGTTTCAATAAACATCTACATTGAGTGTCACGATTGATTAATCGACTACGATGACAAACAATAACAGAGTTATTAATTAAAGTGCAGGTGATAGCCAAGAAAGAACGTCTCCAGGGCAAGAAGGAGTTGAAGTGAATGAAAGAGTCTGGAATTCGACCAGAGCTTGGGTAAGGAATAAACGTCCAAGTATTCCCACCCGACTCATGAGATATGAAGCTATAGAGGATGGTGATGCTGTGGTTTGTGGACCAACAAGAGTAAGTAAGTCAGGTCCAACACGTAATTGAAGCTAAACCTGACAAAATATCGTCAATCAGATAGGTGAATTTTAAGGAAATCAATCCAGAAATTTAAAAAAAAAAACATCTCAGCGGGGTATCGAACCCCTTGCCGATCGGGTGCTTTACCCCTAAGCTTCGAGACGGTTAACTTAATAACATGAGGATTGTTGGTGCATTGTGACTGGAAATTGACGACGATTCACCCCATCAACTTGTCCTGGCATTGATGAAAGGAAAGTTCAAATTTTAATTAAACCTCCAGGGAACCCCAAACCTCAGAATGCATTCAGGGTAAAACACAAAATTTATAGGAACAGCGGTTAGGGGAAATAAGCACAATGAAAAATACTAAAACACAAGTCCGGCCCCCTTCATTTGTAAGAAATTGCTGCCGAGCCAAATACTGAAGAATTTCAATTAAACTTTTGCAAATCACTGCCAAAGATGCGGTCGTTCGTTCCACTGAAGTGCTCAGAACAGTGACCCAACGATCAAGACGTCAAGACTAATTCTCTTGGAATGGATTTACGACAGATTTCGGTCGAGAGAATCAACGTTTAGTTGCTGCTTATCGCGATACCCTCGTTGCAGGCCACGCGACGTCACCGACAATAAGCTACACGCTACAAGGACGGTGAATCCCTCCGTGCCAAGACTTAGTGTGAAGAGGGAGGGGTTCCAAGTATATAAGTGAACCCAAGTGAGCAATGCAATCATCGTCGTAATATTCCTGAAAGTGTTAAATTTAAACGTAAACAGGAAACGTATCCGGATGGATATCCTACGTCAATAGGAACTCCCATCGACACCTCTAGTCGACAGATGACAACACATTCACCGTATCGCGGCTTGTTACAATGTTGGCACACACGTAGTTTCTTCCAAGATTAATACGCGGGGTGACAGAGAAGCCATTTGTGTCAGATCCTGGACATTGCAGAGACCTTCGGGTACCCGGAGTGGATGTATTTCATAGACAATTCAGGAAAGTGTTGAGCCAATAGAACTTCCCATGTAACATTTTAGTAACCGTCCCCCTTTTTCCGTAGTCATTTCGCCATGCTATTTATAAATCAGGCATTACTTTCAAACTATTATACAAACTCGTATAAGCAAATAAAATAACTACCGAATTAAAAAAATATAGGTTATTTGTTCATGACACTGATAGATAATGGCATAGGCCTATAGTGATATACATATTTGTGACATGTGAAACAAAAATGTGTAAAATTTTAACAAACATGTAATTCGGGTTCGGGTGAAAATATTGTAAATCATAATGAACGTGAACGTTCAACATCCATTGAAACGTGTGTTTGGTCCCCCGGAGACGGGGAGAGGGGGGACTCCCTACTTTTGCCAAAAAAGTGTGGAAGTGCACTTTAACGTTTCAATTGAGAACTGTTTTATCAAAGGCAAATTACGATCTGAACAAAAGAGGATTTTAGTAGATACAAATTTGTTATTGTGATGCTTAAAAACTCACAGATTTTCACCAAAATGACCTTTGAAGGAGAAAAATTTTCCGGGGGCCAAGCTTCCCGAACCCCCCTCTTAGCCTTCGGTACATCTATGAATTAATTGGTTGAACCCCCCCCCCCCCTTATGAATTCCTGGATACACCACTGGTTTAGCCAAAACATCGCTGCCCTCCTCTGCATAACGAACGTTCTACATGAACTGCTCGGCCTCCACCCAATTAATTCAAGGTCAAGGGCTAAGTGGCTGGAAACAACCCCATCTCCTGTGAGAGGAGAAAGAAATTGAAAGCGTACTCTCAACGAGGGCGAGAGTGTGTTTACCCGAACAGCAACAACAAAGTGAAACATCTTAGAGAATATGCCCCATCCATTAGCCTTCCCTGAGCAAAGAAAGGGGGGGGGGGGACCACACGCTGGCCCCACTCTATCTATCATTAGACTTCTGACTGATCAGCTATCTCAGTTTCAACACAAGACAAACAAACCCGGCCCAAACTCGTCACATGGGTTCGACTTCGATTAGATGGGGCAATTTCCTGAAACTCGAGTTTTTGTTTACTTTTTCTGAGTCATTTATTAAACAATGTAGACCTAAAAGTGCATTTTAAAAGCAAAGGTTGAGTCCAGATTAGTTTCAAACTTTACATATTGCCAAGCTGTAAAGACGTAGGCTTATTTATGTAGAATACGATTGTATATTGTCATTGGCGTGGATTGAAGATCGCTAGAGAAATTAATTGGTCGGTTTGGCAGCAAAAGCTTGCTAGAAAATAGAAAGCCAGCAAGTTTTTTTCAATTTTAAATAATTAATTACAAAGAGACAGCTAACACTTGGATTTTAAGCATCAAATTATTATTGGAACGAATCAGATTATTATTGGAACGAGTAAGGTAAGCACACTAGACTAGACTAGACAGTCGTCAGACACACAGCCACTAAATATCTCATCTATTTGTTTCGAGCAGATCACGTCAATAAAAATCACATTTGGTCACATGTTTATCCTAAAGTACATATCATCATTATCAACAAGCTTCTACTAATGGGACGGGACGGCCGTTGTCAACGTCAATATTATTGGCAATTAGTGTGTCGCATGCCGATTTCGGCGTAATTAGGACACGAGGTCCTGTTCCAAGCAATCGTAGCTAAAGTACGTGGGTGCAAATCCCGCATAAGGAATTGATATTGATTATTGTAGGCCTAATGTCCTTCACATCAATCTTACCCCCCCCCCACCCCCTCCTCGTATAGCATGTCCACAAACATGTCAAAGAAACGTATCTGCAGTACGGTGGTGTATACTTGGGGGGTGCTGACCAATGACATGTCTTGTCTAGACAAGGGCGCAATTTGCTCTATCCAGCTCTGGGGTCGGATTTAGCTAATCAATCACCCTAACTAAACCGAACTGTATGCGAATTAAAAAGGTAGTTGTTGATTAGTGGAAATGTCAATGCTGGACTCTAAGGTATCAAATACCCCAGAGGAAACAAGGGTATACGCACATCGCATTACATGATCGCCACTCACACTGGAGACTTCGCAACCCTAATAACATAGGGTGAATCTAAAACAACAACGTGCAAAGTGAATACTCGATTCACTTTCCACTCGGATAGAATAAAAGAACTGATTTGAAGTAAGGTAGAAGGTGATTCCTACTTAAAATACTACCAGTCTCTAGATGGACTTTGTTCGCTCATCGACGGGGTTGGCTTGGTTTCCCACTGGAAATGAGGTAGACGTAACTATATGACTGAGTGGGTAGACTCCGAAAGCCATGTCGCCTAATTGATATTAATATATAATTTTAAAATATATTTAATTATTTATTGAATTGATTACTATTTTATTACGAGATTCGTTGCGAGGACGGCTCCTAATTCCCAATTACTATGGAAATAAAAAACCTCGCTCGAACCGGGATTTGAACCCATTTCAGTTATTTTATAAAATAACCAGGAATAAACCTACAAGATCAAGGATACACACAGAATCTTGTGGTCCATCCAGTGGCATCCACACCACTCAATCTGCGCTCAGCTCAGTCATTGTATTCCGGTATACCTAGACCACGCCACTAATGGTTCTTTCTTACACATCGCGCAGCATGATCACGACTCATATCTGCCATGCCATCACGACTTCTCATCAACTCTTGCGGTTCTGCTATTTAAACACACTTAGCATTCGGCATAGCTTGCCGCCGTCTGTGTACATACAAACACTACTGATGCGTGACTACGCGGTAATGAACACGTAGCTAGCTTCGAGCGGCTTCGAGGCTCGGCGGGGGCAAAAGTAAATCCTGAAGAGTTGACCTTGAGTACTTAAACACGTAGATAGGCGTTAAGACCCTCAAGTTACCACTTACTGTTCCTAGATCATCGACAGAATGGGCAGAAGGAAGATAAAATTATGTGCCTAAATTGACCGTTGAACTTAGCATATCCACACAGCTCTTGAATGAGGAACAATTATTGCTCCACTACCCCCTCCCAAATATTTGCTTTTAATTTCGATTGTGGCACCATCTATGAGTGCGTGAGATCTGATCAAATATTAGATCCTCCAGGCCAGGCCCATATCTCTTATCTGGTAATGATTAAGAATTTAAAACCTACAAATCCGACGATAAAACGCATGTGGATTCCTGTAAAATATTGATAATAAGGATTTATTGGTGTTTTGTGATAATCGTGTAGCCTACAATGACTAACGAGGCCAATTGAGGAAAAAACGAATTTACGTGTCATGAGTCAAAAACACATCAGTGTCCAGGCCGAGATTCGAACCTGATACCATTGCTGATCGATACGGATGAGGTACGGTATAGTGATTTTTGCCATGAGTGCCAAATCTACCAAGGATGTTCGAAACGAAAGAGAACTTGGTCAGTTGACCGTACCTAATTTTTAAAACTAAATGATTGTTCGCGGAAAGAACCGTTTCTGGAGAAAGTCGAAGTCATAGTCATGGTATAAGTACGATTGTCAACAATGAAAACGTATCGTACCATGTCGACTGACGAAGAAGATCCGCGTTCGAGGACAGTCAGCAACTTGGGAGCAAACTACCCCGGTCCATTGACCCCATCAACGTCGCGTTGGCGGAAGACATTGAAGGACTAGAGCGAAATATGAGTTGTTGCATTAGACAAGGTATTTAGATCTAGACGTGATCATCTAGACTAGAGTGGTCAGTGAAGAAGGGAGAGGAGAGGACGTTGACAGTGACAGTCCGTCGGAACCTAGTCACGTGACGTGACCTACTTGGAGTCAATTGCCCCAGGTTCACGATCAAGGCGATGTCCTCACGAAGACAGGTTCGAATGAACGGCGAGCGAGTTTGTACGTAGGTATACTACTACGCACATCTTGAGCAATAAGGCGGGCAAATAAGATAGCACCAGGATAGGTGTAAACAACGATAAGAAATAAACGATTTGATAACCGTTCCTTAAACCACTCGCACGTGAAAAATGTAAATACCTACTTATAACGCAAGCAAATGTCTGCATACATTTCCTTCCTTCCACGACGTTCTACTGCTACCTTTGTGCAACTCGGAATGCCAAGGTAAATGCAGGGTATCGTCAGAGACTGCACTTTCTGTTTCCCATCGTGATTCTAAGCACGGTTGTTTCTCGTTTCTCATTTCACATCGTATGCACTTTATATTAGAATTCTCTCCTTCAATAATTCGATTCCGTGAAAAGACAAGAAATTCATACCAGTTTTATTAATTGTGTAGCCTAAGTAACCAGTTTGCATGCTAATTATCTAAGTACAGCGCTGTGAAAGAAATTATGCTTGTTGCATAGGGAGTTTGGTGGAGTAAACGGAGTTGACAACCCCTCGTGTGAGAGGACTAGGAGCTAAGCTACATCTGTCGTGGACCTATTGAGTAAAGCTGGGGGAGATAAGAATCAATAGCCACACTTGTATTGTCTGATCGAGAGGGGACTTGGGATCGACTCCCGTCCGGCAGACAAGGACGCTCTCGCGACGGCCGACGGCGAGCTTATGGGACGCCCTGCCAGCGTCGGTTCTGGACGCCAATCCCCTCTTCCCCCTCCAACACATAGGGAACCATTTTTGGGCATCGCCCAGCCCTGGGTAACCCAATGCTCTATCGCGGCCCCTCCGTGCACTATTCCTACCGAAAACATCAACCCTCGACCTAACAATCTACTCGGGAAATATGCCTGGGCGTGATCTTAGTACGGTGTATCGCAACTATGTGGGCAACTTTTTCGTTTTAGGGTGTAGGCGACGACAACAACTGAACTATTCCTAGGGCGTCGAGGTGCCCAGTTTCCATTTGACCCGACAGTACTTCAGTGACGTCACGAATTGGCAATGTTTGACGCGACGCCGCCAAAAAGAGGCGTACCCAAAAATAGGTTCAAATCAAAATTCACTACTTTCACCGACGGGTAATGTGGTAATGGGATCACTATCACATAACACAAGTCAGAAGGACATCAACTGTCAAATCAATCAACAAATAATATGATTGAGCTCTCACTCAAGGGCGAACGCTCATTTTACTTTTATTGTATTTTAGGTCTAGACTCGAACCCCGTTGCTTTTTTAGTTTTTGACTAGCTAGTCTGCCTAGCTCCCACGTGACATTCATAGCCTACGCTATGCTAGGCTACATAGTTTGCCTACAAACAACTGTACAGGGCGACCTGGGCGATTAAATTTGTTCAAACTCTAGGGGACTGACTACAAGAGAATCAGCTTAGATTTTGAAAAATGGAAGAATTCGAAAATTAGAACAAAACCCCCCACAGCCAAAGCGGTTAGGGGTAGGGGCTAGGCCCAAGTGAGAGATGTAAACGACCCCCCTAGCGGCTAGCCCCTACAAACTGTTGTACCAACAAGGCAACAATCCCAACAAGTAATGTAACCAAACAAGTAGTTTACCTTCTTCTGTTGTTTCTCCCATGCAGGATCCAAGAGGCCTTCCCGTTCCCACTCCTCTTCTGGTTCCATATAACCGTCACCATATTGGCCGTCGCCATTCATCGCGTATTCGTTGTTCATTGTCGTTTATTTTATTGGTTCACTTTTCGAGTAACGTTGCCCCCACGGCTGTAGGGCGTTTCACCGTCACCCAACGTCGACGGTCTGCTTCGGTCGGCACCAAACAAGCGACAACTTACAACTGCACAGTACCACCCGACACCCCGCTACCCGCAACGGACAGCACTAAAATGGTGGGAGGCACACGTGACTAGGTGGCGTACTGACGAATTCACAGCTGGAGATGCGATCTCGGATACATCTAAAGAATTGATAACCTAGAGTGCCTCTATCGGCACACTTTTGAACATTTTATAACACATAAAAATCAGTTTGAGATGATTGAAGCGAAAGCAAAAGATCAGATTCCACCTGGAACAACTACTCGATAAGACGAAACGTCAAACTGTCTAGCCGAGTTCTGATTGGTCGAATTATTTGTTATTATTCCAGTAAGCAGGCAGCAACATGGCGACTGTACACACACGTAAGTATTGAGGTTATTTTAAATAATTTAAGTTATTAATATTTTTCTGTTTCTAATTTCAAAGTAGAGTAATCAATTACGAAATCGGTGTCATATACTCTTATATTGTGTATTTTTATAAGTAGGGCCTACGTATTGATTCTGTTTTTAATACGATTAATTGTTCATAACATTGTGCTAGCCTAGGCCTAGGCCCTAGGCTTATCCCTTTGGAATTTGGAACTACCTACTTGAACTCGAAGTCCATCTTCGCTCGAAGTCTGGGCCTAGCTAGCGTATGCCTAGGCTACGCCTAGGTATTCTAATTAGTAATTTCTAATATAACCCTAGGCCTTGCCTCTAGGCCTATTTAATTTAATTTAATCCAATTTAAGCCTAGGCCCAAGGTCCTGGAAGACCCAGGCCCCTTTGTAGGCCTAGGGGTAGCTAGGACTGGTCCCCTAGTCTAGATCGGTTTAGTCGAGTATGTTTTATTAATAATAACTATAATATTGTAAAACTGTAAAACATGCGCGCTTCGCGCCCCCCCCCCCCCCCTAACCTAAATGCTTTTCCCATCCGAAGACAGTTGGCCAGCACCAACCGAAAAAGTACCGGTAGGCCTACCCTACCCAAGCTTACAGGACCTAGGCCTACTGCCTAGGCCCTTGTTGAGTCCACCTGGCAAATGACCTGAAACTTGGTCCAAATGAATCTGAAAATAATATTTACAGAGCATGTTTTATTGTCTAGGCAACTGGATATCGTTTTTTGAAGATGCTGGCATACAAGACCATTCACAAGCTGTCAGGTATGCAGCTATCTTCGTCGACAATGAGATCCGTTCATCTATGCTCAAGGAGCTCGATATGGATTTGCTACGAGTTATGGGCATCTCAAAAGTCGGCCATGTGCTTGGAATCTTGAAACATGCTAAAATTGTGCATGACACACAGCTATTTGCACCATCACAGTCTTCACCAGCAAGTAGAAGCCCATCGTCTGGATCGTCCAGCCCCGTAGTAATTGCAGAAACTATCAAGGTTCAGAAGCCTAGTGTAAAGCACAGGTCTAATAAGCCTTTAGGTGAGACCAGGATTACCAATTTGGATTGTCGGTACCTATTAAATATTGCCTGTGTAGGTACCGGTAGCTATATTTGAACATTAGGTCTCGACCATTTCAACCAATCATGCATCACACTCGGTGCTTTGTAGCCTACAATAATGCCTTTAACGTAGGTCCCTACCATCACCCGAATCCATAGAGTATGTCTTGTGGTAAGCAGCTCTGCTTCCAATGCAGAAGGTCCGGAACTCCTTGGGTTGGGGAAGGTCCAAATAAAATTGTCATGTTTTTCACTAAAATACAAAACTTTAAAACGTTTCTATTGAAATATGAAGGACTTCCAACCGAAAAGGAGTTTTGCCAAAAATAAACACAATTTTTTTGTTGTTAATGAAACAGCAAAAACATGACAATTTTATTTTGGATCCCCCCCCCCCCAAACAGAAGGAGTTCCGAAGGTCCAGGGCTCGATTCCCGCTATAGGAGAAGTTTTTAAACTTCTGATTTGGACTCAAGTCCATCAGTTCTTGGGTTAGGAATTTGTAAACTGTGCCTTTGGAACCCTCTTAGCATACAATAAATTCTAAGTTGTGCTGAATCGGCCTTGTTGATTCTGGCGTTGATCTGCGGGTGTTCGCACTGTCTCCATACCACTGATCGCTATAGGGCCTATTTCCTACTAAAATATATTGATCTTTTGTTGGTTATTGCTCACTTGTGAGTCTACATGGTTGGTTGGCTTGGTTGCTTTGGTTTAATGTCCCCCCCCCCCCCCCGAAAATCAATTAGGCCTATGACTGATTAAGTAGACTCTAAAATCTAAATACAATTTTTTTCTTTATAAATAGGACTATGTCTTGGCAAAAGCCTACATTTAATTTGCAGGCCTTCATAATATTGTTGCCTACCCACACACCATTAATAGTATTAATTGTTGCTTGATTTGAGTAGGCTACACTAGAAAATGTTTGTAGGCCCTACTTATAATGTTGTTCTTTCTATTAGGGATTAAGCCAGTATCAAGAATAGTAGGAGATTATATAAATAGTGCTGGGGGTGTTGTCCCGCCATCTCGTACGGAGCCAGTCCAACGAGTAGCATCTGCAATGAAGAAACCGCGGCCGAAGGTAATGGACCGTCTAGGGTCCACAACTACCGCAGAACACTCGAAAAGTATCTTAAGTCCTTCCTCTAGATTGGCATCTTTGTCACATAAGAAGACCAAATACAACGTTACGAATGTGTTTGAAGAGGAAGCCCAAGCTACGTCAGTCCCTTCTTCCGGTGTAAAACCACGACCCAAAAAAGTCAAAATCACTGATAGGCTTGGGATAAAGCCCAGTGTCGCCCCAAAGAGGCAGCTGGTAAAGATATCGGTCGAGCCAAAAGAAACGATGGTCGAAGAGGTTCCAGTGAAGAGAGTGAGACGGGTGCTGCCTGAACACGAGGGGAAAATACAGTGTCAGAATGCCTTCAGGTTCCACACCACGGTCTAGGGAAATACTCGCAAAAAGTAAGTTTGATAAATAATCCCTATCTAAAGCTTTATTTCAAATTTCAACAGATCCTCAAAACCAGTTAAATTTTAAAACATAAGTTAACATTTAAGTAACTAGCCTATCTAGGAGGGGCCTATTGCCCTTCTCAAAGCTTTGAACTGTAGGGATGTTCAAGTTCTGTTAACATTAGTTTCAATTACTAAACAGAAATTTTGTCAACAACATGGTATCTTAAGATAAATGTCTTACCCTACAGTATTTTAATTAATTACCGGTAGACCTATGGCAGGCCTCCGCCTATCAAAAGCTAACAACAGTTCAAGATGCTCTAGCTCATGTTACCTTCTAGTTTTGCTGCCCAATTAATCAGCAATTATATTGAAATTACATACCCTATAGGCCTAAACTTTCATATAGAAATAAAATGTAGATTGCCGGTTCTGGACAAAACACTTTCCTCTTTTGTAGTGGCGCCCAGACATTCGATGACGGTGTTTGACCGCTTGGGAGACGCCTCGGTCTCCAGCACTACCGAGGTAGAGGAACCCACGATCACGATCACGGGCTTTAGCACGCAGATAGTGAAGACGGGCAATTCCGTGTTTTCTCGACTTGGGAATAAAAGAGATGCGCCATCTGTGTCTCCGCCACAGCAACCCGTGGTTCAGGGGGTCAAAGCCAGACTTGGCAATCAGGTCAGTCGTGGCATTGTCTAGATGTACTACAACTAGGAAAACGCCAAAGTCGTTGTTAGACGAGTGGAAGATTAGGTATAGAATATGTTTTGAAATGCATAGGCCTACAATACTATGGAAAACATAGCCAGTACAAAATACGAGTTATGATTGCAAGGTTTACTCTATCTCAGAGTGGAATTTTGGGTAACATTGAGCATTCAACATTTTGATATACCTTGGTCACTGCATGCAAAACATGATTTGTTCATAGGCTAAACAAAAAACATTGTCGTAAAATTTAATGTGATATTCTCAGCATTTTTTCAATTTATTATTTATTGCCAATTTTAAATCGTAACGGATTTTACTCAAAATGTTAACTGCATCCTGAGAATTGGTACTGGATGTCTGTTTAAAATTACAGCTCAATCTGTTTAGCTGTTCGGCCGTTCTTGTACCGTTTGACTTGAATGACTCATCAGTCGCTGCGCTTTCTTGCCTAATAATTCAGAGACAAGGGATCCTAAAAACCACAGTGGAAATATGAAACTAATATTATTCGTAAGCCGTATGCGACTGCATGTCCAAAGTTTCAATGGACTCCACAGACTTTATTAAGTCTACCGGTAGTTTGAATTAACAATACAGTAGTTTAGAGCTGTCCATAATCATCATCCTTTGCAGCAATGTTGATTGCAAATATCCCATTGTGCATTCATTGTAGCAATATTGTTCGAATTATAGGCAATATTACTCTGGTTGTGTGAAATGTGATTTGATAGACCTATTAGTATATTATGTGTCAATTAATTGCTTGAGAATAAAATGCATCACAAAGAAAAAAAGCAGTGTAACACTAGGTTACACTTACCGGTAGATATAAATGGGGATTCCTCATTCAACACTTGCTACAGTATTTATATTACTACCGTCGATTGGCTTCAAATGTAGGCTTCATGTGTGGACATGTAGCATTATCCACCTACGTGTCTACTTTGAATTTTGAAATGTAATACCTTTGCATAGGTAACTGCTAAGGCTCCAGCGACAGTTGACACCTCAAAACTTGAGAATAAGTTTCAACCACAACCCAACACTAGTTCCTACGCAATGAACGTCAAGCAGCCGAACACAGTTGGCGGTGAGGTGCAGTACGCTGGCATTCTAAAGAAGCCCATTCTCAAGAAAAAACTCAACTTGCAATCTCGCCTCGGGACCAAGCCGAATGTCGTCACACCAGGTATCAATGCCACCAGTGCCAGAAACAGCTCAGCAGGAATCCTAGGTAGGTCAAAAAGAAAAAAAGCAATTTAACCCTTTGGTTGACTATCTAATCAGTAGAGGTCTGAGTAAATGGTTTTATTTTTTCCTAAATTTTGTTTTCAAAAATGTAAAAAGTGGTGTTAGGCCTATGTTTTTATTTTATTTTAACATTTCTCGCATGGCAAAACAGGAGGGAATTCCAATATGCACACAAATAGCCATTGTTTTTATGGCACAAATGTCACCCAAGGATCGTTTCTGCAGTCTTTCATAAAAATTTAAAAAAAGAAAATGTGGGTACTTGTTCATTAACGGGACCCCCCTCAATTTTTTGTTAATTGGTCCCCCCCCATCGTCGTTTTTTTTACTAATTTCTGTTTACAATAATAATTACAACTTGCGAGGAGTTGAATATGACTTCATACAGTGAACTTGACTCATTGTTCAACGTGACTCAGGCGAGTACAGTCCATTGGAACGCGTAGGCCTACATGAGAGCAGTCGTCGCCGTGCAGCTGACATTGACGTTCACGGACACCAAATGAACCTTCAAAACCTTTAACGTCGCTATTTTAAACGAAAGTACTTTTCCATTTACAGTCCTTTATATTTAAAATAGCGACATTAAAGGTTTTGTAGGTGGAGTATGTTGGCGTAGGCCGTGTCACTCCTGACGCAAAGTATGTAGCCGGAAAGGATGTTTTCGAGGCTTTGTTAAAATAATTGTGTTTTCCTGACCTCCTGAAACTCGGATGGAGTAGATGTAGTAGTAGTTATGATTCTCTAATGAAATGTTTTTACTGAATTTTTACATTTTTTGGAGGGGGTCCCGTTAATGAACAAGTACCAAAATGTGTTTTGTTTTTGTTTCAGCTTGTATTTAAGTAAGAAACACTCAAATTGTCAGCAATTTAAGATTGAAAGTTTGTGAATAGAGGAGATAATGTTGATTTTGTGAGAGGAAAAACCAAAATAAGGTTTTATTTTGAAAATCAACTGTTAACCCATCGGCGTTTTTGCCGGTCGAATCGACGGGCTGTTTAAAATGCGCGCCGACTTATCTGGCCATCGGATCGACGGGCTGGAACAGCAAGGGAACAGCGCGCTACATTATCGGTCGTTGTATGAGAATGGTTCGTCCAATCACCAAGAGATCGCGCTCGATGTACTCTACGCACTTCGCTGCATCCAACGATGTGTTTGGCTCGTCACTCGGTCAAGTTTTAGCCTGTCTATGCTTGAAGGAAAGATTATGTTTGCATTCGTAGGTGGTATGGCGGCGCGCGCGCTATGGCGGCTACAGCTTATTGCAATATTTTGAAGGATATGACGAAGATGAGGGGTGTGATATTTTGACACCAAGAAAAATTCGAAGGAAAGTTCATACACCCTAGACATTTATTTAGGCTACATTTTAGTTTTTATTTCAAGTAAATCGGGTTATTTTTGTTGGAGCAGTGAATTTTTTGCTGAGGTGCGCTCCGCAACCCCATTTCGTAAAAAATAAATGGAATAGGGAATATTCCACTTAATATTTTATATTTTATTTTAATTCTTATTCATGTCTTAATAGTCACTGCACTTTTTTTATTTAAAAAAAATGTTTTTTTGAGTAATTTAAACAAGAATTAAATGGGTCCCCCAGTTTGCGCGCCAAAAACGAGCGTGCGCCATCTTTGGACGGTACTACGTCATAACTGTGTTGAGTCAAGGCCAATTGGAAACTAAATGTACGTATATTTGTACATATTTACATACAGACGGCGGTGCTCGGCCATCCGCTCAACACAAACAACTCCACAGGGATGTACATTTTCACCGTCTTTTGTTTTTCTTTTTTTGTATGTGACGGGAGATTTCGCGAGATCATTGTGATAAAGAATAACGAGCATTTTGTCTTGAGTTTTTGCATAGCCTAGGACTATTTTGGTATTCTTTATCTACAATAGGCTTTAATTAGTCATCAAAGTAAGGTTTTTGTGCGGGATGTGTGTCAGAACATGAACGTGCAGGCCTAGGGTTGGCAAGTTAAGCCTAGGGCTTGTCAAGTGAGTAATTTTAGTATTCACATACCAATGCCTATATCCTACAGGAACGATTGGCCTAGACTGTTGTATTATAAATAATTTTCTACGTCAAGGCCTAGACCTAGGACTGTTTCAGTTTTGTTTTTTGATTGCAATGTCAACTTTTCTCGTTTTCTGGCTAGGCGTTAAATGTAAAATGTCCGCCATCTGTTTACATTACTGTAGGCTACGCTAGGCGCTGCTTTGTTTAAAACACCGCCGTCTTGATGTATATCTCGATCAACCCTTGAAAATTGTGTAACAAATCAACTCGCACCCGTCTTTTAGTACTCGCTCCTAGCGGGAAGGTACTTTCGGCGGGAAGGCAAGGGGGCCTCCCGACAATAGCGCCGCAGGCGAAAAATTTTGAGGTCAGGTTTTATTAAAGAGCGTTTGGTGCGTTTTAGGATAACATAGCGGGCTTAATTCAGTACTGAAAAACTTCAGTATTTATACCGTGAAAACTCGTAAACCACTTGCAGATAAGATAAGATAAGAACACTGATGGTACAAATCATATGCGCCGCATCAACAAAATGCCCAATGACTTATGTTCGCGATCGCGTCTTACAATAATGTGTCTGGCTGTTTACTAGGGATGACGAAACCAGACTTTTTTACGACCCGGGTACCCGTCCACATTACCCGCGGGTTACCCGGGTAGTAAAACAAAAAAATCGTGTGGGGTGTCTAATGAACTGTGAAGAAACGCGCTCATCAATTATCGTAATATCTCAGACGTAATGCTGTTCTATAAACAATGACGTGCCGATGAAGTAGTATTTATAATCCACTGTTCGGTTGCATCTGCTTTATAACTTGTCACAGTCAAGTCAAGGTCACGACTCACGATGCGTTGGCGCGGGAAGGGGGGGGGGACTGGAGCCCGAACGAGAGTAAACAAGATAAGGAAAGATTTATCACCATGGGTGATAGCTTTTAAGTTTTGACTTCTAGCAGATTGAAAACATAAGTGATGTTGTGGTAATTATTTACGCGGTATAATCTCTGGAAGATCGCACAAGTGGTTAGGCAGGAGGGGGTGGGGGGGCATACTCAGCACACTGCCACAAGTCGGCGGCATGAATCGGCGCTCGATTCAAATTCTCGCAAAAACGATATTTTGAAGCACGTCCATAAAAGTTACTCGCAAGAGCCAAATTGTCACTCGCAAAATGCGAGCGTGCGAGTGGGATTTTCAAGGGTTGATCTCGATCCTACTATAATACTATTCCAACATCTTTGGTCTGGATGTATGTTTATCCAGACGGCGTTGGATAACACAGTTCTGACGTCACAGTCGTTTTTGCCGCTTTAAAAAACTGCTGCTTTTAAAACGGCTATAAATCACTGGATTATTATTTCACGGAAAAACAAAGTACATATTTGCAATCGGGACGAAATACTTCTTCTAAAAAATCTATTCGTAGGCCTACAGTATTAAGCGGAAGTGGAATATTCCCTATTCAGGGGTCATGCGCAGCGATTTTTAATGAAACGCCGATGGGTTAATTTGGTGTTATAACCATTTTGAGGTGTTATAATTATATGGTTTTGGTTTCATTATCATTTAGCGGCATTATTTAGGTTTTATTAAATAAAACCATTTTCACGGGTCTCTACTAATCAGCTGCTATCCGCGTGGGTATTTCTGCACATTATACTCCACACTAAAAGTCTTCAATTATCATTATTCCAGTTTATTTGTCTCTAACCACCTTCTGATTTCTTTAGTAAATATGTACTGACATAGGTAATAGAGGTCACTGGGAAGTTGAAATGGCTTTTTGCTGAACTACCAGTACTTAGTGCAAGGTTGCCACCAAGTTATTATTTTTATCCTCGAAAGATATTTAAAAAATCCTGAGAAATCCTTGAAAGTAGCTACCGGTATTTTGTATTTTGTGTATTATTAATTACCTAGGTCAAGTAGGTTGGCATATGTGAAGGAATGATTGAAATATTCAGGATTTTTGGTGAATTTAAGTACATTACATGCAAGCATAGGCCTAAGAATCCGAATTTTCTTAGAATATGTATTAACGGTTTAGTTTGCCATTTTTTTGTCTCGTACATACTGGGTTTATTATTACAAAATTACCTGGTGCTACATATGTTTTTATTACCACTGTTGAAGCTTTTTAGGCTGTATTAAAAATAATGTAGGCCTATGAATTTCATGTATTTTTATTTTTTAACTATGGTAGGAAATCCTAAGATTTTGCCAAAAATCCTGGAATCCGAGACACCTTAAAAATCCTTGAAAGTGGCAACCCTAACTTCGTGAATTGAAACATGTGCTGGATAAAATGAGTCAATGCAGTTGCATGGGCTGGTGGGTGTTTACTGCGATAAGTTGATAACTTATAGACGTGTATCCTTGCTAAATTAGGTAAATAAATGGAAGATTCTATCAAATGCTAAAGACGAAGCACATTAAATTCTACCTTGGCCTCAGTTGAATGTGAGAAAAAAATTCCAGCCTATGTTCTGGATTTTTTTTTATGTTCACCCTATATACGTATTGTTCCGAATATAGCGCGATGTTTTTTTCCGAAAATACAATCTCAAAAAACAGCACTCGCGTTATTTCCGCGCGCTTGCATTTGAAATAGCGCCTGAACATAGGCCACGCCTCTATACAACTCCCGCGCATAGTCTGCTGCGCTTCGCCCCGCCCACCCACTCGAAGCCACTGAACTCGGCCGAACCTTGGGCGAAACTGTCTGCTAGTCGTCAGAATCCTTAGCCGTGATCACATCGTGACCTAGCTTGACCTACATAGATTTTGTTTGTCGGGGTTGTCTATCTACGTTGCTAAGAGGCTAAGAGCTAAGAGTCTACGTAAACGTAATAATGAGTGATGAAGGAGAAGATGAAATGGCTTTAGATGAACAAATGAAGACTGCTGATCGCGTGGAAAAGAAAGGTTCCTCTACCTTACAAATCAGCAAGGGATTGCGAAGGAGCTAGGCCTAGGCCGTACGACCATAGATACTAGGGCCTAGTATAACCCCCCCCCCCCCCCACCCCCCCCCCCCACGACGTAAACATTGAAGACCAGGAATCAGACTGGTGAACTGTGGTTGACATGTGAGCTTGTGCTTGGCCCTACCCTGTAAAAAAACCATAGGCCTAGGCCCTAACATTGTTCAAAATGTTTTGTTGTAAGTGTTTCATGTACATTTTAATTTTCTATGATTTTTTTCTTTTTCTTGAAATGATTCTGAAAAATTGGGGGTCGTGTTATATTCGAGGTCGTGCTTTATTCGGAACAATACGTAGTTTGTAGGCATAGCAGTCAGGAGTGCCAGCTAACAACTATGCATGTTGGTGAACTGCTATAGGTGATACAGTTTACCGAGACCTCGGATTTTGGCTGTATTTTACATTTTAAAAATTTGTAATAGGAAATAGGGAATGTTCACCAAGTCCAAATGTTGATGTGGGTGTAAGAAATGGATAGAAAAACACTTAAAAACACCATTACTGCAATAGGGCAACGGTCAAACTAATCTCCTAATACCTCCACTAATCCCTCCAGAACGCAGAAAGATCGAGGTTTGGTCACAGTTGTCTGGACTTGTCGGCAGTGCATTATTGTTGTGGTAGGTGACAGATTCCCACCAGAGTGTAGAATACGACGTTTGGTCACCTCCATGTGTAGGTTCCACTGGAGCCACAATGTAGAGTCCTGTGACCAAACCCCGATCATGCAAACCTGGAGGAGAGTCCGGGCAAACCAGCTTGACATTGCCCTATTAAAAGAAGATTAAAACCAATTTAAAGTAATTTATTTTTAATTCTATTGATGCACAAAGTTTGTAGTACATACGTACAGGTATTTTATTTCCCGCGCAAACAGCACGTAACGTCAAGATCTGGGTCTAGACTCTAGAGCATTTTGACCTATGCGCATTTACCTGTTTAATGTCTTTTGATCAATGAATAAACTAACCTAACGCCTTCTAGATTACACAGTTAATATCACTATTTATTTGGCATTACCTTATTGTCCGATTCGTAATAATAGCAAATAGTGACGTAATGGCTTGTTTTTCCCGCTATTATTATTGGTGCAACTTTCAACTTACTTTTATAAATGAAAATCTTTTATAAAAAAATATGATTAACATATTCAGAATGAGTCCTTAATGTAGTGGAATGATAAAAAAGTTCAGGAACATTCCCTATTGTAATCTAAGTTCTTGTATTGTTTAGGTATTCAAATTGCCAACTGCTTTGACTTGAACTGCTTGAAAACTTTCTTTATTCACAAATACTGTTTTAATTTGCAACGTTATTATGAGTTATGACTGATCTACAAAATAAAAATGTCCCAAAAGGTTACATCACATTCCTAAAAGCAGCCTTTCATTTGTTATAGGAAACCCAACCAACACTGCTAAGCTATGTGCAAAGGACCGGCTAGACCTATCGGCTCGCGATTCTTCCAATGCTACAAAACCAGGACGAACTAGAAAGGTGATTGTTAGGGCTGCATTTTTTATTTCATTCACATGACGATTTTACTCTACCATCATCGTCCATTGCCGTTTCCTGAACCGAATGTTTCCACTTCTTTTTATCCACCCACAATCGAGGCTCTTCCACATATTCCTAGCTCTTACCTCTTGCATGCAAGTTTCCTGCTATGGCCTCCCCATCTCTTCTTCAATCCTTCTTTCATACATTCTCTTGGGCATCCTCTCTTCTGTCATTTGATCCACATGTCCAAACTGTCTCAACTCTCAACCGTGTTCTTCCGATCCTGTCACTTAACTTCTCTACACCTAGCATTTATCTAATGTCTGTGTTTCTGATTCTGTCTTACTGTGCTCCTGAGGAATCTCATCTTTGCATCTGGCTTTCTTATCTGATCTCCCATAGTCCAGGTTTCTGCCACATACCTAAGGAGTCTGTATGAAATAGGGTCTTGTATAATGTCGTCTTGCATTGAATGGGTATTTTGGATTTCCCCATCCCTATTTTGCTTTGAACTTAATTTGATTGTAAAAACAAAACATTGACTGAAGCTATGGTAATTCTTAGTAGCCATTTTAGTAGTATCTCCTATCTACACTCACTTTCAAATGTTCTTGGTGCATTTTCAGTTCATCATGACGCACAAAAAGACGGGAGTGCAAACCATCGTATACAAGATGTCGGATGATGACGACATACCACATGGCTTTTAAGAATCCGAATCCAGAGAGTACGCACATCCATTATGAGTCCGACACACGGTAAAGTTCCATCCGCAAATGTGTGACCCACAAAGATGGAAATCTTCTCTTATAGAAAAGATTTTGCTGCGGATCAATGTGTATTGTATACGTACTAATCCAAAGGACACTGGATCGAGACCGATAATTTTATTTTTTACGTTCTTTACATTTTAAAACTAGAGTTTAAATTATCTGCTATTTATTTGAAGTGTTGATCAAAATAGTTTCTTTGTTGCCCAATATTGTAATAAGTTACATTCTGAAGTGAGAGAAGCAATCTTGTGTGTGTCACCGTCAGAGCAGACAAAAAATCATTGGGTATTATCATTTGTTTATCCCATGTAGGCTATTGGACGTAACGCACTGAAGTGTAAGGCTACGTTGAGACTCGCAATCTCTAAATGTGTTTTACTTTTAGAATGTAGGCATTTACATCACAAATGCCTTACTTACTCAATTGAATGGTTGACAAGCAATGGCAATTGCTGATCAATGATCATTCAAATTACTCAAACTACTACTAGTTGTCTCAATTTAATTTATTAATATTACCTAATAGTAATATTATACTAGCCTATATTAAACAATTATAATTTAAGAAGTGATTCAAGATGCAACTTGATGGCTGCCCCCTTGATTGTCCCTACCCTGCCAATGTATGTATATTTTAAGTTTTAACATCAAATATAAATTTAGAATGGAATATTAGTAGGACTAAAATGTGAAATATCTATAAATGTCCTGCTCCTACCCTGTAGCAATTATTTGTCAAGCTATGTCAAATATTAATGTTAAGCAAATATCACTCGGTCACCATGATAGATAGGTACCTAATCTCTGCACGTATAAAATACGTACAGTACAACAATTAACATTGTCTGATTTGCAAAAATGTGTCAAATGCAAATATATACGTAATTTACCTAATATACATTGATGTTTTGATTTCTTCATTAACTCTAGTTCTATAAACAGTAGCTTTTTGCGCAATGTAGCAACCCTTTTCTCCTTCCTTCTTCAACCCCTTAATTTCCAACTTTCCATACTATTTTTTCAGAACATAAAGCAAATAAAATTCACCCATAAAATGTCATCAGTGTCAAGTTTCAGTCGCGTGTGAAATGGGGTGCGAGTTAACTCTTGTATAATTAGACGAGGGAGCACAGCGACTGTTCAACTCAAATGGTGCTTATTTTGTTCTTCTATGTGTACATCGAAAATTAACAGATAGAACTGAAATTTTAAACAACTAGTTTTCTGACAACTGCTAACAAAATCAGCAACATACATTGCAATTTAAACCTACAAGAAATAATTAGTAAAACGGAAAACTCAAAACGCCAAAGTCGTTGTTAGACGAGTGAGTGAGCCATGTGTTGAGTACCCGGTAACATTCACTTTCCTCCCCCTACCGAAGGCTGGATCAAGTCAGCACGAGTCTTTCCTCCCTGTAGGGCCTAGCCTATCATAGGCTAAAGAGGCGCATTGTGGCCTTTCAGTTGACACACCCTTATACTAACTAAATTAAATGCAAATGTTCCCCTGTACTAGACACATGACTCGCTCACTCGTCTAACAACTTTGGCGTTTTCCTAGTCTAGCTTGGGTGTAGCTCTTATCTAACAACTATTTGTTTTAAAACTTAGTTTTAAATGTAAAAGTTTGTGCAAATTTATTTTGTCAAGCTTTGCAAGGACACAGTTACAGGGCAAAATGAATTTATGTATTAAGGGTGAAGTCTATGATTGAGGTCATTCAAGCGTGAAGCGCTAACCGAAAGTGGGTGGGTAAAAAAGGGCGTGAATGGGCTGACCCTGTAGGCTACTCTGCATGGCTTTTCTTTGATTGGTCCGACAATTTTACCAGGTTCCGCAAAAATTTGTTCTGAAGAGCGATTTAGTCTTCCACTGACCGTCGCCGCATTCATATCTCGCTCCGACGTCGACTATACCTGTTTGCACGGACAATAACACAGGGTTGAGCGGGAGGCCTCGGGTGGCGGACCGAGACATTGGCATGAATTCCTGGAAACAGCAATGCGACTGAACCAGGTCATTGTCAAAATTACGCAAACCGAATAATCATGTTATATATTCCTCTACATTATCCAAGATATCTAACAAGATAATAATTTACGTTAAAAAGTGTCATATATGTCAAAGAAAAATAATAAGTAAATAGTTAGTCAAAGAACTGACATAAGAATGCATTACAATTTATTTTATAGATAACCCTAGCATAAATTAATACAAAGGTCTTGCCACTCGACAATCTACACGTTCGTTATTTCAGCAACATAATATGCTGACCAATGACTAAGTACCTATATTCAGAGACAGTAATAATATAGTATTAATATTTAGATTAGACTTTATATAATAATGATAAAAATAATCCCGATCGGCTAGAAACTCGACTTACAAATAAATAGCCTAACGCCAGTTCGCGGAGCTTCCAAATACTTGTGTCTCACATCACATCTATTACGAATGATAACGATTATGATAGTAACAAGACAATATGGAAGAATAAATTGCATGGATATTAACAAAGGGAAACTAAGTTCAGATTCGGGTTCGTAGCATGGTGTTTTACAGTATTGGCACAGATAACAGAGTACTGTGGTATTGGCAAGGGTTCGACTTTCTAAAATATTTAAACCAACATTGAAAACTGACATTGCATTTTTTAGTTTAAATTGTCAATAGTTACTTACATTACGACTGCTCACATTAGACATCGCGTCTAATGAACAACAAAACAACAAAAGTTAGATGCAAGGCATACAATGTCCACAAACAGGGGCGCCGGATTTTGAAAATTCCGAGGGGTGCTCAACTTTGTGGAGAAGGGACCAAGCACGGGGGCTTTAGGGGGCAGAGCCCCCCAACATTATTTTGAAAATCACGTTTTTAGAGTGCATTTAGTGCGTTTCAGACAATAATAGGGGGCTGGATGCAATACCGAAATACTGTTGTTTTTGTACCGCAAAAACTAGAAAACTACCAACAAGAGAATTGAAACACTAACGAGATAGATCATCATGTTACCAAAATAATGCAATTTTTTACAGTAAAAACTTAAAAACCGTAAAAAAATATGGAAGTGCGAGATAGACCATGTTACAACCATGGAATATGCATATCATTACGTTCGCGATCGCGTCCAACAATCATGAGCCTTCCTGCATGACTCAAAACTTAGATAGTTATAGGCCTAACTTGTATTGAAGTCAGGAGTTTTGGAGGGGTCCGCAGCACCCCTTCAAACAATCTGAGGGGTGCTTCAGTCCCTGAGCACCCACATAATCGGCGCCCCTGTCCACAAACATTATGTCGGAAAATGATCAATATAAAAATAACAGCCGATATCCAAAATGTTACAAATACACAATAATTTACAAACATCACAAACATAAAGCAGCGTAATAAAAAGTGGACCCCGTATTTTGCTTGACCTATATAATTGTGCATTTCATACGCCTTCTTGTGTACAGTGATTGTTCAAAACTATTTCAAAAACTATTTTTTTTTCCTGGGAAGTGGAGATCAAGAACACTGACTTGACAATAATCCAATTTCTATGGGGATGAGAGGACGTAGAAGGTCTGGAGCACGTGCATGTATCAGTCGGTTCCAAGAAATATATTACGTATTAGAGAATTGATAATTTTCCTTGTAAAATGTACTAAAATAGTAAAACATTACCGGTGTCACAACGGGTTTAGACCGGTTTGAACCGAACCATTATATTACAGGCGAGTCAAACCCAACAGAAAAAAAATTATTTGGGTTCAATGCCCTGATTTTAATCTCATTTACAAGTAGATGTCAGTATAATTTCTGAAAAGGTCCTAATATACGTACAAAATAATTGAATAAATAGATTCCGAGTTTTTGGGAATATATATTACCAATGTGGGAATATTCCCATTGCAGGGAACATTCCCACCACCACATCGCTAATTATGACCTAACCGTTGACACGCCCTAAGCCAAATAAACAAGAATGAAACCAAAAACAAGTTATTAATTTTAGTTTGCTTGTCCTCTCAGTACTAAAAACATAAAGGCCTATATAACAAAAATTATATCATTATTATGTGGCACTTCATTTTCTGACTATCCATTGTCCGAAATAACGTTACAAGATCGGTGGAATTCCTCCATCGGTTTGTTGACAATCTTCTTCCTTCCCCTTTCCCTACCCCCATCGCCCTCCTTCCAACATCCTAACTACCTGCTCCACATTGTTGGCACTCTTGTGTCTAGCGCGTTCAATGAAAATTCTAATAATTACAATTAGATAATACAGCCTACTTGTTATTCATAAAAATAGTACTCATGCACAATTTTACACAATTAAAGCAATTTATTTCTGAGCTCTTAGCGACGAAAAACTGATATATTATTATGAATTTTAGTTCACGAACCTAGAGTCGAACTCTAAAGTAATCGTCTATATTATAACTCGACAAAATGATGGATTCAGATTTCAGAGGGGCAAAATGCTAAACCGGAAGTCCCACGTAACCAGTCTTGGACACGTTCCCCCAAAAAAGGAACTTTGAAAAGTTAAGTTACTTCTGCCTAAAAAGGAACTTAGACGTTCCTCGTTCCTTTTCAATAAAAAAGGAACTGAAACGTTCCTCGTTCCTCAAAAGGAACTTATAGTTCCTTTCACGTTCCTTATACCATCACTGATTTATAAACAATAATAAATTTGAAATGAGTTTATTTATCATTACTCTTATTTATTAAAATGAGTCCCATGCTATCTGACGAGGGTGGCACCATTTTTAAAAAACAAGATGTCACATTGATATTTTCATACAGCAGTTTACGATATCAGCTACTGGAATTCGAAGGGATTACGACGACGAAAGGAACTTATAAAGGAACGTTAAATTCGTTCCAAGTTCCCACGAAATAGTAACTTTGACGTTACAAGTTCCTGATCAAAGAAAAGGAACTCGTTCCCACAAAAGTTCCTGAAAAAGGAACGCGTTCCTCCCCAAGACTGCACGTAACAAACAATGCGATTGTGCTTGGTAACCGCTACATAGGCTACACACATACTTTGCAGTCATAGCTACCAGCAGTGTCCGAACAATGTCTTGCATTTGCAACAAAAATATCACAAAATATCCGTGACTGCACTATACACTACTCTTCACGTAAGAGAAACATCATGTAACTTATGACTTCACACTCAATTACAATGCACTAACACGCCACTTTTAAATCCCAACATGGTGCGCGTTAGTTGAGGTGTCACTTTTTTTGTAGCTTGCTATTTTTTTTGTCAGCTGCCTTTCTTTGAGCTTCTACTATATAATCGGCTATATAAAGCTATGTCAATGAATGACCATAAAGACATAAGTAGAAAAAGAACCCGCGGCGAGATCGGCATAGATTATCAACACCAGACTCGGAAGTGTGTTGCTCAAAGCGCTGACTTACGAAAACAAAAGTGTGCTCCTTGAATTGCATGAATGGCATTATGTGCCCTGAAAGGAATGTTACGTTTTGAAAATAAACCTTTGCAATATTATCGCTTACTCTTACCACTATGACTGGGACGTTCTCAGGGAAATATTATTGGATGGAAGATTACAAAATGAGACTACTATCTCACGTTTGTATACTTACTATAGATGTTGATTACCGATTTGTGGGGGGGGGGGGGGGGGGGGGGGGGGGGGGGGCGGCGGCGCTGGGCGACGGCACTGGGTGGAATTTGGTAGCGTCCTTTGGTCCGACGAAATGAATTGCTAATAAATAAATATTTGTCGTCTGCCCCATATCTTGGTATTTGGCTACAAATGTTTTTATGTGTAGTTTGGATGCACACAGGAAAAGTAATAGAAATCTGGAAACAGCCAAGTCGTTGCTTGACGACGGGAAAGACCATGTTCCATTCTGAAATTTTACTTAATTAATGTTTTAAAATTTTGCAATATGGAATGTCACATACACAACTCTCAAACCTCAATTAACATATAATATCTTATATTTTATTCATAAACACAAAAAAAGAATGTGTTTTGAAATGCATGCAATACTATGGAAAAACATAAACATAGCCAGTACCGAAATACGAGTAAAGATTGTAAAGGTTAATCATCTCCACGGAATTTTGGGGAACCTTGACGTGAAAATTCGTTATACTTGGTCACTGCATGCATTCACGCTTGACAAAAATGATTCGATAAAAATTTTTGTTCAATAAAAAAGCAAAAAGCCAAATCATGCTAGGACACATAATTAAAATATTGATAAATGATTAATTTGGAACTCAACTAAAATGAGGCGATAATGCGTCTCAAGTTTTTTTTGTTTGATAGTCATCATGGCATTTTGAGTCAATGGAAAAGTAATAGTTTTCTACTACGAGGTCCTACTCTTGTACACTCCACATACCTCCTTAGGTCTTACTACACACATCACTGCTTGAAGGTAAAATATTTTGAAGGTTTCCTTTAGATTCCTTTTGGTGGTTTTGTAGTATCGAGTATCGACTGCACAGAAATTACCTAATTTTTTTGGTTTTGTTTTGTATTCAGTCACTCCTTTTTTTCTAAAATGCACTAAACACATTCTAAGAACCTGATTTACAAAAAAAGTACAAATTGTATTTTTGCCACCCCCTGCCAAAATTCCTGCAGGTGCCCATGTAATCCTGTCAAATAAGAATTTTTGGAGGAAACAATTGCGATGTCGCTGAATTTTTGCAGAAACCTTCCTTATATAATACTAATCAACATACTAAAACTCCCCTACAATTGGACTGGAGCTTCGGCCGCCATATTGGAAAATGGCGGCCAAAAAGTGTTGCTTATCGAATATCTCCAAATACCGGTATTGCAATTGCAAAAATATCCCCATTCAATTCCCTACAAAAATGGTGTCTTTTATAGTTTTGGTAGGGGTAAAGGTTACGTCACAAAATGTGGTTTATATGTTGCTTATTGGAGTACCAGCTGATTTCCTAATGTTCACACCCAGTATCAAACAATGCCCTGTAAATCCGTACGAAATCGATTTACGAAAGGACTTTTGTACGGTGTTCATGAAAGCTTCCATTAGTATTTTAAAAAATCAGGTCTGCGAAATCGGATTTTGCATTTACCCGGAATTTGGGTTTTTCCATTGTTGGCATTTCCTCAAAAATGCCATATTTGACTGTCCATTATTAAGCACTAAATAGCATTGGAGGAAAAATTCTTTCTATGCACATTGCAATGACTTAAATAATGATCCGATAACAACCAAAGTTTAAATCCAATATGGCTGCTAATTCCCAACATTCCCAACATGAATACTATTTTCGTGCTGTTTTTACAATCTTTTTGTTACATAATTCACTTTGATTTTTTTGGGATGGGTGGGGGGGAGTTTCCCCCTTGTTTACGGAGTGTCTTGGATCAGCTAGGATCGCTCGCGATGCAGACGCTATGCGATTTCTGAAATGGCCCCAACATATTCGTCGCTGATTGGCTCTTGTGCATATTTGCCCCTGCGACTTTGACATTTTCCTAGTGTATACGGGTATTTTCAACTATTTTCATGATCAATCAATAAAGTAATTTGTACTGTCCAGTAAAGTTTTTCAAAAGAGGTTTTTCCATTCAATACAAGTAGAAACCAGTGTCTACAAGTCTGGAAAAGTAAGGGAAATAAATCTCAAATCGGGGAATTTTGTTACGTTTCTAGAATTTCCTGATTGCTTTTCAAAAATGTCTAAAACTCGCCAAATCGAATCCATAATCAAAATGATTTCTTGGGAACAAACCTTGGACCCCCGCCATAACCGTTGTGGGAAAAATCTTCACTCAGACAATGTTGTAGTCTGGAAATCAATTTGGAAATGTCTGAATTTGGTATATTAAAATAAGTCGACACCCTGGAAACTGTTTAGACGAGTGAGCGCAGCGAAACGAAGTCTATAACGCTACTCGATTGGGCCTTGGTCGTGATTAATTCTGTTTTGTCTGTCTGTCCTGTCCCATACGGCTGAACAGCCAAATAGATTGAGCTGAAATTTTAAACAGACATCCGTGACCAGGTAGGCCCTACTGAGAACTGCTAACAAAATGAGCACAATCCGTTGCGATTTAAACCTACAAGAAATAATAAATTGAAAAATAGGCTTAACATGTGTGAGAATTATTTAAACGACAATGGTTTTGCTTTCAAAATAATCACTGCCTCTTAGATGTTACTCGGTTGCAATGGAGGCAGTGGAAAAATATTTGTAAAGCAGTTATGCAGTGACCAAAGGGTAACAAAACTTGCACACTCAAGGTACCCCCAAATTCCGCTGGGAGATGGGAGTAAATCTTGCAATCTTAACTCTTTTTTTCGTACTGGCTATGTTTTCCATAGTATTGTCACAGTTGATGTTGACTAAACTGCGTTGTAGTATGCATTTCAAAACGTTTAATATTTTTTTAAATACAATCCATAAACTACAATATCTTATCCAACCAGCGGTGCGATTCTATAAGATCATTATGGAAGATGACGATCGTTATCCGGCACTATAGCGACAATTTTGCGTGTCGCCTGATTCTGTAAAAATAATATAACGATATCGTTACGGTAGCGATCGCTATGATAACGAGAATGAAAAAGGTGTCGCTACGCGATCCACTGCTATTAGAACTACCAATTCGAATTTGTATTACACCAAAATAAATAGTAATCTTAATCATATGGTGTATGTAGCTTTTTATTAAATTAAAGAAACATTGGCAGAAGGTTTTAAAAGTATAAAACATGCATTTATTGCCGATTAGAAAGCTTTTACGTTTACCTCAACCCAACGCGCACCAAATGGTCTGCGGCAGGCTGTAGAGTATCTTTCTAAGCGCCGCAAAACCTACTGTCCGCTTTGACTCGGGCGTAGAGTAACCGAGTACCACGCGGGAGGTAGCTAGTTCGAGCCCCGGCTCGGCTAACTTTTTTATTTTTTACTTTGTAACTAAACACAATTATTTACGTCTTATCTGTGACAGATTTGATTTTTATAATCATTTAGTACAAATTACTCTAAAACTGAAGACTTTTATCCCTCTATATTTTTGCCTGTATGCTACGTAATTTGATAAAAAATTATGTTGAAATTTACTAAAATCGGCCACTACACGTTAAATTTTTTAGTTTTAAAATCGCAGATAGTTGCTGTAAAACATCATTTACAGAGTCAGAGTGCAGTTAAAAAAAAACTGTGGTATGGTGAATTTTTTTTGCATTCGGCGAAAGGGCCTCCGTCGGCTGGAGCTTCACCCCAGACCCCAGCTGCCGACCACAAAATCTGCTAATAAATTTGCCCTCACCCTCCCAACTTTCAAAACGTGCAAATGCAAATGTTCCCGGGTGCTCACACATGACTCGCTCACTCGTCTAGGAACGATTTTGTCGTTTTCAAGTCTGTAGTTGGCTAAGGCGCCTGTATACCCGGATTCAAACAACGGTACGGAAGTAGATTTTTTTATTTCTGGATTTTATTATTGAGTGAGCGAGCCATGTGTTGAGTACCCAGTAACATCGACATTCTTAGTATAAATGATGGGGGTTCGAGTTTAGTTGTTACAAGGGTGCGTCAACTGTAAGGCCTTATGCACTGCTCTAGCTTATATGCTGGGGAGGAAAGACCCATGCTGCCATGCATGCTAGAGCCAGCTTTAGGTATAGGGTACTGAACACATGGCTTCCTCACTCATCCAACAACTTTGGCATTTTCCTAGTAGAACATGTGTTAAAAATTTAAAATGCATATACAGTACTATGGTAAACATAGCCAGTACAAAATACGAATAAAGATTGCAAGGTTTATTTAGTCTAGGAGCGGAATCAGATGATCAAAACCCGTTCGACTTGTGTTGTAAGACTCAGTTCCTGCGCTCCCTCGTCTAATAATTAAAACCATGAAAACTTTTTGAGATAAATGAGAAAAAAAAGTTTAATTAAATTGGAAGAAGTGTATGATCTAACTCTTATCATACCTGTTTACAATGGCATTATGCAAGAAAGGCATAGTGTATTGTATGTTATATGATCCATTGGTTGAAGAGTGTGATGAAAAATGTGAAATATCAAGGAGGAGACCAGAATACAGTGGAAAGGTAAGTAAGTAGTGGCAGGAGAGAAGAATATAATGTTAAACGTCGACCCACCACAATTTAAAGTGGCAACAGATGATATAGGAACAGGATCAGGGGGGGCGAGACTCGACTGGACTCAACTTCTGCGTGGTTTTAAATGTTTCGACAAATCCAATTCTGTCCATAAAGAAACAATTCCAACATTTGGTTTGGTAGACTCGAGTTTCTTTTCAGATTGTCGGAATCAATCGCGTGACTTGCGTCTGTTGCAAGGATTTTACCATTGTAGAACCAATCGGAAGCTTTGTTATAAAATTACAAGTGTCCACTGCCATGCTTATGAAAGAAGAAACCAGTCAGCCGCATATTTATAAGAAAGCGACCACTTTTTGCAGTCGTGTTTTGTTTTCCTATCTTGTGAACGCAAACAGCGTCAAATTTATGGTATTATTGTTAATTACTATATTTATAACTAAGTAATAACAAAAACAAAATATTGTGCAACAATTAACAACTTTTAAAGTATCAAATTAGTGTAGGCCTACTGTGGACCAAACATTTAAGAAATATTCTAGTATTTAAGCACAAAATGATGCTATGTAATTGAAATAAAAATTGAGGATTTTGTTGTTTACGAAGTTTTGACGGAAGTATTTCCGACAAACAAATAGGTGATGGAATCGAAAGATTCACAGTCTTACCGATTGTTGAAATACAGCGTGGATATTAACTAAATCACGAGGATACAGCGTCGAGTCTCACCCTCCCTGGCTTGGTTATTTTTTTGACAAAGTAGGGATAACTTACGATACGTTTCCCCAAGAATGGGGAACATGCCTAATGGGCAATTGGTACTGGTAATTCCGCACAGCACACTTGGTCATAATGGTCTCAAATACTGAATACTACGGTTTATTCAAGGCCAGTTCCAGTGTAAAGTTCCCAAATAAAGCTACTACTATAAGAGGGAATAGGAGACATTTGGCAGTTGGCACTTAGCCATTTGTTCCTCGGCCAGAAGAATCCAACATGTATGAAACTTTACATAGTTGTCAATAACGCATACATTAAGACCGAGCCCTACAGTAATAGATTTTTTAATATTTTATTTTAATCAACCAGAATCAATTCACAAATATAATAAATTTTGGACTGTTCAATTAAATCCAAAATAAATTTAATTTTTGTATATTCGAGCGTTTAAAAATGGTTTTTGGAAAAGTGTTATTTTAGAGCCCCATATTTCCACTTCAAAGACATTTACCCAAAATTCCATACATTTGTGGAGTCAGTCGGCCAAGCGAACAGTAATCTGTTTAAAACGCAAGTCCAATAACATCTTAAATTGAAATATACTGTATATGTAGTTACCATAGTAGGAAGGTTTAGAACAATGTTGAGAATTTAGGAAGTACCAGAAGCCTATCGATAAATGATAAGTACATTTTAGTCATAGATTTAAAATGTATTTGATTTATTTACACATTTCATTAAGACATTAACAAATAAATATTGATAACCAAATAATTATAATAGTTACAAATCACTGCTAGTTAAAAGTAGTTCTCTTGTTGAGGTTAGATACTAACCATATTTTAAGTTTACCTTAAGGATAAAACACTAAAAGATAGTGAACGAGTAGGGATGCACAACGATATATAAAAATTACTAAGTAAACTAACGATGATCCGACAGGTATATTATCAATTGATGCAAGTAAAAGCTTTATATTTAATAGTGTGGAGCAATTAATCAAGCATCCGGGTTTGCAAAACGTAAAAAATATCACCATTAAAACAATACATGCATTTAAGAGCAGGGGTATGGATAGAGACAATGATTTATAAGCTTTATAGGGAACCTAAGTGGGCGTTGTCCGGTTCTCTCCCGTCAGCGTGGTATAGGAGATTAACCCGTGCTAAATGTTTCGTAAGCAATAGCGCGTGAACCCGACCATGGACCGGAATTACATTCATACTGTAAGAAACTATAATCTTTCCTCTTTGCGTGGATATACAAAACTCTGCTCTATTACAAATATTAATGAAATTTGTTTTGAGTTGAATTGAACAACTCTACATTTACACTGTTGTCAAACCTTCCAAACTGCTAATGAAAAAGCACGTAGAAACATTTTGTCCGTGGCATCAGCACAACATTTGGTATCAGACTTGCTTTGTGGTTATGTTAGGTCACTAGATTATACATTAATGTACTTATAAAATATCCTTCATGTCCCAACAAAATCTTGAATACAAAATACATCTATAGTGCATTCCATTGCGAACTGAGAGTGCCTCAGGCTACGAAAACCGGTTTCTTTCCCCAGCCGATGTTGGACATCCCCTAGAGTAGCTCGTAAATATTGAATGGGGGGTGGTAAGATTCTGAGATGTGGTGTTCAGTGGAAGGGGGAAGGCAATAGAATGTATAATTTAAAATGTGTTGTGTTCTTGACTTGCATTAATTGCATTCCTAAATTACCATATAATTTCGTAAAACTGATGTTTAAAAATATAATTCTGAAAATGCATGTTGTAGCAGTCTGTGTATAATTTTTATAGTTGTTTTATATTGGCATGTACGCTAAAGCGCAAGTCTTAACTGCATATGGCTCGCGGAGTACCTAATGGTAAATAACCTATCGATATCGAATTTATTTAAGTTATTCGAATTTAGAGTCTGCCGCTCATTCACGCAACTGATTTTCAGTGGGATCAGGACTATTAATTAAAAGAGGAACGAATCAATTTCAATTTATTTCTGGACAGTCATCATTGTTAATACATAAGTAATGCAAAATACGAATCTTTATAGATTGTGTCGCCTATTGTACATACAAAAACACAGCCATAGATATACTGTTACACATATTGATAAATAAATACATACATGTCAAATCGTTTTAAATGTTAAGCCCTGTCGGCACCACCGATACGAACTCACGATATTTTGCATTGGAAGCAGAGAAATTCAACATAAATTCAAATAAAAGCAAGCCACTGTCGGGGCACATTTTAATGCTAATGGTCATGATGTTCACAACTTTCGGTTTGTATAATAGGCTTTTTAGCTCTGTCTTTTACTATTTAACATCGGTAATAAATAATAAAATATGTCATTATTGAGTCAATGACGAAATAAAAAGATCTTTTACGCGGGATTCGAACGCACGAGCATTGAAATATACATAAATGTGTTCCACTTGTTGTACTACTGTGAATGAATATGAATTTAATTCTTTTTAATTTTAATTTTAAATATTTTATTAGTTGTGGATGTGGCTACAATAACACAAAATTTCGAACTAGCTGGAACCCCTATTAAGAGTTAAGACGATACAAAGAAAGTTGGGGCTAGCCAAACTGTTCTTGATTTGGAAGCAATGACAAAACAGCTACTCTCAGTCGACTATAAAATGTACTAGAGCAACAATGGACAGGCGAGTGGTATGCGAGGATGCCACAGCTGTACACAACGTGGCTGCGTCTCGCTAAGGTTGCCGCTCAGTCAGAGTACATTTGCGACAGCGCGCAAACATGGGTCCATTTAACTCATAACAGTTTGAATTTAGGAAGCGTCATCGAGCAAAGTAGGATGCCATCATCTTCACAAAATTATGCATCGTGTGATGTTATTGGTTTAGATTTCTTTTGCGCGAGTCAAAAGATACGGCGAGTTACATTTTCGTACCATGCTAACTCTTATGGGCACTGAGACCAGAGAGAACCAATTTCCTTCCAGCCTTCAAAACTTAGGTTCCCTATTAGCTTAGATTGGTTTATCTACGGCAAATAAACCATATTAATCCTGTCAAATAAGAATTTTTGGAGGAAATAATTGCGATGTCGCTGAATTTTTGCAGAGACCTTCCTTATATAATACTAATTAACATACTAAAACTCCCCTACAATCGGACTTGAGCTTCGGCCGCCATATTGGAAAATGGCGGCCAAAAAGTGTTTGTTATCGAATATCTCCAAATTGGTTGGAGATAGACAAAATGTCGCGATGGCAAAAATATTCCCCATTTAATTCCCTACAAAAAAGGTGTCTTCTATAGTTTTGGTAGGGGCAAAAGTTACGTCACAAAATCGTGGTTTATACGTTGATTATTGGAGTACCAGCTAATTTCCTAATTTTCACGCCCAGCATCAATCAATGCCCGGTAAATCTGTTAGAAATCGATTAAAATACAAAAGAACTTTTGTACGGGGTTCATGAAAGCTTCCATTAGTATTTAAAAAAATAAGTTCTGCGAAATCGCATTTTGCATTTACCCGGAATTTAGGTTTTTCCATTGTTGGCACTTCATCAAAAATGCCATAATTGACTTGTCCATCATTAGCACTAAATAGCATCGGAGGAAAAATTCTTCCTACGCACATTGAATTGACTTAAATAACGATGGGAAAACAACCAAAGATTAAATCCAATATGGCTGCTAATTCCTAATATTCACGATATGAATACTGTTTTCGTGCTGTTTTTACACTCTTTTTGTTACATCATTCACTTTGATGTTGTGGATATTAGGAATTATCAGCCATATTGGATTAAAACTTTGGTTGTTTTTCTCATCGTTATTTAAGTCACTTCAACGTGCGTAGAAAGAATTTTTCCTCCGATGCAATTTAGTGCTTAATAATGGACAGTCAAATATGCCATTTTTGAGGAAATGCCAACAATGGAAAAACCTTAATTCCGGGTAAATGCAAAATCCGATTTCGCAGACCTGATTTTTTAAAATACTAATGGAAGCTTTCATGAACCCCGTACAAAAGTTCTTTTGTATTTAAATCGATTTCTTACGGATTTACCGGGCATTGTTTGATGCTGGGCATGAAAATTAGGAAATTAGCTGGTACTCCAATAAGCAACGTATAAACCACGATTTTGTGACGTAACCTTTGCCCCTACCAAAACTATAGAAGACACCTTTTTTGTAGGGAATTAAATGGGGAATATTTTTGCCACTGCGACATTTTGTCTATCTCCAACCAATTTGGAGATATTCGATAACAAACACTTTTTGGCCGCCTTTTCCAATATGGCGGCCAAAGCTACAGTCCGATTGTATTGGAGTTTGAGTATTTTGATTAGTATTATATAAGGAAGGTCTCTGCAAAAATTCAGCGACATCGCAATTATTTCCTCCAAACGTCAATGTAAGATCTTATTTGACAGGATTATATGCCTACTGAATGCCAACAATATTTTGTGATAAAAACAGAAAATCATAAAAGCTTGTTTAAAAATTTTATGTCGACGATTTATATGATTAAAGCGATAAATGGTGGTTTTTACTTTTAGAGATATAGTAACGAATTATGATTAGTAGCAAAAATGTCAAAGTACATGTTTTTCAATCTAGCACCTTGCCAAGCAAAAGAGTGTCTGCAAATATGCCACATTAATTTAGTAATGGGGGCTACTTTTCCTCTTGCCAACTCCCTCCCATTCATTGCAGTTACCACATTTTGACATAGGTAAAAAAATAAACAAATATATAATTATATTTTTTCAATAACAAATGCTACATTTCTTAACCTATATCTCATTGTCTCTAAGTAGAAAACTGTGCAAGTACAGGGAATTTATAATAAGATATTGGAAAATTTTCTTCTAAAACAGATAAGATTTATTTTTGTTATGTAACCTCTATCGACGTAATATTGTTTTTAGAGACCATGAGTCGTGAATGGTGATACTGATAGATAAAGGGCAATAACAAAAAACAAAAAAACATGCGTTATGCAGGATTTGAACCCATGTCCTTGTAGTGGCATGTCACGTGCCATTGCAGACGGCAAGGAATTCAATAATATTTCCATAATCAAAGTATAAGGGATGAATATTTTTGTGTGCATCCCTGGTAAAGAGTAAGTACCATTAATGCTTGTAATAAAAACAAAAAGGTCTTAAAGGTTCCAAGGTGACAGCTTACCTTAGGGTTAGGTATCTTTAAGACACCGGAATCATTGTACAGTAGAAAATCTTCTGAGTAACCGTCGCTTAACAGTAGCCGCAACAGAAAACTTGCAGTATGTGCACTAACAGCTACCGTCACCGTACAGTACAGTTAGAACAGTTCATAAGTAATATGCAAATTCATTACAAACAGGTATAATATTATTTTGTCTGAAAGACAACACAAACTACTACTAGTACAAGTTAGAAACATAATAAGGCATAGTAATACTAGGCCTATTAAATTTCTCAACCTGTAGTTTGTAGAATATACTGCAATCAATATAGGTAGTAATGCCAAAACATGTTGATATCTTCCCAGGGCCATAAATTAACATTGATTTGATAAAATAGTTGGCGATAATAGTTTACCAATAAAACAATGACTTTTGTCTATTGATTACATTTAACAAAAACATACTGTATCATTTGTGGCCTACCCGCATCAACACGAGAAAGATTTGTTGGTAATCTTGAACTTGTATCAATTTAATAAATGTAACAAACAAGTGACAATTTTGCATTTTGTTGTAGCAGCCCCATTAAAAAATGAACATCAGAACATGCTAACTTAAAATTATCATTTCTAGTGTGGAAAATGTCTATCGGCTAGCTAGTATGTTCTCTTTGCTTTCCCAACCTGTCAACCCTTATCCAGTTTAAAATTATCATTGTAATAATGATAATACGTAACAAACAATACCCAAACTGGCAGAGTTTGGACTACAGAGGTATTTGGTGTATGTATTACATAATAGCCTACGAATTATGATAGAAAAATAGTAGGTAGTTGTTCAGGCCGTGCTGAACAGGTACTTAAATTATATGCATGCATGTTGTGTTACGATAGGCCCATTTCCTACTTTTGCATCAGAGGCAAAATGTAGCTTTTTGACCGATTTCGTAATTTTTTCTAAATCAAATAGTCAAAATACTGTACCATATTATTACAAAATCAAACACCGAGCAGTAAGCCTATAAACAGGTTAAATCAGCCTTAGATAGTATTTAAATGCTGGTTATTTTGTAGAACATAGATAGCTAACACTGAATTTTGAGCTACAAACATGTTTCTTAGTTTTACCTACCGATAGCCCTACCCCTAGCCTACATATAATGGAATTTGGCCCAGAATCACAATTTTACACAAATATTGTTGTGTTGAAATCCAAACAAAAGTATCCTAAATGCCATCCTAAATTTTATTCCAAATCAAAATGCTACCTTCCTCCACTGTCATACCCTTATATTATTCAGCATCCGAGGCATTGCCTATTCAATAAATTATAAAGTGAAGAGAAAATTTAGGTTGTACATATAGCAACAATGATGTGTTTTTATATTTTATTTGTATTTTTGTTTAGTTAGTAGGCTACAACTTAAATCTCTAGTCTAGGTCAAAGTTAAATTTACCTGTTGATAAATCCCTAAATACCTACTAGTATTACCTATTTACATTTCACTCCTCGAATTGCTTCTCCAGTTGACATAGGGCTGAAATGTAATAAAAGTGTGTACAGTAATTTGGTAATTGACACAAAGACAATAAATTCAAGTAAGAAGATAGTTTGATTCGACACAGACCATTTTGGTTTATACCTACTCAACCGTAGCAGTGTAACAGTTGTCAGCACTAGCGACACTGGAAAAGTAAAAAATCGCTTTGAGAAACAACTGATTGGTTTTCCAAGTACGAAACATTAAGTTTTTGTTGATAAAATTACTACCACACCTTTGAGGTCAAAGTTCATTCAGAAGGCGGTACTGCAAGCCTTCCGAGCCACGCACTTCATGGATGGCCTGAAAAAAGTCAGCAAAACTCCGTAATTCGAGTCGTAACATGATCTATTCACATTACATATTATATCAATAGCCTAGGTATCTAGGTTTAGGGTAACA
This sequence comes from Sweltsa coloradensis, assembly GCA_024449915.1. Classification (NCBI taxonomy): domain Eukaryota; kingdom Metazoa; phylum Arthropoda; class Insecta; order Plecoptera; family Chloroperlidae; genus Sweltsa; species Sweltsa coloradensis. The sequence continues at coordinate 397,905 of JAMZAV010000926.1, forward strand.
AGTACATTAGGCCAAAGTACCCTACGTCTTAACAAGGCTGATCAATCATGTACAAATACAACACCTAGGCCTATAGGCTACAAAAACAAAATAACAACTCAGCATAGAATTGCCACAAAGACTTGAACTTAGCCCTACAGTCCTTTCCTTACACAAATAATTTTTGGTTCCAAGTGAAAAAGATAATTGAATGGGCACAAAAGCCATAATACAAAACATTAACCATACCTATTGAAAAAGCTCGGACTAGCCTAAATGTCTAAGGTTCTTAAAACTAATAAATTGTAAACATTTGATACGGACCATTTAACCAGTACCTATTTACACCAATAACATGACATAATGCTTATGCATTTCAAATCCCGGGTTCATCCTGGGCTTGATGCCTCAGCCTAATTAAAGATTCTCTTGGCATCCCAAGCGTTGACTGCGTTGTTGTTGCATGTAGAGCAGAACTCAAGCGAGACTCTTTTCTTAGCGATGTGAAGACAAATACCGACATCAGAAAGAAGTTTGTCGTCATCCTCAAAATGTTGATTGAAGTCGGGGAAGTCTGCAGTGAACATGTCGTCTGAGTTTGGCGAGAGAGCGTCAATGTCAAAGAGGTTGTCATCTGATGGCATGAATGGTAGTGCAACGTTACTGTTTAAAAGTAATGACATTTGATCATCTTCCTCGATTTCAATTGTATTGTTGAAACTCAAGTTTTCTTCTTCTTGGGGTGCCGGTAAAGTATTCATCATAACATCCGGAGTTTTTGAATAAATGTGATCAAGTTGTGGGGGAGGAAATCCACTACCGGAAAGTGGAGATTTGTGTTGTTCTTTGAACGGAGAAAGTTTAGAGCCTCTTTGCAGAGAATTTATAGCAGGCATGCCTGTTGTACTTTCAATGTTTTTCAGTAGCATGCTGATCTCACTGCTGTTAGCTAAAACACTTTCCAAATATATCACCCTGTTCTTTAAACTACAAACTGTCTTGTTTTGATTCTCAAGAGTACATTTTAAAGTTTTATTTTCCTCAGACAATTTGGAAACATCATTTTCGAGGGACTCTAAATGATGTTTTTTCTTTATGCGATTTAAGCGTGCCATCACAGCGTTACGAGAAAAACACTTTGGACCCTTGCGCGACGAGTTGAAATCTTCATCATCGTCCTCCCATTTTCGTTTGGATGTGACAGAATTTGCACGTCTGGAGAAAACTGCATCCCTATCTTGCCTAGGTTTGGGCCTAGGCCTAGGCCTACCTCCTTCGACATTCGAGTCTGCCAAGTGATTCTTAGTCCTACAATTACCGTTGAAATCGCCTGTTTCCGAAGAACTGGTTCTAGGTCTAGACTTATTCGCCACCCACGACCCATTGCCTTTTGTATTGTTTGAATTTGGCTTATTTCCATTACATCCGTATGTTACACTATCAGGATAATCTTGATCATCGTCGCTGCTACTGGACAGGCATGAACTTGAAACGCAAACGTTTGGAGAACGTTGGCCATCGCTGCCATTGCGAGACCGATTTGACCTAGGGCTAGCCCTAGTAGTTTTCGCCATAATAATCAAAGATTGCTTGATTTAACGTTGAACCTCAAAGTAAAACAATTGAGTAATATAATAATGTATGAACTCACCAAGAATTATCTGTATTTGCTCAGATAATCACTCACATTTAAACAAATCACATCGGACCACGCGAAACGAAACTATTCTTCCAGCGAGCCTGATGCCAATGACGTCACGTCATTAAACAAAATATAAGATGGCGACGGGCGAAACAGGAAAATCGATAGCTACCGCTGTATCGACAAGTCCTCAGTGCAGGGCGGAGCTACGCCCAATCGGCGCACAAGGCGCGAAGATTGAAACCAGTGATTGAAACTAATGTTGACCGATTTCATTACTGGTCACTTTTGTAATTTTAAAAGGTTATTTATTTTAAAACTCTACCGGAAGAAACATTTCAAAGATAAATTAATTCAAAATAGGACTTAGTAAGTTGTTAATTAATTAATTTAAATTTTAACATGATAATCTTTGGGTCAAACTCAGTGGCAAAGCATGGTCTTGAAGCAAGGGTAGACAAAAATAATATAGAGAGCAAATATTATATAAAGTTAAATCTTTGATATTATTGTTTTTAATATTTCGTAATTTAATCAGAAAACTCTGTGAGCAGGGGAGGTGGTGGGGGAGTAGAGGGACAATGCATAATATCATATATGTCTACTATAAAAAATGAAACTATATAACGGGTAGTAACGTTATAAATATAAATCATTGGACTTTTTCACTGTTGTGTTTCACTGTTGTTGTTGTTGTTAATTTTGTTTGATAAAGATTTCTGTAAAGAAATCGAAATATCACATTTAAATAACTATGAAAACGCTTAAGTCCCGCCGCGTTGTTGGATGAGCGTAATTGGTGAATTGAGCTGCCATGTGTTTTGCGGATTTTCTGTTGTTCTGTGAAAAAATTATTACCAAGTCGATTTTTTTAAAATTAAATTAAATTAAATAAAAATTAACTTTATTCTCTTATTTTTTCTTAATCGTAATTTAAAAAAAAAAAAATCGTAAAATTGCTATTTTCATAACAAATAATTATTTGATTGCGCTCAAATTTTACACGAATATAATAATTCATAAAATTAAGGTTCTGTAAAAAAATCATTACAATAGGATAAAGCATGTAGGTGTTATAAGTCGAAGAAATTTTTTAAAAATCGAAAAAAATCGTAAATTTGCGATTTTCATTAGAAATAATTTTTCGATTGCGCTCAAAAACGTGGCAGTTCTAAGTTCAGAGATTTCGAAGGCCCCCATAAAATTTCATCGCAATTGGAGTATTGGTTTAGCCGGAATCGTGTGGACAAACAGACAAAAATACAGAAAAAAAAAAAAAACATTCCGGATTTTTTTCTCCAGTGTAGTGAAATGGAATCTTCGCTTCGCTCGCTACGCTCATCCAAATATTTTGTTAACTAACAGTGAAAAAGTCCAATGATTTATATTTATAATATATGTCTACGCCTAACTCATCCAGCAATAGCATACTTTCGTAATGTGGTTTTGCAGTCACTACTACGGGCATACAAGCTATTTTTGTACAGGGTAGACATTGTCTAATTGTCTCACAGGACGCTTCGCCACTGGTCAAACTGTTAAAAGCTCAATCCCAGGCGATACCAAGTAGGAATGCTGGTTTTATTGTTTGACAAAACGGACCAATAATAAATGTGCATGCGTCATGAACAGAAACAGTGTTCCGGTGAGTTCTGGGCTTCTGACTTATTTCAGACACAATGTTTTAAAGTTATTAGAATGTCAATAGAGCCTTGAAGTTTAATTCAAGATCATGTTTATTTTATGTGGGATGAGTGCCTGTGGACCTATGTCCTGTAATGTCCAATCTGGTACCAACTATAAACTTACAAACTAGAAGTACCTAAATAAATTGAGGAAATAAAATATTAGTACGTACAGAAAAGTGAACAAACACTACAATTTTATGAATACAGTATTGTATGATAAAGAAATTGAGAAGTACAATAGTAAGATTGATCAAGTGAGGACAGCTAGACAAAGATCGGAAATAAGACGCACCTTTCATTTTTGAGAACTTTTTAAATTATGACGGATTTTAAATACTTAATATGAATTATACAAAATAAGTCTTTCTTGCTCTTAGTAATTATACAAAGTAATGTAGAATGTAGACGTTGGGTACAAATGACTGGATGATTGATCCAAAAATTTGTTAAAATTCATATAAAAGTAGGTATGCAATACTATTCCAAACCCATTCCCCCAAACAAACAAAACTATTTTCCCTTTCACTGACAAATTTGACATCATTTTTATAAGTCCACATATTTATGTTATCAGTACTGGACTATGGTTGACCAATGATATGGAAATATAAATAAAATTTCCTACGTTTTCTCGAGGTCTGTTGAGATGAAAGCAGTGGTTCGAATATAAATCCCTCGTTTACGGGCCTGGTTGAATCTTTTACGTTTGACGTTCCTCGTTTGACAAAATACTGCAGCAAAAATCCCTCATATTGCAGACTGGGCCTTAGTTATGTGGAGACCGAGTTATTGGTCTTTTAACCTGCCAAGCCTAATTAATATAATAGGATACTTTGGCAAAAAGGAACAGTGAGGGTGAAATGGAGATGAAAGTTTGAATGTTTGTTGGTAAAAACAAAAACGGATAAAAAAATTTCCATGTCTTTTATGTTAAACAAATATATACATAGTACGTGATTAGCAATTATTTATAATACATTACTGATTTTCTGTACAATATACTGATACTACTCAAATGTCGTCTGCAGACAGCATACGTACTAATAAAGCACATTAGAAGGTAAACACAACCTAAATCACACATTCACAAAATAAAATATAAATAATTTGTCGATACATATCATCATAATACTAATTAATCACCGTTTAAGAATGATTTTATCACAACACACCAATATCATAAAAATCAATAAAAAAGGTTTCAATTCCTTGTAAGTGAAGGATAAAAATGGAATGTTGTTTTTTAATCGGTATAGTAAAATAGTAATACATAACATGGAATAAAACGGGAATTAATTTTAACGCCAACAAAATATGACAAAAAGACCGCCTATTCACGCACAACCGGCAAAGCAATGGATCGTGTGTGGGCGGGCGGCCTGGACTAGTAGTGGGTAGTTGTGCTGTAAGTACCCGTGGCGTTGGCGTCGGCTGAAGAGCAAGCAAGCGCGAGACACCAACAACTGGGGCTGCGTTCTACAATAGAGCCCGAGTGCTGTGGTACCGTACGTAACCACTACTCATCGGTTCGATACTCTATTAATTATTTAAGGCAAACATTGAATTTAAGAACGTGCATTTTCATAATTGATTAGCTCAACTGAATCCGCATTCTATACTTTTACATCGTATTTCTAAATCTGGTGATGTGTAAAACGTACGTAAATATTATTATTTGAGCAACAAATAATCAAAGTTTGTACCAAAACTGTGATGCTATGCAATAAACTAAGAACATGAGTCTAGCACCAAAATGGTCAAGTCATTTTGCATGGATCTCAGATTTTTAGTACGTACAAAAGGAGGTATGATTCTGTTTTACTTTATTTTTACATAACTATCTAGGCCTAGTAATATTACCATAGCATTGTTAGTATTATTAATTAATTTATCTTTACATTTATTTATTATTGTGGTTGATGTTGTTTTGGAGTAATAGTAACAGGTCAACAACCGACTGTTTAGGGTAACAGTAAATTCTAATTCAGTTTGGTTGTCGTGTTTGCCTTATTGGAAGCCATAAGTATACAAAACGGTACATCGGCATTTATTTACACAAGTTATTAATCAATATGGTAGTTAGTTACTATAATATCTTACTTGGAGTCGATCACTTGTAATTCACTTTACAATACATTTATTTCTTGTTAATACTTTTTTAAGTGGCACTTTTCCACTGAATAAATTACGTGTAGAATTCGCAAATTCTTAAAATATGAAATAACTAGATACTTATTTAAATTAGGGCCAGATAATTCATTCCACAACCACATTCTCGTTATGACATCTTCCAAAGATCGGACTATTTGCCCTCTTGGAAGATAAATATTTTGGAGAACTTTTTATCATACATCAATTTCCGCTTACAGTTAATTATAATAATAATAACAATAATAATAATAATGTAGTAATTGAATTTAAAAGACACTGGTTACGATTTCTCTTGCAAAGAAATTTTCTTGCCAATCTAAAAAATTCGCTGGCTTCACTAGATTATGCACTTATTGCACGTACGATTGGAATTCCCCGTCCGCCCGATGGTGATGTGTACCTTGCTACTATGTGACGGAGTGCTAAGAGAGGAAATGATGCTCGAGCTCAGTCACCGACGGCTTCCTGTGCTGCCGTCTCGTAGGGGTACACTCGGCGTCTTGCGGCCTGCGGCTCACCGCCTGCAGGGGCACCGTGTTGTCGGTTACGGGGGTGTCTAGTAGGGTTTCCATGCCGACAGGGGAGAAACGTACGCGGTTGCTATGGCAGGACACGTAGGACGAGTCTTCCGACGTTAGACTCTCGGGGGGCGTGGGGTTGGGGGGTGTCTTGTAGCGCTTGAGGCTAGAGCGCAGTCTACTGGCCACCTCTAGTGTCGTGGGTCGGTCGGCCGAGTCGTGGGAACTCTGGCGGGAGAAGTATTGGGGCTGCCAGTCGGAATCACGCCGCACGCTGTATGGAAAAAACGACATCATTGGAATTTAAAATGGCAATGCAGACTAATTAATATGACATGTAGGCCTACATTTACCTGCAGACATCAGAACATGTACTACAGTTGAAACTTGAAAGTCATTACAACAAACTTCAAAAGACTGGAATATTATGTTATTGTAAAAACTAGGAAAACGCTAAAGTCCCGCCGCGTTGATGGATGAGCGTTTTTTGTAAGTTTTTTGTTAGCGTGTTTTGCGTTTGTTTGCACTTTTCCTTTGCAAGTGCTTTTTGAATGCATTGAAGGTGATTGTTGTCAAGTTTCTATTGTTACTTGTTAATTGGTATTATGAACCCAAAAAAACCTCATATTTAAACCTTTATTTCTGTGGATTCTGGCTAACTTTTTCAACTTTTTCTTTCAAAAGGTACTACATCACCATAATCTTAGTGTCCATATGAAATCTGAACGTTGTAGCCCCACCCGTTTGGTCAGAATCGGCCCAAGTGTGACGAAAATATCGCACTAAAAATTGAAAAACTTATATTATAACCTTTATTTCTATAGATTCTGGCTAACTATTTCAACTTTTTCTTTCAAAATGTACTACATCACCATAACCTTAATGTCACTGTGACATGTGAACGTTGTAGCCCTACCCGTTTGGTCAGAATCGGCCAAAATGTCACGAAAATATCGCACTAAAAATCGAAAAAAATCGTAAAAGTACGATATTCATGAGAAATATTTCTTCGATTGTACCCAAAAACAATACACCTCTAAGTTCAGAGAAAATGAAGGTCCCCTACAATTTTCATCAAGATCGCATAAGCCGTTTGCCCGGAATCGAGCGAACAAACAGACGGAAAAACAAAAACAAAAAAAAAAAAAAAAAAAAAAAAAAAAAAAAAAAAACACCCGAGCTAAATTTTTTGGGGGGTCAGTGAAATTGAAGTCTTCGCTTCGCTCATCCAATAATTTTATTGATTATATTTTATAAATTATATGTAATGATTTTGTCCAATGAATGATACATTATTTATTGGATGAGCGTAGCGAGCGAAGCGAAGATTCCGTTTTACTACACTGGAGAAAAATACTAAATGTTTTTTTTTTGTGTTTGTTAACTTGATTCCCGCTAAACCGATACTCCAATTGCGATGAAATTTTCTGGAGGCCTTCGAAATCTCTAAACTTAGAACTGCCACATTTTAAAGCTCAATTGAAAAATTATTTCTCATGAAAATCGCAATTTTACGATTTTTTAAAACATTTCTTCGACTTGTAACACCTGTCATGCTTTATTCGATTGTAATGATTTTTTCACAGAACCTTAATTTTATTAATTAATATATTCGTGTGAAATTCGAGCGCAATTGAAACATTATTTCTCATGAAAAGCGCAATGTTATGATTTTTTTTTTTTTTTTTTTTTTTTTTTTTTAAATTTTTTCTACTTATAACACATACATGCTTTATCAATTGTAATGATTTTTACAGAGAACCTTAATTTTATGAATTATTATATTCGTGTGAAATTGTAGCATAATTATAAAATTATTTCTCATGAAAATCGCAATTTTACGCTTTTTTCGTTAAACAAAAATTACACTCATCCAACAACGCTTTATATATATTATATTATATTATTAATATATATATATATATATTTACTAGGAAGCTTCGCAAACGCTTTTTATATATATTTACTAGGAAGCTTCGCAAACGCTTTTTCAGGCGCGTTGTTGGATGAGTGTAATTTTTGTTTAACGAAAAAAGCGTAAAATTGCGATTTTCATGAGAAATAATTTTTCAATTATGCTACAATTTCACACGAATATAATAATTCATAAAATTAAGGTTATATATATATATATATTTTATGCTCGACAGCTATGGCATCATATGTGTGACTGCAAGAAACTTGTGGAACCACAACAATCAATTGTTACTTTCTCAATTTCATTGATCGGGAAACACTTCCGTAGTCGTAGGTGTAATTGATTTCAATTGTTAATTGTTATAGTAGTATTGGCTGTTTCGTTCAAAGACATAAGTAATGTATGTACCAGAGTTTCAACCAATATCAACATCATGACTTCAGGTTTTTAAGAGTTATTTACAGCTACTATAGCCTAAAACAATTATCAACATTAATGTACACACTTTTAATTTTTGACATGGCCACAATAAATAGGTTTGTCTACATATTTTTGGTTCAAGCTTCTAACACGTGATTTTAGTTAAGAAAGTGTGTTACTACACATTACAATGCCATGGCAATTTCACTTCCTGCATCCACATATTTTTCTAATTGTACCTATAGCAGTAACTTACCCTGGACTGTAGTAAGCGTGCGTAGGTGTGGCATAACTGGAGTAGTAATCCCCTTCGTCTTCTAATCGAAAGCTGGGATTAACTCCCGAATTGGTGGTGGAGGTGGAGGCATTTGATTGGTTGGAAGGTGTCCGTCGATGGGCCAATCGCGAGGGGGTACGTGGTAGGGTAGGGGGAGCGTGCGTGCTATTTGTGGAGCTAGATATGGAGCTAGGGTTATCGTAAGCGTGGTACGCCTGCTCTGGGTAACCGTACGAGGGCTGATAGCCAAGCGCTGGGTACCCGGGGTAGGGGGACGATTCTGTCCGATAGAACTCGGGCCGTGGTGAGTATTGCGATCGTTCGAGCAAAACTGGCACTGGTGGTGGGGGGTAGGCCTGCAAAAATCACATACAGGTCATTTATTAACTTTAACACACCAATACACCAGATGAAAAAAGATTTTAGAAAGACAAATATGTCAAAATGTCATTCTCGGGACGAGTTTTATATGTTTGAGCGGATATTAGGATGCCAGGCATGACACGTAAGTCGCCATTCTTGTATTTTTTTTAAAAAGGGAATTGTTTGAAAGAACATTGCCATTGTGGTTTTGATAAATAAAATAATAATACAAAATAGTATGAATTATTATAATTTTTGAAAGTTAATGCACCCAAAAAGAAATATTTATGTGAATTTTAAAAGGCCCAAACATATTAATAAACAGAGAATCTAATTTTATAAACTCCAAAAATGAATCTTTAATTAGGAGCAAAAATTAACACGTTCCAGTAAGGGAGGCTATAGCTTACTTAAAAACATTATGAAGGTTGCATATAGACACAAAGAGATGATAAATCATGATAATTAAAATGTGTTTGATAAATATAAAGTAAAATACAAGTACAACATCAGCGGGACTTACCTCGCCGTCGTTGCTTGCGGTGGAACTCTTCCGTCGGGGGGAGGGGGTGGGTCCGTGTGCGAGCGCTGGTAGGTGCTGGGGGGAGTCTGTAAATCTCAGGGGTTTGTCTAGGAGGGGGCGGTAGTGACGTGCCGGGCCGTGGTAGGTGTTGTGAGAATAGCCAGACGGAGAGCTGAATTCGTATTCCGAACCCAGTGTAGCTGCAGGACAAAACAAAACGTACATGGCAAGTGAGAAGATTTAGTTATCGTTATCGGTACTGCAAGAGTTGGTGTTCAGCACCTCTATGAAATAGAAATTAAATACTATGAGAAGCATTTTTGCTTTTATTCAGAATCATTTTTAAGAAAGACGATTCAAAATTTCCCATTTTTACTATTATACCCATATTGGATTTACAATAAAATTGGATTTTAAAATTTTGGATTTGGCAAATTCACTTCTATATTTTTTGGGGGACTAATCACCAATGACATTGTGATATCAATCAACTGCTTACTAGTATACTATACTAATAATTTGAGGAAAATGGAAAAGAGGAAAATGCAGAGAGAGCTGGTGTAGCAACAAGTAAATGATGAAGAAGATGATGAATCAACCATGGCAGACTGGTGCTGATTCCGTGATGCCAAAGATCAATGATGGACACACAACATTACGCAAGTAAATTAAGATAATTTATTCACCAGTTGACTTGGTACATTATACAAATATTGGTTTCGTCAGGGTATGTTGGAACCAAGTGTAGCGATATATGAGACACTCTATGAGATGACATCGTCGACTCTAGTCCTATTGTAGCAACAACAGCTACAAAAATTATAGCACACTATCTCTACACTATGCTCTCTAAATAAAGTAGAAAAGCTACCAGGACCAATAATATGAAGCTAACGTGTTTCTCTCCTAGAGAGTTATTTTTATTGCGATGAGGAGCCGGCTTCTTAGTCTTTGGTGCTACATCAACAATAATTAACTACTTGATGCCATAGTATTTGCCATGCGAGAAGGTAGAGAGGTAATTATTAGTCAGCCGTTGCAACAAACTTGTTCTATGAAGATTAGATCTAGATTAAGATAAGAGGGAGCGAATAGATATTGTAAGTTTAAACATGATACAACAATAATGGCACTATAAAGAATTACAATAATAATTTGATCTTTTCTATATCTTTAATAATAATTGAGACACTGGGAAGAAGGACATTGCTCGACTTACGGCCATCTTGCGGAGATCGTTTCATTTGAAAGTGGTGCTGAGCCTGCACCCATTGGTGCTTAGAGGTTGCAAATGCGACCGATAGATTGCGCCACATACTTGCAACAACATTACGCCCTTCTTTCACCTTTATGGTATGAAATGTTTGCCATTTATCTCAAAACTAAGTTTTCTGACTTAGACCTTCTTCCTCCCAGTGCCTCAATTTAACAATTTAAATTTCTAAGAATTAGAGTGACAACTGATGACTAGAAAGACAAATCTCACCTCTATTGGCCTCCCACCATCTCCTCTCCTCCTGTTCCTCCGTCCTAGGATGGACAGACGATCTAACGTCGAACCCCGCTGCCACGCCCGCCAACATGGCCGCAAGGTTGACCACCACCATCTCAACAGGGGGAAAGTTTCCCCCGCTCTCTCGCACGTTCGGCAATCCCGTTGTAAGGGAGGAGGCCCTCGCAGTCAACGGGGGAGGAGTAGTCTGCAAAACCGGCACGTCAATATCCCCACAAAACGGCAGCATAAAACTGCAAATGCTTTACAGGGAATTTTATCCAAGCCCAAGAAAAATGAGTGGTGAAACTAACTTCATGTCTCCAGCTTATGATTTCATAGAACTGGCACAAAATCTCATTCTGGACTAATAATGTGTAATGTAATTTTTAATTGGCTTTGGTTGGTACTTATATAGTTGTGCCAATTATTTTCAACAAAATAAAACAGTTTTTATTTATTTTATTAAAATGTTTCTTATTCAGTTATTTGAGGTGATATAAAAGAGGACAAAAAGTGTACGTAAATAGTTGAGCCCATTGTTAAGAGTAACATACAACATAAATGTTTACGAGTGCTAAGCACATACATAATACTTAGGCAGGCACTTCAATTACAACTGATACATTTAAAATATAAAGAGTGTTCAATCAAGTGGCTTGTACATGTTTACTCTTTATTGTAAAGGATGCGTCTAAAGGGGCAGATAGGATTACAATACGAGCTTGTACAACAGACGGCGTATCTATGCCCGACCCACAAGATGCAATGCCGCACAAACTAAACTTGCTAACCGGGAACTCGGGAATGGGGATACAAATAGTGTTAGCTTGCAAGCAAATGATACAACAAATCCCTTGATACATTTTCAGAAATATGGTAACTATGAGTTTTATGATATGAGTTGCAGTAAGACCTTGATTATCCACGCCGAGAGCAAACACAGTTTAGATTACGAAGGACCTTGGCTCGACAGAATTAGTAGTTTATTTCCATTCCGCTGAGCCGAGAACGCAGCAGGCTACAAAATCTGGTTTGTTTCACCTTACAAGATTTTACACTCCCAATTGTCGCTCATCATTTTAAAATTGGGGTTTGAAGTACAAACAACAAAACCCAACATGACGAGATAACATGGTAATTAACATGTTCGCTATAAACATGTTTTGATATTGGGGTGGATGTGCAATTGGGTACAGAAGATAACTCAAGTATAGAAAATGCCATCTCTGTATATTGGAATGTTTTGCTTACGTCAGTGAAAAAATTGTCAGAACAATCGTTTCAGGACAAGAACCTGTGGCCTATTAGGAGACCTTCCATCAAAACTGTCTCCTGTTATGAAGTAGTGCCACATCTCACAATCTAAGATAAAAAATCAACTTTAAACCTATGGGTTATGGACTCGATAGTCATAGGCAAGACTAAAGAGTTATTAAATTGTGGTTTAGACTGAGAAATGAGGATATCCTAAATGGTTATGTAGTACCTTACGTTAACTTTAGAAACAGAAAAAGCAAATAAAAATTAGGCCAGCTTGGATTATCACTTCATGGCTTGGATAATTGAGGTCATACAGTAGTCATGTATTTCATAATCTAGTTAGGTAATCAATTGCTAAAAGTCCTCCAAGTACAAACATGTCTTATGTTGTGCGAGTTATAGGCAGGTAATCGTGGTGAAAATAAAAGGCAAATTTTGTCTTTGTTATGCAGTGAGTTGAAGGGAAAATAAATAAATAATTCAAAATTGAGTTAAAGTCATGTATCTCTCCTCCCCCACCTAGATACATATATAAATGTTATGACCATGCCCATGATCTTGGAAAGCATTTAAATAGACGTTAAATAAATAATAAAATAAATAAAATAAACATTATATTAAAAATTTAGTTAAAACACTTTTGAGGTAAGTACCGGTGTTTAATCTTAAAAAATTAACATTTTGTTTTGCTTAAAGCGGTGGATTAGCATTGAAAATTATTCATAATTTTGTTTTAGCAACATAAACTTGTTTTTAGTGTAAATAGCTGTCTCTGGTTACGTATTACGGTACTATTAGGTATTTAAAGTACCGGTACTGCATGAGTATAGCTCGGTATTTGTGTACAATTATTTTCTATGTCATTAACAAGTTATATTTTTCGAGGGGGGCACAAGTGACTTGCAGTCAGTGAAATGTGGACGTGTACGTGTTTGTAGCCAAAATATTGGCTTATCATTGTTTACATTTTCAAAGGGCAGAAAATAAACATTTACTTATTGAAGTGCATCAATCAAGTTTATTACCTATATTTGACCTACAATTTATTGTATTGTTGATTACCTAAGATATGTAGATATAAATGGAAAATAAAAAAGTATGTACGTATAGGCCTATGGAGTGGGGGATAATGTGACATATATACTTACAGTAAATATGATAATAAAAAAATCATTGTCCAATGAAGTTATGATCTCAAATCACTTTATGTCAATCACTCAGTTTGGACTGTACAAAAACGGAGTCGCACGAGCCAAATTAGGTAGTAATATTTCTTAATTTTCTTGGGATGTACATTGTACATCTTCTTACCTGCTGTGTATTGCTTTCATTCCAGATGCGGGTTTAGCAGGTTTTACAGAGTTGCAAGTTTCAATGTCTTTCCACGGAATGGAAATACCTGGTTGCAAGTTGTGCCTGCCGAGGAACAGGGAACGAGGACCCGGGTGGTTTCCAAGTATATACAATATGTAGAGGTCCGTGAAAGTGGTTTTATTTTGTAGTAAATTTCGTTTTTAAAATTGGAGATTTCGGTGTTATTGGTTTAAAGCTCGATTTCAGCGGTTTTATCTATATTTATTTACCAATTTATATGCGTGTAATTATTCGTTCGCGACTGTCGTATTATTCTAGCCACATATCAAACAAGTTTGAATGTACTTATAAACAGACTGGTTTTAGTTACTAAGACTAAATTCATAATTTTTTCTGATATTTATTTTATAACACCTTTTGTTGATTGAACTGTACTGCATACAATAGTGAAAATTACACCGTAATTTAACAAAAATTCCCATTTTTAGTGCTTTTCGTCGTTAAAAACACGATTTTGGTGAATTTCGGTGTTATTGTGTAATTTACACATATTTCGCTGTTTGGCGGTGATTCAATTTTGGCATTTTCTGTTCTAGATTTGATCAATTCATGCTCATTTTTTGAAATTGAATGATTTACACATATTTCGGTTTTATCGTCAGTAGCGAAATATACGTACCTCTATCAATATGGCATTTGGAAACAGGGAAGTAGTTGGGAAGAAATGTTTAAGAGTTATGCAACAAAGGTACAATCCCAGTATTTGTCTATGACTGTGTAAAATTGTTGAAAATAAATTGAAGTCAGGATTACATTACAAGTAGGAACTAATGGAAAGGAATCTTACAAACCCTCCAAATTAAAGTAGGCATGTGCAATGTGTGTAAATCTAAAACGTTTAAAGCAAAATTAAAATGTAATTGAATTACCGTAGGTGCTATATTTGCTTCAGCAAGAAGCTTTTCATTCGGCCAGACACAGCAATGTAAAATTTAGCTAATTTAACAAAAACGTGTCCTCACTTTTGCTCAAGTCCTCCAAACCAAGAGGATAATAGATTGCTGTGGGTGTGCATCATACCAATGCATATACCATAGTAACCATACAGTATTATTTAGCCTGCCCTATATATTATGTATAAAACATTTTTTAAATGCAATTATGTTATGTTACACATGGTTTGTTAGTTTTAATTGTTAGTGAAATTAATATTTTTAAATTTTCTACAAATAACAACCAATCAGAACCTTGATCAGTTTGATTATAATTTGACTCCACGGTTACGGCATAAACGACTAATAAAAAGCCCCACCACACAAAGCGGTCAATTACAAATACATAGAGAATGGTTTTGCTGCATTGCAAAATGTACACCATATTGTGGCGCTAAAACTATATGCATACTAAATTAAATAGAACATCGACAACGGCATTGCAACAAGCCAGCGAGCAGCACCACTCTGTATGCACTGGGTAAGGCGAGGGTAGAGCACTAGCCTCTCATAGTTGGAAACTAGCTCAAGCATTCTAAACAAACATAAGCTGTGTATGTTGATTGATGTAGGGACCAATTCTGATACTGCAAGGTTAATAAATGAAGAACACTAATCTAGTTTACTGTTTAACCATTTCAGGAGTGGGTTTTGTTAAACATTTTTTTGCAGATTATTTAACTTGGCCTATAAAACCTAGGAATGTATATTTAAGTTCTGAAGATGACTTCATTGATGGAGAGTTAAATAGTCAAGTAAAAAAAAAAAATTTAAAAAAAAAATTTGGGGGGGGGGGGAATTTTAAAATTAAAAAAAAAGCAAAGTGCGCGGACGTAATATTACGGCCATACTCTAGAAAAGGTTAATAATCGTTGATAGTTTGATTCTAATAGGATCTGACAACTTCTTGATGTACTGGCAAACAATTGAAATTATGAATGAATGTAGGTGAGAGAAATGAGGTTGGAGAGGGATGATATTGATAAGTAATGTAATCGTATTTACGCGATTATAGGTCGCCACCGAGTAATGGCTGCACCCCTATATTGGCCACTCATATTTTAACGACTGTTATTACGTTTTATTGAAAAATGACTGCTCAAATGGCCGCACCCAACTTTTTGAGCTTCATACTTTGAAATATACCTGCAGTCTATATTTGCAAAAACACTACACAATATTTAATAAAAACTAAAAATCACTCTTGCGGTGACTGGAAGTACCATTTGGGTTGAAGTTCCAGTAGTCACTTCTTTTTATCATGACTTTCTTTTCTATCAATTGACATGATATGATAAGCATATTATTTACTATTTAAGATTTACAAATAATAATAACAACAATGATAATAATAATCAAATATTTATTTAAGAGAAAAAAATTTAAGCAGCTAAAAAGCCAAAATAGCCAAAGTAAATGGAGCTAATACCCCCCCCCCCCCCCAACCCGAGCATTAGTTTGAAAATAGAGACGATAAAAAAATCTTAATGGTAATGTAGGCCTACACGTAACATATCAAGAGGAATGGAAGAAAATATGATAGAGAAGAGTGGTAAAAGGAAATGACCATCAATATCATCAATACTAACCGAAGCTAGAGTTGGACGTAGAGCAGGCCAGAGTAGCGGCACATTTACAGTTAGCATTGGTACTTTTAAGTTTACACAGCATTAACATTAATCAACCCACCACCCTCTTCATTACAAAGCTGTTTTAGAATATTTTTGTCATTGTAATGTTAATTACGGTAGTATTTTGAATTTAAAATTGTCTGATAATGTTATACTTATAATATTAAAGAGTGATGTCCTAGTACCTACGTAAGAGGGAAAGTATGGGACAGAGTTTCAAGATTAAAGGAATGTACACCCATAGCATTGGACCGTCGGTAAGGTTATCCACTAACCAGCCCTACTTAAAAATGGTTAGCATCGCTCGCCGGGAAGAGAAGTCGTCAAGGTGTTGATTCTCGCATGAGAGGATGGAGAGGATATGATTAGATTTCTGCAGCAATGTATGAGAAGATTCACTTTGTTCGACCAGCGCAGAGGTTATTTGAGTGAGTGCCTTTCAATGTATGATTCCAAGAAGATGGTTAATGTGTTTATGTTGGAGCCGAGAGTGATTAATGATTAGTGAGTAGTCCGGTAAATTATCATGCTAATAAAGATTCAACAAAATATAACCTAATTGTGTTTATTAAGAAATCCAATCAAATACATAAAGCAAATAATATTTACATACATGAATATTATTTTTTTAGTTTTTGTTTGTTAGAAATATTGTGATTAAAGTTCAGAGACCATCACCCTAGAAATTATTATAAACCAATGACCGAGGGAAAATATTACATGATTATCTTACCAATCTCATCCCAAGAAACATACATAAAACACTGCAAAATTAAATGTGCACTTAATTTAAAACATATCAAAGACTAAAATCTGATAAAACACTACAATACAAATCAAAATGAATTAACAACCAAAAATGTTCTAATGAAACATTCTAAAAAACACTACTACAAATGACATACGTAAACGAAAACAAAACACATGCAACGTAACACACTTGAACGCAGACAGTAAAGTCTACCAACTTACACATTGTGTGAAGCCTCTGTAGTGAGCAGCCTTAACAGAAATAAAAAGCAGCGTCTTTACGATCGTCCTTTCCTCGACATTTACGAGTGATCACGCAACGGTCTCCTCTATAACACGGTATATAAGAAAGCCTCCACCACAGAATGAAACATCAACAGCACTAGAACGTCATAACAAACTTGTAGCCTCGCACTGATATTTATTTTAAGTATCTCGAGCTTAAATACTACACAACTTAATATTGTTTTGTTTTATAACTAAGAGAATGGGAATCAACGTACGGTATTTGTACAACTGATTGGAATAAAATATCACGGATACTTGTAGAGAGCGGGAAGTCGTGCCGGGATGACTCGTCGGCACTTCACATAATCTAGACCAGCAGTTTCCAATAGACAGTCTCTCATATAACCTTTGTTTTTAATAAAATATTTAGCAATTTAGTGTATTGTGTATTATTTCTATACCATGGAGAAGAGACCCCAATTTCTTAAAGGCATTTGACATTGCTAAGCTTAAGCTAGTTCTTACAGGAGATGGAATAAAAAATATAGCACCTTTCCTGCTTTGTACTAAAACTATAAAAATGTCATCTCCATGGAAGTGGAACATCACGTGCTCATTTCCTCCTCCCAAAGCAACATTACAATAATATTTTAAAACAATCAGCAGGGGAGAATCTTTATTCAACCAATCAATCAATAGGCATATCTAATCCTAATTATCTTCATTAATGTAAAATAATACATAAAGAGCTTGGAAACCACTGCTCTAGACAATGGACCTATCTCGTCGCTTCCCATCATTGTGGTCCGACCCGAGTTTGTTACGGTTCTAGTGCAGGGCGTCGACCGAATTCGAATGTTGGGTCGTACCTATTTCATGCGTGGCGGGCAACAAGTGGAGACTACTTTTCATTGGGTGTTTCTCGAGGTCCGGCGCCGACCTGGACCAGCGTTTGTGACCTCCGTTGACAGAGACTCGGCTTATTATCTCTCCTCTCTCGCGCTGGTGGCACGAAGAGGGGCCCCACGTCTTGCCCTTCACCCCGTCCGCAGGGACTATAACAGACCCCATAACCTTGGTTCAGTCCATTCGTTCTAGGGTTGCCGTCCATTAGCGACCAATCGATTAGGAGATAATCGATCGATTACTCACATTATCGATTCTTTATTCTTTCATAAGATGTGTAACTAAATTATGTATTGAAGATTGTAAGTTTTGTAGTAGTAATACTTGGTATTGTATTATATTATTTGACACATCTAGAAAATCGATGATAAAGGAATTTCACGTAATTTTTTTCATTTTTATGAATCATTCATCTATCGATCGATCGTACAAACATGTTGGTTATTGAATTGATTATCAAAAGTATCATCGAACGGCAACCCTACTCATCCGTCCCATCGCTGTCGACTGTGTGTTCTTTGTTACACTCCCTTTATCGCTCATACAACATCTGAAATGTGGAGTTGCTCGACAACGGATACACATTGGCACGTCAGAGATGGGGAATTGAGAGAATACTATTTACTACGCTTTACTTTAAAATGAAACAAAGCTCCTCGTATGTTCTGATGCAGTTAGTTTTACATTGTTGAATGAAGTCTCAATATTTGACGCACCCATTTTAAAATGTGCTGGTCAATCTACGTTGAATTAACTGCCAGTGAAGTAAAATAAAAGAGACAAATTATAGCTGAATAATTTGGTATTATTATTTTTTTTTTTAAAGTAAACAGTTTAGGGTGTAATCTACGCATTTGTATTGTGTCCTGTATATCCATTATATGTCGCTTTACGTTATTTCTGGTAAGAAGTCCCTAAAATTGTGTATCCGCTGGTCTTGAATGCAGGCATTAACTCCACACAACCCAAAACCCACTTCCCTCCCTTACACCGACGCTTGTGGCCTAAAGCATACTGGCGCCACAACTTATCTTTGTCTTCGGAGAGCTTCTGCTTGGCAAACTCACTAAACTAAACAGTAGAAAATAATAATGATACACATTCATCTAAATGACTGAAAACACTGCATGAGCAAAGACTTTACATGTGAACAAATAGTTTATCCATGCTCATTAAAAGTACAACACAAATTAAAAATGTGTGACCATGCTCTTACAAAATTAAAAAATAAATTACAAAACTAAGATAATAAAACTATTATATTGTGCTAGTCATTTAAAGTACGGTATAAATAGTATAATAAAAATTAAATTCATTAAAAAGCAAATTGTAATCAATCTTCAAAGTGCTAAGAGAAAAACCAAGCAACAGGCTGGCACAAAATGCCTCCGGGCTGTGAGAACAATAAGACAAAATGGATCCTCAACGTAAGGTAAACATACTAGTTGGACGAATTATCCCAAGGGCCATAGGCAAAGAATGTGGGCCTAATGCAAAATAGGCGAGATTTACCCGTTTTTCATCTAACTGACATTGTGTTGACGGGTCTTATGTACACGCTAACTGCATTTGTAGTTTGTATACAAATAAATGCATCAATCTAAATTTCAAAGGTAGTATTAGGAATGCATACTTGTATGCACCAAAGAAAATAATGACAAATATGTATAGTAGTTAGTGTTTGCTGGCTGCTACCTAAAATGAATACCTTTATTATATAGATCTTTATAATTATTAAGATAAAATGATGACATGAAAAATAATGCTCTGAACACTAGACTTCATGTGAAGAGTTGTTCAATATGTAAATAAGCTACGAATCTGGTTTCCCCAACATGTTACCACATCTCACAAGCAATAGTATTGATTTTGTAAATTCAAACTGAAGTTATTTAACTTGGTTCCTACTTCCTATCGCATCGAGTGCCAGCCTGCAGCCGACTAAATCTAAACGTAACATGAGCCCGGAGACGAGACTGTGCGTGTGCCTGTGTGGTGCGAGAGCACTGCGTGCAAATGTGCGTGTCACTCACGGGCGATGGCTTTCAGACGGTGGCCCAGGAGACTTGGGGAACCGGGGGGACTGTTGGAGCTGGATGCGTTCCATCCCTTGCGGTCCAGCGCGGTGTTCTGAACGGTGATCCGGTGACGGAAGTCTGGAACTCACCGGGCGACACGTTACAAACATATACATCAACTCAACTGAATGGGCCAGACAACAACGTTACAGGGTATAAACACAAAATTGTCCTTTAATTATTCGTACCATTATTACGGGCTAGTACTACAATAGAAAATATGAAACAGGTCTCTAAAAAAATGAGTTCACATATATTTACGTTTGACTTGACCTAATACAAAAATTTGTGAACTTTGCTTATCCGAACCAAATACAGATCTGAAATTTTAAACATACATCTACAAACAAATTTGTGGGTGTGTTAACATTTACATAAAAATCCATCACTATTGAAACCTGTAAGAAATAATATTGAACATGAGAAGCATTTAATTTAACAACAATAGTGTTTGTTCAACGAATATTGTTTTGAATCTCAGACATTATAAAGGCGGTGGTCAAGGTGTACTGATCCACAAGCAAGATTTCCAAATTAGGCCTACCGCAAATTATAAACTCAAAATTATATAATTTAAATTAAGTATTAAACACCAATCAAGAATAATTAAAAAATGATATGGGGTACTCAACACGTGGCTCGCTCCCTCATCTGAAGACTTTGGGGTTTTCCTAGTGCTACAAACTATCGACAGACTCATTTCTTACATGACACTAGGGGTCGAAATTAATGCTCGCCCGAGGCTAGTGAAACTTTGCTCGGGCTAGTAAAAATCTCATTTTACTAGCTCAACAGGCAAGTACTTTTTCCAGAGTTCCCAATTACCGTTAAAAGATTCTCAATATTTTGCACCAAAAACCTAATGACTTTCCAGTAGTTGTGCGCTCCCTAGTATGGAAAATCATTCTAAATGTGCAAACAAAATTAAAATCTCTTAATTTAGGCTAATCTTATTTATAATACAGTGAAAATTCGTTGGCGGTCACTCCCTAGACCCCGACCCCCACACCAACACGTCAAACCCGGCAAATATTGTGACTTAAAACATTCACGTACGATCGTTTTACATCAATACAACATATAATTGTGGGCTAGTAAAGATACTCTGAAGCTAGAGCACTATTGTCGCCACTAGCCCGGAAAAAAAAAAAAAAACGGCCCGGCAAAAAACGTTAATTTTGACCCCTGCATGACAAAGCAGTATCGTTAGAAACAGTGTTGAACGTCCTGACAGACTCACCCGACGGGAAGCTAATGTTGTTGGCCGGCTCCTTTTTGATTAGTTTGAGCCGCGAGCGTTTGAACTTTCCCCGACGCTTATTGGGCGTGGGCGTCTGTTGCTGGATGATCATCAGCAGTTCTCGCTCGAACAGATCCAGCTCCCGGGCGGCCAGCTCCTGTTCTCGCTGTCTGAGATGTTCCGCCACGAGCCTCTGCTCCAGCTGAGCCTTCGTTAGCTCCTCCTCTCTACACCGCAGCTCCTACAACACACATTATCACTTATCAGTAGGAGCAACAACAGATATTGATTGAGATTTGAAAATAATTTTAAATAAAAATAAATTCCGATTTATAGTCTACCGGCTACCCACTTGGTTACATGACTTATTTTCAGTGGAACAATTTTGCTGTTTTATCAATGGATTTGATATCAATAGTAAAAAAACTAGGCCTAAGCATACCAGTTTGGCCTACCTACTAGGCACCATCATATTGTTTTGTAATACAAAATATTTGCAAAAATGTACTTTTCAAAGCATAAATAAACACTAAAAAGTAAAAACCTTAAACTGCACATCATATTGTAAAAACAATCAAACTAATGAAAAAAAAACACCATTTCGAGCAATGGCCACACCCTTATTTTACCACTCACATTTTAAAGAGTAGCATGTAAATACTATTGACAATTGCTTCACATCATGGCCGCACCCCACTTTTTCAACTTGATAATTTTGAATAAACCCGAGGCCTATAGAATAATACTTTCTAGATGATATTATATTATTATATTATGCACATTCCATTTTACAGTACTATGAGAAACTCTTCATTAGTCGTGGGAAAACATTGTGTTCTTCAAAGGTCACACAAAACAATGCATACTCTGGCCAACCTTTTTTCTATCCACTTGTCTTGTGTAACACATTACTTGATATGTAAGTACATACCACTTACCTGGAACTACTATCATTACCTGGAACTAATTGTTACCATATCTTAACACCTACATTAGTTCCTCTTGATCTTGTCCTATATTATTTACCTAGAATTGAGTATAAAGCACAACATTTATCCCAGTACACTTATTTTCAGAATGCACTGATAGTAAATACTTGTGAAAGTCAACACATCGTTAGGAATGCCACTTTACAATGCTATCAAAACTGGTTACAACTTACAAGTAAACATTAGCAGATACTGTACAGTACTTATCTTAGGCAGTCTGTATAATTGTCAACATTGCTGTTCTAGATAAGTAAGATAACTTTTGAAATCAACAACTAAAAACACCAATGGCAATACTTAAAGGTGGAGATATAGCAAATTGTGATGTTTGTTTAGAATTTTGGATGTTTAGCAACACAATACACTACTTGATCACCGCAGGTTTGCCTTTAGTGGCATTGCAGACAAAAACACATAAATTATTCATTTTATCTTAAGCACCATTACCATTACGTATCGGTAACCATTATTGAAAGATTTTTTTTTAAAGTTGTAGATTATTGGTCTTGGTTAACTTATGAACTGAAAAACATATTACTTATTCCATTGTATACTAATGGTAATTGTTAAGTGCTTCAGTTAAGTAATTGTGGTTTAAAAAATTATTATTTTGATCTGAAGTCAAGTCAACCGCCCATTTCCGGCTTGCAACCGGTCACGATGTCTTGCAACACCACCTGCACCGCGTTAACATTACCAACGAACCGGCCACCTGTAAACTTTGCAATTTAGAAGACCAAGACAGAGCGCATCTCTTTAGATGCACCGCCCTTAAGAGTGACATTGACTCCTTGCCTGATGAACTGAGCAGGATAGAAAAGGAGGCAGTCTTATATTGGATAGCAAGACAGAAGAATGGCTAAAGAGGCCAACTTTGCACAAGAGGATTTTTTTTTTTAAATTTGTAACTTCAGACTACAAATTTATAATTATTTATTATCTACAAACGTGCACTATCTTTTGTTGTTGGCGGTTCTTGCAAATTTTACAGGGCACTATACAAGGTTCAACCAGTAAAGCTTTTTCATTGTTTAATCAAGTACCGTCAACCAAACTGATTTTTTAAAGTTGTTAACTGCTGTAAGTACCTACCATATCTGAGAAATTGTGAACAAGCGTAAATTTATTTCATTATACAACCACGCCTACTACAAAAACAAGATTACAAATTAAGCGAATAATTTGATGACAAAGAATTCTCACCTTTTCTTTCATGCGCAGTCCGAGTAGAACTTCCTCTATCTCCACCTTCCAGTCTTCCTGCATCATGTGGAACGACTCGTGCGGAGTCTGAGTGAACGCCGAGTGAACAATCTCGTCCAGAGTCAACAGGATCACCTCGAACGAGGGACGCAGGTGTGGATCCGGGTCCCAGCATGCTGAAACCACGAGGCAATAACTAGATTGATCGTTGTTGCTTAACGTCTCTATTATTGTAATATTGCTATTTGAGATGATAAGTGGTAATAGATGAGGGTGAAGGACAATTTAAAAAAAAACGTGTCTTATGCTGGACTCAAACTCACATCCCCGAAGTGCCATATGCTTTGGACCAGAGCGCCCTAATCATATGAGCCACCGCGGCCGGCGAGATGCGGAATATAACTCACTACGTTCATGGAGAAGAGTAGGGTGAATGGTAAAATCTTTGTGGGATAAGATGAAATTCATAACAAATAATTAATAAAACCTTGGTCATCTACAAAAGGAACGATGCGGTGAAAAAAGGTGTAGGCCTAGGTATGTAGTTTGTTGTTTGCGGACTTGGGGAGGAATGCTTAACTTTTCCAACAGTTACTATTTTGTGGAACTTTGAATGAATGTAACATTTCTTTTAACATTTTCAAAGCCGTAGTAAGCCCGTCGCATTATGGAGAAAACGTACAAATTCGTAAATCAACTGTCAGTCTAAGTTTGAGCTTTTATTGAATAAATATAAAAATTTGGAAAACTTTAAAGAAACTAGAAGTAACAACCCCCCATTTGAGAAACTAGGTTCTGAGGAAGATCATACTATTTACAAAGTTCCCTCTTTTTGTTACCTATTTGAGGAAGTATTTTAACTTTTAAAAAAGTGCCTTATTTTGGGAAACAAACTTGTAGACGACCGGCTGTTTAGATTACTTGGTAAGCTTTTAAACTCCACACTTATTATTTTCTCATACCATCTTGACACTTTACATACTTTAAAAAGCAATCGTAAATGTGAATCTACTTTTAACAATTCCAGAAAATACCGACAACTATCTAAGCAGTAAGCACCAATACAAACATTGACCTTGAATCTACAAAATATGCAAAACCTGTAGTTTGCACAGTACTAGGCTATGTAAATGTGCATTGGCTGTTTATATCTGGATAATCATGCTAATTGGCAGCATCAAAGAGTATCCTGCTTTTGCCATAATGGAAATAAAACATTAATTTTAAAGATCATAAATAAAATGACAGGAGAGTTCAACTCGAGCAATTTGTCTATAGTATGGTACAGTATCGTAAGTAAAAATAACTAATTTGTAGTAACTACTACGCCTTATTCGCTAAATGGTAGACTGATCAAATTGCCTTCATGCTATGAATCCCTTTGTAAAGACCTGTAATTCAATGCCTTAGAGGTATACAAAAAGATGTTCCCTGTTTGACAAAACACAACAGCAAAATCGCTCATATTGCAGAACTTCGTACTGACTCGTTCTCCGTTGCGATCCCAATACAGCACTAAGAACAACGTGAGCATGTTCCAAGTAATGGCCGAGTAAAACATTATAGGCCTTCAACTTAAAAAATATTTTTTGTCAGGCTGTAAAAATAGACATTGGTACCTAACTGAAAATGCCACACTTTGTAAGTTTTCATTCCATCAACAATTTATTTTAGGAAGAAAAACACGTAACTTTGTTTCGTTAAAGCAAAAACTTCATAGAGGTGCGTCGTGTTTCATTAAACACAATGCAACTTCAAAGTTATTTTGCTAGATTAACAAATTTACTGCTTTACATAAAAAATAATATATTGTTAGCCTACCAAGAAACTATAAAGTGCAAATAATGAAAGTGATAACATACAAGAAAAAGTAGTCCTATGTTTGATTGTTTAAGAATAAGAAAAGAATCATGGAAACCGAGGGATGTGTTTTAATTAAAGAACGGGCGTAAAGGCTGGATTCACACCAATATTAAAACATCGCAAAATTACAGTTTTTAGTCATATCTCAAGAATGTTGCAGCATTGAACAGTGATCAGACAGAAATGAGGTTTTGTCATAACTGGGGCTTATAGCATGCCTGAAAAAAATATTAAAATGTTAAGATAAGTAAGTTTTTAATTTGAAAAATTAATTAATTAAATGTATTTTTGAAATAAAGACATAGGGTACCGTACCGATTATTATATTTGAATATATTTACATTTACGATATAGTTCAAACAAAACTACATTACTGTACATGTAATTACTTTCCCTCTGTTTAGATATGACTAAAAAACTGTACCACTTTCACACAATGTCTTATATTAAAATCATTGATTCAAATCAAATGCACTTGTTTTGTTCTCCATTTTGAGCAACAAACACAAGAGTTCTAACTGATTTAATGACAAGTTTTGAAGCACTGATACTGTTGATTTAAATCATTAAAAATCTGATTTAAAGCAAAAAAAAAAAAAATAATCTGATTAAAATCGAAAAATTGATTAAAATAAAATATATCATGATTTTTTTAAATTTTTTTTTTAATAAAAATTTAAAAAATCACACCCTGCTTTCGAGTAGTTTGAATATTGGCGGGGGTAGGACGGATATGCAGTGTCAGCTTACCAAGCATGAGTTCTCTCCACGGCTCCGGACACGTGCTCGGAATGGGCAGCGTCAGCTTGTTGACGGCTACCCCGTACGCCACGGCCAGCGCGTCGATCCCCTTGTACGGCGTCTCTCCCGTGAGCAACTCCCACAGGAGGACGCCGTAACTCCAGACGTCGGATGCCTTCGAGAAGGTGGACGTCTTGATGACCTCGGGAGCCATCCAGGCATAGGTGCCCGCGGCGGACATGCGCGTAGTCTTGTAGACCTCGCGGGCCAGACCGAAGTCCGTGATCTTGAGAGTCTTGAACTGGAGGTCCTCGTGTTCGATGGGCTCGGACAGGAGGACTGAAACAAGAGAAGGAGGTTCATTAGCAGGGGTACTAACTTGCACAGCATCAAACCGAACATCACGTTTAAGCCTATTTTTAGGGATGCACACAATAATCAATAACGAAAATACTATCAAAATCGAATTGAATGTTTTCTGAAAAAAGGTTGTCTGGATTTAAACTGTATAGGCATAGGCCTAAGCTTAAAGTTAATGGAACCGTTTAGGAAATAACATTGGCATTAAGGGTAGGATAATTATACATGAGTATTTTCTTAAAGAATTTTGAAACAATTAGGGCATATTCGTACAATAACTAAATTGTTAGGTCTCCCCAGGCGCGTCGGAAGTATATTTTTCCAGGGGGGGCCAACTTTCCCAGGAAAAGTACATGCTTCCATGCATAATTCCGTAATATGCAACTAATGTCCGTGAGTCGGTGGCGTACGGACGGTACGGTGAAATATATTTCGGGGGGGGGGGGAGGGGGGGAGGACCTCCACAATAGCGCCGCAGGCAATTAAAAAAAATATTTTTAAAATGGTTTTTACATGTTTTAGAAGAAGTAAAGGGGCTTTGCTGAACGGAAAAAAAGAAAAGATAATTGCTGATTTTTTTTTTTTGTAAACCTAGTTGACTTGAAGAATATAATATTTATGCTTGGCTTTGGCTTGTATGGTTATTTCGTCATTTTTCTAGGGGGGGGGGGGCGAGAAGATACTTTCGCCCCCCCCTCCCCGGCTCCGACGCCGCTGGGCCCCCCTCCCCTCCCCCACTTATCAAAATCGTGATATCCCCTACACATGGCTCGTGGCTCGTAGTCCACTCCTACACTGTACACCCCCCCCCCAACTCTAAGTTATTACCCCCCCCTCATATCAGGCACGTAGCCTACTCCTACACCCTCCCCCACGACGCGTGCCGCTCATAGACGCGTGGGAACCTACGCACCGAGCCCGGCTAGTCAAGTGGATCTCACACGTAGTTCGCACGCTCGCTCGCAGCAAACATGCAAGGAATGCCATGTCCGCGGGCCGGTCAACTCCACACCACACCGTACAGCCGACCTGTATTGCCTTGCCATGCCGCCGTCTAACCATCTTTACTAAATAACTTTCAATTACTGCCTTGACTGCAGCGTATCCAACCACAAACAACATCTTCTGCTGCTGTAGAGGAGAGTAAAACATTCGCACAAGTGGCGCGAATTAAACTCTAGAAACGGAAACTGTAAATTTTTTTACATCTTATTTTATCATCTTTTAAATCTTGTAAAATGAAGGTAAAATGTGATTTTTTGGGGGGAAAATACTGTTGCTTTTCAGTCATCATAATTCCCAAATCACACTCGTATGTTCAAAATTACTAAAAATTTTAAAAAAAATATAACACATTAGTTATATATCATTTTCAATACAAACACGAAACACCCTCTCGAAGAGCACCTTGCAAGTTGCAACAATAGAAGAAGTTTGAAGTTTATTTGGAGCGTAAACCGTTAAGTCATTTCTAATGCGCCACTGTAGCGTAGGGGATGTGGGGAGAAATAATTGAACCAGCCAAGAGTAGGGAGAAGAAAGGGGGGTTGTTCTCACTTCGTGGTCGTCATCGTCTTTGTCACCGTTCGTGTTAT
The DNA here is from genome assembly GCA_024449915.1 of Sweltsa coloradensis. Taxonomy (NCBI): domain Eukaryota; kingdom Metazoa; phylum Arthropoda; class Insecta; order Plecoptera; family Chloroperlidae; genus Sweltsa; species Sweltsa coloradensis. The sequence goes on from JAMZAV010000926.1 coordinate 426,029, forward strand.
CATGGTCGTCGTCGTCGTCGTCGGGGAGGTCGTCAAGGGAATGTGGAGAGGTCCCCGACGACGACGACCGGCAGAGCTCGCCTCTAGTTTCGGAGAATAAAATACTCCCCTTTAGGCCTATACTAAAAAGCTGATGTTTGCGAGATGGACTTTATCTCTTTCCTCGATTTGCAGAGCTTAGGTTTGAACCAAATTTCTACCCCTGGCCCAGACGGTGGTATAAAAGCAGATGATTACCCCTTTTACCTTTACATATTATATTTCTTAGCAGAATTGCTTCAGTAAACCGCCTCAGTACGGTACGTGAATAAAATGTTGCACAGTTGAGACCAGCACAGCACATTCCAGAGTGTAATTACATTGCAGAAGAAGATTGATAGGTGGCAAGATCTTGAAGCGAGTGTAAAGAAGGTCTTCGCCCTCATCATATTATATTCCTTTTCCTGATTTCATCATTCGTTTGCCGATGCCAAGGCAAGAACAAGTGGAAACGAGAGGTGCCCGCAGAGTCGGACCGATGACGAGAACGTTTTAAACCAAACATCTGTATATCAAACTTTGTATCGATTAGAATAGTGTTATTTTTAACTTCGCGTAACACACTCTAACTCTTGTGTAGCTCCAAGCTAAGAGAAATTACATTTTTAAATTAGTAAAGAAGATTCATTGGACAAAGTTAGAAATTTATGATCATGACTCCCGTAGTAAATTATTTGAGTGTACCTAAAATAGTTACCGAAGCAATATTCAAAAACAAAAACAGATGTAAGCACAAAAACAACTTCTTCATAGAAATGCGCACTGTTGGGTACCTTCAGTTTACCCTTTCCGATTTTTAAGGGCGCGCCAACCGTTAGGTCATTATGCGTCACACTAGCCTAAGGGATGTGGGGAGGACAGACTCGCCTTTGTCATCGTTCGTATCGTCGTCTGGGAGGTCGGGAATGTCGTCGAAAAGAGGGGAAAGGTCCCCGATAACGACTGCCCGAGCTCGCCTCTAGTTTCGGGGAGTAACATACCCCCTTTGTACTACTTTACTTCCTAACTGATGTTTGCGAGATGGACTTTGTATCTTTTGTCGCCTTTTACTATCGGGATCTGCCCCGGGCCCAGACGGGGAGCCGAGTGAGATAAAAATGCAGAACTTATTCAAGTCGGCTAACAGAATGTAAGAACGGCTCAGCTCCAGCAATGTTATTAGCGTTCTACGCTTAGACGCGGGTACATCGATCCGTGTGCTCCTTTTTTCGCAGCCTCCCTCGTCAGCTGACCCGACGCATGTTCTTGCCCGACACCGCATTGGCCAGACAGGCAGGCACTTGTGTTTTACCTACTTGACTAAAAAAAAACATGTCGGGACGCGAGTGATCCCTAACTAGGTAATTTTGAATAGGAGATGGGAAAGGAATGTGCGAGGGCTGATTAAGAGGGTTCAATCCCTTGCATTCGCAGTAACTAACAACTTAGGCAAACCTCAGGAAAACTTCAGTCGGGATTGTCGGTCTCGGCGGGAATCGAATCAAGGACCTCCCGAAGCAGAGCCTCGCACAATACGGTTGAGCCAACAATGTCGGTACAGGTTGATATGATGATGATTAGGGGTGGGCCTATATGAGGGAAAAGAGTAGAAAGATCTAACAACAATGTGTAGAATATCGTCCTAACAACCCACGGCATCATACAGGAAAACGTGGTTGTTGTATTCAAGCGTCATGTGATCATATTTTTAGCGACAGCTGATTGTCAGTGTGGCGATTATTCAATGCGTTATTGCCTTGTTTGTTTCGTTCCTGTCAAGAACCAGATTGCTCCGGCGAGAAGGAGAGGCTATAGAAGATCTAGATGACCTTGGTTGCCGACGTCGCCCAATGTCACCATTTACATGATTGTTAGCATCCTGCGGATCTAGTTAGATCAAGATGGGCATCGAACCCAGAGCCAAGCCAGAGCAGGCAACCTGCTGGGGCTCGAACCCGGGACAACAGACGCCTGCTGGACTCGAACCCGGGACAACAGACGCCTGCTGGGACTCGAACCCGGGACAACAGACGCCTGCTGGGGCTCGAACCCGGATGTCGGGCGTGCGTTGCGAAAGACGCAGAATCCGGGAGAAATCTGCGCGGCTATCATGTGAAAGTTAGCGCTCGACGGCGGCGGTATTCCCAAACCCCAACCGAGCTGTGTTGTTACGTGATCGGCTTGATAAACACGACGGTGCGCGAGGTGTATCGCGACGAGCGCTGCGTGTAATTGCCGCCAGGTGCCGGGTGCGTCCGAGGCAGCTGTTTCCTGGCCCCCTCGTACACATTAATTACAGACAATGTCCGCGCATACATTAGCAATACGCCCACGCGATCTCGGCTAGGGACCAGGTGGTCCTCGCGAAGACACTACAACCAGGGCTCTTGACCCGGGCTCAAACACGCGCCCGCCAGGATCTCGGAACGAACACTAAACCAGAGGGAAAACGAAAAGTACCAAATTCTCATGTACCGAAATTTTCACCTTTCAAAAATAAAGTTTGATCTCAGCAGTGTGTCTACCTACCAAAAAACCTTACTTTTCCAGGATTTCCAAATTAAAAACCGTAGTTAACCAGACTACATGTTTTTGCTAATAAAATAAGAGAATTGGTTTGCTCCATAACTTATGGTTAGCAGTGATGTCACATTATAATGGGGGCCGGCGGCTTGCCTCCAGATTCTTTTCAAATACAGATTCGATTTGGCGAGTTTTAGAGATTGTATTATTGGCAAATTATGGAAATTTAATCAATATAACAATTTCCCAGACTTCTCCGAAAGACCAGACAGGCAGACACCCCAGTTGTTGCGAATTAATGATGAGGGAGAGGGAGGAGTTATTATTGGGGGAACATTTCAAAAGTTATTGAAACTTCGAATTACTAACCCGAGAAAGGACAAATACAAAGATTAATTTATTCAATTCTATCGTTTTCACTTTCGATATGGGCCTAGAATAGAGGGATTCATAAAAAAATACCTAACCAGATGGTTACAAGAGGAGCACATGGTCTATTAAACTACCATACTAACCGGGCATCGAACCTAGAACGGGGCTCACTGACCACTAACAGACCACCTGGCTAGAACATGTGTGAACAAGGGAACAAACAATACCGCAGTTATTTCCCTGCCCTCGAACTGACCGACCGCACATCCATCAGTGTCGCGTCATAATCGCACACGGTGTCGGAACAGACAGGTAATTAAAGGGGCATTTATTATCCATCCAGAGAAACGATGTCAGCAGCTGTCTCACTCACACACACGCGGGTTCGAGTCCCGCTTTCTTATCGTCGTCTCAATTATAGTAAAACTAAAACTTACACAGATAATTTTTTGTTTCAATTTTCCCCCCACCATTTTACCGATTATGGACAAAACAAAACCATAGATCAAATTAATGTATTTTACCTATTTACTATTACTTTTTTTAACACCTCAGAACCAAGTATATCAGGACTAGGCATACGCCTTCCCAAATTCACTAAAAATTTCGGGGGGATAGATATAGTCAAAATAGGCCGCCTACACCACTTTCAACAAAATTTTAAATTATATTATTTTCACATAAAATTCAATCTTACTAGTCGTCAACTGCATAGTTTTAGATGCTTTTATTAGATGCAAGAAAACGTTCTTTCTTGGTGGATAATCCAGAAGGTAAAGAGTGATACAATGCACGCATTAGGGGCAAGGGGCTTTCGTACAGATTCGTTCCCGAAAACGAAATTTTGGTAAATTTCTCGCTGATAGGCTATGTAGGTTCCAATACAACAGCTACCGAAAAACGTTTTCCTCTTATCAGCCCGGCTTATCATTCGCAAGAAGGAATGGAATGTGCCGAGAGATATTTATACGTAATTGCATAACCCGCGCACCCAACGACCTTGCCTTATTGACGCGATCCCCCCCCCCCCCGCCCTATAACTCGTGGGCTGGCGGGAGGAGAGGGGAGGGGTCACATGCTGTCACAAACACTCGGCTGTACCGAACGTATACTCTGTATTAATATATCGCAGTCGGTAATCGATCTTTGTATTCGGTCTGTTACAAATTAACTAGATGACTTCCCATGATGCACGATATGGTCAACAAAGCTATAGAAGAATCCTGACCAAACGGAGCTCTTCATGTGTTCCATAGCATGGAATATGCGAGAAGCGTGCAACGAGGTTCATCGAGAACAGACGGGCGTCCGATTCACCAACACAACTCGTCCTACAAGAAGTTAAATCAATATTTTGTTTTATTTTAAAATAGATCCATAGCAGTATCTCCCTCGGCAGTGGCCAGCGTAACTACGGGGGCGGCTGTACCCCCCCCCCCCTAAAATTTGGTCAGAAGGGGCGAGGGGCACAATTTTATGGCAAGATTTGGTAAACTTTAAAACTGACAATCTTTATAATTTTATAAATTATCGACGAAACCACAGTCCACACTAAAGCCTAGTAAAATACCACCTTTTGCAATCGGCCCCCTTTGGCACACTTCTCCAGTAACAATGTTACATGGGCAGATATAAACAATGTCCCCCCCCCCCCCCCCCCCCCAAAAAAAAAAGCAACCTGGCTTGTTACGCCACTGTCTCTCGATTTCTCCAGACACAAACAAGTCAATGTTGGCACGGCCAACTGACATCACAGATGTGCGATGTACAGAATCAACGGAAACTGATATGAAGGTTTCGAGAAAAAAAGGATATGGTAAATAACTAAAAAGCCTCAAAATTATAAATATGTATTTTTTGGCTTTATGCACATCGACTTTAGATAACAAGATGTGCGTGTGTGTACACAATAGCCCATTCAGTGGCGGATCCAGGGGGGCACGGAGGGCAGGACCATCACCGTAAATAAATTTGCAAAGGAGGATAATGCGGGATATTGTTTATTAGTGGTGTGATCGGCTGTTGTCAGAAGGTATTTGAAGCTCGATCTCGCCATTAAAACAGTCAACTCGAATCCTAATTTATGTAAATCGGACTCTGAAACTTTTTCCTTGTGATGCGAGTAAATTCGGACGTAGACGCGACTTTCACGACGTAGCCGATCGTGTTGTTCTAGCCGGCAACCGTAAGAAAACAAGCTATTAGGTACAACAACCAAGGCCGAGACGAAGAAGTCGCTTGCACACACGACGTTCGTAAAGGTTATGTTTAGAACAACAACGGATGTCTCGGGGGCCCGTCCATGTGGAACGAGAGATGTGGGTTCGATGCTGAATTAATTAAATCCCACAACAGGGGAAAGGAATTCAAAAATTACAAATAAAAAATATTTTTCATATTGCAAATTTTTATTTTTCACAACTTATCTACAGGGTTGGCTTGGTCGCTTTGATTTAAAGTCCCCCACTGAAAATCAGTTACATAACTGAGTGGGTAGACTCTAAATACAATTTATTTATTATTGTTTATTTATTAAATGAGGTAGGGTCTGCCTATGACTGGCTACGAGGATGAACGGGTGATATGAATGATGGACGTGGAAACCCCATGCTGGGCAGCTCTAGCCACACAGGTGACTCGAGAAGACAAACTTCAGCGCAGAAACCGTGCACCCTAGTTGAGTATCGAGGTAGGGGAAATAAGTGGGAATGAACGTTCCATTTCAGTAATTGTTGCAATTTATGTTTTTGGCGCCAGCTTTAAACTTTTTCCCATGGTAATTAAACCCCCCAATAAAAAAATACCTAAATATCCTTCGTTTACGTTTTCGTGAGCTAATTATTGAAGTACTGTTTTTTTCAACCCTGTGATTGACTCAGTATTGCCCTCCCTAGCTCAAAGGGTTCTCGACACTTGACAGAATCTCCCCAAGAGCCCCCGTATCGAACCACGAGCGGTGAGTGAGAAGATCATTAGGACATTCAGCCCCTGTCACACGCGCCAGTGACAGAGAGGGTCCTAGGTCAGTGACTGACACGATGATGTGTGACGTCGCCTTGACGTGAACGGTGTTTACATCTACGTGTCTCGGAACAATGGCATTGTCTTGTCTCCCTCTAGGCTCAAAGGGTGTGAGGGGGAGGAGAGGGGAGGTGATGTATCTATCATCTTCCTAGACCTAGAGACTCTCGAGTCTCAACAATAAGCAGTAAACTCAGGCCAGCAAGCAGAACAAACCCTCTCAAGTCATAATATGCAGAGTGAAATCGTTTAACGCGTAAACGTTCGTTAAACGTTTATGAAAAACGACTAATATAGGCTATAGCTTTAAAAAATAATAACAAATGCACTTATTAAAGAATATTTTGTGCAGGTTTGATTTTCGGTAAGTTATAAAGAAACAAGAAGAAAAATATAATTAATTTTGTTTTCAATTGATTCATTTTTTTAGAAAGCCCTTGACAGTTTTCACGGCCCTTTCAAAACGTTTGAGTATACAGAGTCGAGGAAATTTCGGTTTCTTAGCCAAGGTATCTTAGATCCCTGTGGTTGGATCCAGTCCAATAAGGACCTGCCCCCCCCCCTCCCCTCCCCTAGTATTAGTTCAAGTTGCATTACCTAAGGTTAGGTTAATCGCAGTGGCGTAACTACGGAGGGTCGAGGGGGAGGGGGGGGGAGATCGCCCTCCCGAAAAACAAGGGCTAGTTACGCCCCTGGAACTTCATCGTCATCCACAACCATCCCTCAAACCCCATCGTCTCGATGAGCTCGTAAATACGAGACGTAAGCGTCAAGTCGTACATCAATTAATCAGCTGGTACACGAGAGTTAGCCCAAGTGATCATGCATATTTTAGTCCCGAGCCCACGTTACGTAAGCAACGTCTCGCCGTCCGTGTGAGAACAAGAGCGCGACAATCTCGAGACGATATCTTAATTCTTATCCTAATCAAGCAGAGTTAGTGGGAAATGAACACAGACGCCCACGCAGCGCATTCTTTCTTGGCGTGCTACTCAATCCACTCGGGCTGCTCGCGATTCACTTGGACTTACAGGGGTTCGATTCTCGGGCAGATATATTAGTCAATCTTTGCGGGTAGGATAATACTACCGATAAGCGTCGTTTCAAGATTATCTTGAGGCAGTTGAGTGTTATAATAAGGTGGTCATTACTGTCCAGGGTTCGAACCCGATACGACCTATTCATCAATCAATGTGAATGTTGGGGTTTTGTGTTTATTGTAGTTCTGCTGTGGGCTCGATTCCCGTTCCGAACTAATTTCCACTTCATGATACTTAGTGACTTACGCTCTTCGCACCAACACCAATAATTTAAAAGTACCAAGTGGCAATAATTACCCCCCTACCCCTCCCTCAAGTCGCAAGTTTTACAACCTAGTTTTGGAAACAAAAATGCGCTTATTTATTCACAGAAAACAAAACGACAATTCCAAGCGATAAACTTGGTGACATTTTTTCTTTTACAAAGTTGATACACATAAAACGCGACCATCCGAAAGAGATGCGCTACCACGTGTGCTACGTGCAAGCAGCGTGCGAACTACGTGCAGACTACGTGCAAGCTCAGTGCAAGTTACGTGCAGACTACGTGCAGGCTAACGTGCAAGCTACGTGCAAGCTACGTGCGAGCTGCAAGCTACGTGCAAGCTACGTGCAGACTACGTGCAAGCAACGTGCAGGCTACGTGCAGACTACGTGCAAGCAACGCTGCGCGTAACAGACACCGTGGCGGTGACTGCGACGGCCACGGTCTACTAATGAGAGATGTAACAGGTATCATCGTCTCACTTTCAGGCGCGGAAAGTGAGACGCCGGTCATACCCGCGACAACCACGTGCTCCCACACACATTTCAAGGCACCAAATTCACTTTCAAACCTCGGCTGAAACTCACATTTTTTCGAACTGACCAAAATCGCATACAAACATAAGTTATAATTTTGTTCTTTTAAAAACATTCGTATTTAGAGTCTACGCACTCTGTTTTAGTTTTAGTTTTAGGGGTGCCAAAGTACTGCCACACCCTTGCTGATTGCAGAGAACAAGATCTCAGTAAAAAATAAATAAATGTTTAAAAATAAATTAACACATCGTTCCCTTTGATAAAAAGGCTCTTCCAAAACCATGCATTGTCTCTAAATGTGAATCTTCTTGATACAAATTTTAGCAATCTTAGAAACATAAGTGCAATATTGTTGTACCCTATACCATAATGGTAAATATACTATTGAAATCACTTCCTACATTTACACGAATTGCGGGAAACTGAGAAAATATTACCGAAACTAACAAATTGTAAGCCCGAAACCGACTGACTGTTCCACGTCTTGTGGGTATATGCTCTGCGTGGAGTTAAAAGTACCCCCAATGTGCTTCACACCCAAAAGACTACAAAATATATAAACCTCGAAACCCTTTGGGCACATAAAGGGTAATTAGTTACCTGTGCGGATAGGGGAATAGACTCCCCAACCAAAACTCTCAGTCGGGGCTCTGGGGGGGTAATGGATACAGGTTGGAGGGTAGGCCTATACATTCGAACATTCGAGAAGTAACTTGTAAGACGTTATTCGTCACGGTGTTACGGAAATAGAATTATTCGTACGATGTAGAGTGTCCCATTATTAACACAGAATATAATTTGTCCGCAGTCAACAGCCGTCAGTTGAGGGCACCAAGGTTCGAATCCCACATACGCCCCACATTCTTGTGATTGTGCCCCGTCCCCGTCCTCAATCCAACAAACGTCTCGATCAACGCCAGATAGTGAATAAGGAGAAATAATGTGATATTTATATGCATGACACAAATACATTTTTTATGAGAAGCAAAGTATTTTTTCATTTACGCATGCTTGTTTAAATGATTCCAAGTAAAATGCACAAGAAAGGAAAAAAAAGACGCTCAGCCTCTCGAATGTATTAATTTAGTAATTTTCGAAAACATGAAGTAGTCAACAACAGTTCAACAGTACAGTTTTCACCCTTCGAAAGATAATTAAAGTTAAACCCTTATCAATCGTACATGGCCCAATTTTTAATTTAAATCACACATTTTTCTTGCTAGTCCTTGAAGTCCATACAAAAGTGTACGGTAACTTTAAGTCGATGTTTCCATATTTTAAAATATCAAAATTTTAAAAACAAATATGTACGAAGATAGGCATCACCTTTTTGAGTAAGCATACACAAATTCCTCTGGATCGAAAGTTCGAAAAGGTACGAAAGCACATTTCCGCCTAGATTGTTCCCCAGCTAATTTGATTGTGATTTCGAGCTTGGTCGTATACTAAGTTGTTAAAACGTTTAAACGTCCACCGGGTTGGTTCTAGCTCCGCAGGTCATGTGAAAGTAAACCTCGTCCTCCTCGTAGGCCCAGCTCGGGGAGGCTTGATATCGATCTCGCGAGCCGGGTGACGTTAATAAGGAATGAGTGGCAGAAGGAGGAGAGGGGGGGAGTTGATGTCAGGTATTATGAACTCCTAGAGATGTGACCTTTCAGTCAGCTGATCAGTCACCCAGAGTGCAGGCCAATGCTCGGGGAACAACAACTAAGCCTCCAGAGAGTAGAGATTGTTCTCAATCTCGGCGCGGAGTCAACAAGTATTCACGTCATCACTGCCATGTGATCGATTTTCAGAGTTTATTTGATTAAATTAGGGCGCGTCAACCGTTAGGTCATTATGAGTGCCATTTTAGTTTTGACCAGGGTTGTAGGGAGGAATGATCCGTGTTGGGACGGATTCAGCCATGGGTACGGGAAGAAAAGGGTGGGTTTGTCGTCTTGTCAGCGTATAGGTGTTGTTTCGTTGGAGAGGTCACCGAGGGGAGGGGGGCTTCGTCCACTAGAGTTTGTCTCGGGAGTGAAATACTCTACTTACTATTTGATGTTGTCGAGATGTACCGGTACGTCTCTTATGTCTTTTCTCGCCTTGTACTATCGGCAGAGAAATACCCTAGGTCAAATTCTACTCCTGGCCCAGACGGAGTGCCATTTGGTCGCTTTTCACTCTTTTCCCTCTAGCTTTCGTCGCGATTAGCCTTTAGAGTGCAGACAGGGACCATTAATACCATACCAACAACACTGCTTAATATCGTCAAGAACAGAAGTATAGGCTACATTGGATAACTTTAATCGAATGTAAGTGGAGAGATGTTATTATGGTCTAATGGAAGGAAGCATTTTCTTCCTTGCCTAAGAAGATCTTTGGAGATGAATCCACCAGAGAAAACAAAACGCCAATTCAACACCCCGACTTATGACTTCACTTCGGACAGAGAGTCGTCCGAAAACAATTATTCCAAGTGTCACGTTGATGAGACACTCCCTTCTCATAGCAGGTTGCAGAAGGCCCAGGGTTCGAACCTATTTACTGCCTAAAAGATCCTTCCAGAGTAGAGTATGAAGGGGGGAGGGGGGCTTCCCACTCAATCGCACACGACCTCCATTGTTATTGAAACCTCAACGTTTTTTAGTCCACATTGCCTGCTTGTGTTAAGAAAAAACGTGACAATCTCATTAACACTTCCTAGACGTTATGCGTACGTCGCAAAGAAACTGCGAAGTAACAAGTTAAGGCTTACTTAGCATTTTATTTCTCCAAGACCAAGAGTAATGTGGGTAAGTAGGTACTGTTTTCGTGGACTTGTTTGTCAACTGTTTATGTCTCAAGGTTTCATTCCGTGGCGTGACGCGCGAATAACTCAGATGGGAGAGGTCACTAGTTCGAGTCTTGTCATGGGGCCAAAGCTGCGGGGTGGGGGACTTGCAACAGCTGGCTGGTTTGAACCCTCACTTGAAGGGTTGACAACAATTTGAAAGAAAATTAATAAGAATAAGTACTTATTTTAAAATGAAACTATATTGAAACACGCATATTTATATATGCGTTTTAGCCACATTACTGATCGCTCGGCTGACTGACCCACAGGTGTTTAAAATTTCGAACAGTTGTCACGAAAGTTGAAATAAAGAGCTATACTTTTCTAAAATCGGTAATAAAACAATTTAAAAAAATAAAATGATTAGCCCTACACGATTTTTGATTTTGTGAATTTTTTGTGGCTGATTAAACAAAATTTTGAAAATCTACGACTGTAGGGCTGTCCATGTAGGCCCTATGCTTTATTGACAACTTTGCCAGTCGTATTTCAGATGGTTCTACTTCTGGGCGAGCGAATAGCTATATATTTGCCACGTGCCACTGTTCTTCCGAGGAAAATGATTTAAATAACTTGCGATATTGAAGGCGATGATATCACATTTGGCCTCGTGTTTATTTCTCACTATTTTTCTCACAATAACAGTGAAAACTTCAATTAAAATAAATACACGTGTTAGTAGTTCTAGCATAAGCAGGAGATAGTTAGCTCGATCCTCGGGGGAAATTAGGAAGGTATAGGTTGGTTGGACTTGAACCACGTGAAACCACATTATATCCTAGTCAAGATGGGAGATCACCTATTCATTCTATTTTGGGAGATCCAACACATCATCCAGGTGTGATAGCTCACATAAATTCTCGTCAGATAAGACACCCTGAACAAGGGTAGAGTTAGTAGGGGGTGGTGAGGGAAGTGGGGGGACACCGGGGAGAAAAATACTACACTTTCACGAGTCTGCCGCAAATCACTCGGGTGGAACCCCATGAAAACTACCATCAGCAATAACATCCCATCACTATTTTGTGCACCACGCGGTCTGGATGCAGAAACACCGAGCACAGAGCAAGTAAATCGCATAAATTAAATAAATAACCTTACAAACGTATTTCTAATAGAGACGGTAGACGGGTGTGCTCATCATAAGTGATGTCATTACGAAAGGTGTTTTATAAGGAATTTACATTTTATAACAAGTGTTCAAGTAGGTATATCGTAATACAACAGGTGAACAACTTTTCCATGAGGACGGGTTATTCCGTGATTAGCATTTTTTATTTCTAGCACGATGGTAGTAGCTGTAGTAAAATCGGAGACGTACGTGGTCAATTGTAATTGGTAAAATGGTAAAAGTACCATTTTCTATTGAAAGTTGTTATCAATTCAATGGTTACTATCTTTGCTCGGATTATCCGAATAGGTCTATAAAACGTCGACTCTCTCGCTCGACCGTGTTGTCCGCCTAGACACTAGTAAGTCACATCGAGCTAACGACGCCGACCATAGACGACGCCTGTAAATGTCAGACGTCTTGTCGTCAACACGGGATCGAACTCGGCCTCCCGGTAGACGAAGGGAGGGGGAGGGGGAGGGAGGGCGCAGGTACTGACGACTCTTCCGTCAATACGTCTCTCGTAATCGACGTCACGTCCCTATACGCAGTGTTGGGCAAGTTCCAGCAAAAAAGGAACTTTTAAAAGTTAAGTCACCTGGCCTTCAAATGGAACTTTTAAAAGTTACAGTTCCTTCACAAAAAAAGAACTTTTGAGCTCCTGAAATAATAAAAGTTCCTGGTTAAAAGTTCGTTCCTTTATCAGATAAATTATGATGTACATAATATTTTGGTCGCGATATTTTAGCCCCGTCGTCGCAAGCAAATATGAAAGGTTCATCAATCGAGGTTATGACTCCTAAAAATGATATTCTACTGTTTTTAATCAACTAATTTTTATATTTATATCAGCTAAATTCGTTTTCAGTTGTATAAGCATGGTGGGTTTTGTCATCACAAAGAGTGAAAGGAACTTCTAAAACTTTATTAAAAGTTAACAAAAATTTGTAACTTTTGTGTTATAAGTTCCTCTAACTAAAAATGTAACGCGTTCCTTAAAAAGTTCCCTAAAAAAGAACGCGTTCCTAGGAGCGCGTTCTTTTTTAAAAGTTCCTACCCAACACTGCCTACGAGATGCCAGCGACACAACATGTGTCATGGTGGCGAATTAACGACGCTCGAGGAACAATAATAAACAATAATTCTGACAACCGTTGACGAGTTTGATGAGTGAACTCCATCTACTACACAGACAAACGGCGATTCACTACGTGCCCATCTCGTACTACTGGATCTTCCGCGAAGAGGGAGTCACCACGGCCAGCTGGATGACAGAAGAGATTACAGCTGCACTTGTACTCTGCTAAAACAGTGACTAAAACTGAATACTTATCGGGCAATGTTAATTGCGTCTGAATCGACCACATTTTCTCTCCCGTCCCGTTTGGTCGTGTCGTGGGAACAGTGGAAGTGGGCTAGGCTAGGTTGCATTCTCCGCGGACGAGGTGAAAACTAGCCACCGGAACTTGGCGGAGACCGCAGCATATTTTACAGTGGCGGACAACAGAATCAGGTGGGGAGACGCTCCCAGTGGTGTGTTGCTACAATACAAGTCGGCATGGGAACGCATGGTTTTGGGCGCGCCAACCGTTATATCACTAGGCGCAAGTCGTATCGTTGTAGTTGTCGTCGTTAGGGTGGTCGTCGAGGGGAGGGTGGGTCCGTATAGGGTTCCCGAAAACGAGGTCCTGCAGGAGCTCGCCTAGCTCGCTTCGGCAAGTAGTAGTTTGACAACAAAATTCGTGCACCAACGGTTATTATAGAAATCTATTTTTCTTATTGGAAGGTGGAAGCTAAAGGTGTTTAGAAACTTTATACTAAAACAAGATTTTCAAAATTTAATTTTGCACAAGATGTGCAGGCAGGCTACACTGAATTGTAAAAAAACGACATAATAGCCGATAGTGAGGTTATGTCCCGAAAAAATTGCTGTTTTAATAAAGGTAGGCCTATACTCTTATCATTTTGCCAACTTTCATAGACTTTTTTTATGGTTTTGACCCTAGGGTAATTACAACAGCATTAAATACGAAATTGTTTTATTTGCACACATATACCATCATTCCCCTTGAGGATTAGCCCGAGACCCGTTCAGTCCAATCCGCCGAACGCGGGAGTGGATTGAAATATCGACTTGAACCAGGGTCCGAACATATAAACTTAATTGTGATTGGAAAATATTTAGAGTATGTTTTTCTCTAGGTCATGTAGGCCTACAAAATACAAAACAGCATAATACGTCAGTCCATATAAGCATATTGATCGCGTTTCTCTAAATCTGGAATTAAACTAATTGCCTGCATGCTACCTACAGTTATTGATTAAGCTGCAAGTGCATGACAGTATGTGTTTTAATTGCATACACGACAACGACCTCAACCACGATGTTATTATTTCAATAGGGAAGGACACTTCAGAGGGAAACGAGAGGCAAAGGTGTCACACTATACCTTTTATCACGTTTGAATTTTCCGATCGGCACCTTATGGAATTAACATAAAAAAATAAAAATGTGATCTCAGAAAGAATCAATTACAAAATGTATATTTTTTGGTAATTTCGAATATCTTCATTGGGTGGTGATGTACTTGTGGTGGTGGTGCTGGTGTACCGGGACACAATGCAACAGTTAGTTCTCCGGGGACATTTAAAAGTAGCGCGAACTAAAGAAAGTTATATCAAATAGTACACAACCATCTCCCGAGCTCAGACACCCATCTTGACAACAATCTCCGCTTCCCTCGACATTCAAACACCTGAACTTGATGGATCCCCTCGTTATTAGATCATTGCAGAATACCTCATGGACTCCCCCGTGTACCAAAAGAAACCAGTAATTGAAAGTCATTGACTCTGGCTAGGAAGGACACACACGGGCTAATCTCAGGACCACGTGACTGACTGACTGACTGACTGACCACAACACGGACCCGGGTTCTAGCCCCGGCTACCACGCCGCTACAACCAGCACCGCGATGTAACCCACATACCGAGATAGCAAAGTCATTGACTCTGGCTAGGAAGGACACACACGGGCTAATCTCAGGACCACGTGACTGACTGTGACCACAACAACACCGTCGCGCGGGCTGCTAATGAAACGATCGTCCACCCCAGGTATGGTGATGGGGCCACGCTGGGTTACCAGTTACCACTCGGATATGTACCTTGTTCGCGCGGATTGATTACAAGTATAGATGAGCTTAGGACCGATAACATGACAGGTGTCAGACAGGGAGACGAACCCGGAACCGATAATACGCTGAGCCTGAACTCGTAACGTCTGCACATCACAATCCGAACATAGATTGACTTTGACAGGTCATTGTGTTTTTCAATTGAAGAATGGAGTTTCCACTCAAACTTTTCCAAACCGACTTGAAAAAGTCAGTCTACCATGTGTAAAGCGGATTCTTCGTCTTTTACAGAACTCAACAATTTGATTGGTGTTGTTTCAAACTACTTTCCAGGTCATAATTTTCATACACAATAATAATGAAGTATTATAGTTCAAAGAAGAGGGGTTCGAAACCTCCAAAACCAAACTGTTACTTTCGTCTATCCGATCCTAATGTTGATTTGAACCTTCCTTAACTTTCTCGTGTTTTAGCGTGGACGGTGCGCCACTGTGCCCGCTTCCCCGGAAAGGAAGTCCAGGGTTCGTCTCCCGGGCAGGGGGGGACAAGGTTACACGAGCCTCACCTCACCTGCCGATGTTTACCTACGACCGGTCCGTCGCACATTCTCACACTGTGTCAGGCAGACTTGCCAAGAGAAATAAAACCATAAAATCATTTTAATCAGACTGCATTCTTGAAAAGAAATCCATCCACCCGAACGATTTCGTCCGACCGTTTGATGCTGCTGTGGTTAGCTACTGCGCGGCGCTGACAATTTATTGGTAGGACATCGCCGTCTTCGTCTGTCCTCCGAGCGGTGAACAGGTTTCGTTGATTATTTTAATTGGGCGCGCGGCGGGATCCGGTTCTAGGAAGAGTTGCGACCTTGGTTTATAATATTGGCACGTTGGTGTTTCTGAAGAGGAAAATAAAATAACCCTTTCTCTCGCGCAGCTGTTGGATGGGGGTGCCTGGCGGCGACCCCGCCACGAGACTGGACACGACAAGACAAGACACGGCAAGTCGCACGGTACCAGAACAACACGGCGCCCGCGGTGGACAACCCAAGGACGCGGGTTCGAGTCCCATTAAAACATGAATTTTCCGATATATTTCCTTCTCATCTCACAAACAATTCTTTATCATCGTATCGATTATGTTGGACTGGTACTTATTGCACTCGGGTGGGGCAAAAAGAGCATATTTTTCCAGAACTCGACATTGACCATTATTTATTGTAATAGGCTTAGGCCTACAGTTTTTTTTTATTTAAATCAAATGATTTATTAATAAAAATAATTAATTTAAATTAAATGCACTTTTTCTTCATTGAGCAACAAACACAAGAGTTCTTATGACTTATGCAAAGTTTTCCTTAAAATAATGTTTGAATTATATTTTCTGAAACGCTTGTGAAAGTATTTGATCCACTCACCAACTTGACAAGTTTTGGAATACTGATTTGTTGATTTATATCAATAAAAATCTAAATAAAATAAATCATGATCTTTTATTTAATAAAAATTTTAAAAATCACATACCGTACCCTGGTTTATTACCATAACGTAGGCCTACTTGTGAACTACAGTAAATAATAATAAATAAAGTGAATGAACCGGTTCGAGTCCCACCAAAGACACATTTCCTCAACGTCACTATTCGCCATTGACATTTTCACTCTCATAGTCTCCACATTATTTTGTATTGCACGAGGGGACGATTTTTTTTTAGCAAGAGTCAGACATTATTTTCCACAACCTTACCTGTCCACTACTTTGGTTTGTATATTTGGTTTAAGGGTGCGTCAACCGTTAGGTCATAATGCGCCACTCTAGCGGGGGAGGAAAGCCCCATTCGTGTCTTGTCAGAACCAACCACGGGCTGTGGGAGGAAATCTGGGTTCTCACGTCGTGGTCGTCATAGTGTTTGTCGACTCGTCGCACGTGTTGGCATTGTCGTTGGCTATGGTGGCTGAGCAATCGGAAACCAAAGGACATGGGTTCGAGTCCCACAAAATAAAATATTTTCCTATTACATTTAGGCCTAAGCGGGTAACCTGTGACCTGTCCATTACTGGGCAGTGGGCACTGGGCAGGTTTTGGTAGCCTACTTCTACTTTGCAATCATCCAGAATAAAAGAATTCACACTATAGCCTAGGCCTAGGCAGATAGCCAAATCATGCCTATTCAATTTTGATCATGCCTGTTGGCCAGTAAAAAGGTCACTGTTTTTATTACCGTCCGTAGGTCTAGCATTAGGTAGGTATCAATCAATAATACAGTCACCTTAGTTCTTAATTTATTGTTGTGCATTCCTAAATGACAAACACCGGTAATTATCGAGGAGAAGATATTGGGTAAACTTCAAAATATCACAAAATAGTTAGGCCTACGTAGTTTTGGTGTGCGTGTAGCTACACGTGTGTTTTGACATGCGTACCTACTGAATCTATAAATAAATAGGAATTTAGCAATCTTTACGTAAATTTTGAACAAGTCAAGATGTAGGCCCTAGGCCTACATAATATGCCCTCCATGTTGGGATTAGGTAGGCCTAGACCTATAAACCTTCAAAATGGCGTGTGGGTTTGTGTATGGTGGTGGTTTGTTGACTTTGACAGTGCATTACATTATAAATATTTCATACTCATTGTTGCTAATTTGTGCATTTGCCATTTGGTTCATTGTAAAGTAGGCTATTAAGGCTATTGATCATTAGGCTACAATATGTAGGGGGGCCTACACAAAAACTAGGCCTACCTATAGGGCCTTGTGAGATTTATTTTAAGTTTACCCAACAATATCCTCTTCTCAATAATTAGGGCTACCCAAACACATTGTTTACTGGAAGGTAAAAAATAAAATAAATAAATTGTATTTCAAGTCTACCCACTCAGTTATAGAGGCCCCTAACTGATTTTCAGTTGCATTTCAGATGTTGTTTAACGTTGCAATGCATCAGTGTTGTCCATTCACTTTGTTTTTGGCATGAACAAGATTTTCTAAAACTTGGTAGGCCTACCTAACACAGTATGCATTGTTATGTTGAAAATGATTTAGGCCATAAGTAAGTTTTGGTATGCCAACTTAGTCAAACATTCCAATGACGTAAACCTACCTATTTTTTTTTTAAAGTTACAATCAGCAATGTCAAACCGAGGTATTGGGTAGGCGCTAGCTCATGTGCACTTTGTTGACATTTACATGATTTGTGAAACCTACTAGGCCTAGTTTGGAGCTGTTTTTTAACTAGAATCAATACAAAAATGGAATCATTTTGCAGAGGGGTAGCGTAGGCCTATGGTCTGCACGTAGGTAGTCAAGGCCCTACATTTTTAAACAAACATTTTATATCTTTCGAGTTCCCGAATCGTAACAGTTGCGGTGGACTAGACTACAGCTTGCAGATAATTTGTGGCGGATCTATCAATATGCCTAGGTAATTGGTTGTGAAATTCTGATTAGTTAGTACTGAAAGGACCGATTTTCAAGACCCAGGCTGTTGTGAACTGTTACCAAAGGTCTACCGTACACAGATCAAGACCGACACTTTGAAGTTTTTAAACAACATTTGTGAACTCACCATTGGAAGACTTGAGGTCCCTGTGTATGAGTGAGATGGGTGCCCCATTGTGCAAGTACATCATGCCACGAGCTATCTGAATAGCCCAATCGACCAGAACATCTGGACGTATCTTGCGCCCGGCTAGCACTCGGTTGAGCGATCCTCCTCTCGCGTATTCCATAACCAGACACAGATTTGGTCGTTCTAAACACACACCCTCTAGTGATACAATGTTCTCGTGTTTGAGCAGCCAGAATAGTTTGGCTTCTTGGAGTACGTTGTCCATGGTATCGGCAGGATCCTCATCGGGATCTTGTCGGGCGGCTTTAACCGCAACCTCGTGACCTCTCCAGAAGCCTCGATAGACCTTCCCGAATCCACCCACCCCGATGACCTCCTCCAGATCCAACTCGGTGAAGTCGATCTGCGTTGGCCGAATGTCTCCGATGACCGAACTCACGTGTTCCATCCCGTCTTCTTCGGCCACGAAGTTGGCGGGGAATATTCCCACCTTGTCGCCAATCTTCCCGGTCCACCATCCCTCGTCTCCGGAGATCTTCGAGTCCTTGGAAAGTACTTCAACGATCTCACCTCTTCGCAAACTGAGTTCGTCTTCACCCTGGGCCTCGTAGTCGTAAACCGCAGTCCACAAAGACGAGACACTCTTACGGGGTGAATCCTGCGGCCGGTGGAACGGTGCAGGGGGGCGCCCTTTGACAGGGCTGCTTTGATTGGATGTCTGCTGGGACGTGCTCGTCGTCGTTGGCGTCGAAGGGGTACTATACACATCCTCGCGGCCATTCAATCTCCCGTAAGCCGACTTAAGATGTTCCATGGACGTCAATAGTGGAGGCATTCGTTGCTTTCGGGATGGATTCGGGATCCTCCCGCCAAGAGTGGATAAGCGCACGATTCAAAAATACTCGTGTTTGTCAGGAAAGTGACTACAGACCCGGCCAGGTGGTTACTATTATTATGACACTTGCCTTGTGATGGGCTTGCTAGGCCTGGCACTGAAACAATCATAAAGAGAGGCGATCTACTTATCATGGCCTGAATTCATTGGCAAGAGAAACACGCAAAGAATGCTAATATTAAACACACACGGTACATAATCTATAACATAATTACTTATATTTCGCAAGATAATTCACGAATTCTTACTAGAATCTCACTAAATGTCTACAGAACACGTATTAAACTATCACTAACATCCGCCATGTTGAGTGAACTCGACTCGACCACTTTGGAGTTTTGACCTTTCAAACAATACCCGTGCTGCGACCTAGCGGTATCGTTTCGAAACTCCACCACCGCGAAATTTAAAAGTTATTTCCAGTAGTATTTCAAATGTTGGAATTAAATCTAAATTAAAAATTGACTTCCTTGTTAAAGGGGTATTTAACCGCTAAACTCAAAAAATATATTTCATTCAGGCTAACAAGTAATGAATTTAGCAATCAACAGAAAAATTATTGGGTCCACCATGACCTCCCAAAAAATTGTCAAACATGAAATTTTTTGATCTAGGTCCCATCGGCAAAAATCTCCCATAAGAAATAACATGGGGACGATCTTTATGACCCGTGACCTTGGAGGATTTTGATCCAAAAAAATATTGGCCATTATTGACGTACACTACAGCCGTCTACAGCCTTTTCTATAAATTCTCTATATTTTGTTTTGTAATTTGGGCAAGTGGTTCGGTCAAAATATGCTGATTACCAAGACGGGGTGTGATTTTGGAATGCATATTTTTGCGTGTTTGAGGGTATATTTGGGCACAGTTTCAAGACACGATGGGATAAAGGGGCATTTTAGATTGGTACTATGCTCTAGTATCTATGTGGACCAAAAAAGTATCAGGTTAAAGCCGATTTAAGAAATTTTCCAAAACACCAATTTTCACAAATTTCTGGATCAAATAAATTAAAAAATTCGTGATAAATCACAGATAAAAGATATAATTTTTTAAACGATCATTTTAGTGTAGTATTGTGCTATAGATCACGTAGTAAAAAAATTTTTTGGGGGTTTTTAGCCCCTTTAAGAAGGATATTATTATAATATTATTTGTTTATCAAATAAAAAGTTATTGAACCATTGCCGATTGAAATACCAACAGAATAACACTTCATGCAATCAATAATAGTTGGGCTCAACACAACCATACATTTTTAAGCACAACAAAGTACCCAATAATGGTTTTTATTATATCTTGGTTTCTAGGCAATATCCAAAATTTAACGATGGTGTTTATTACAGCCGGTTAATGGATCACTCCTTAATCTTCAGGTTTCACAATGGTGTTTGTCACGGCAGAAGGGATAACTCTCACCATCGATAACTCATTTTCTATCAAATTCGATAGTTCACGGTTACTAACAATAACAAACATATCTAACCAGATAAATCTAGCGATTGCCCGGTTGGATGAAGACGCATTCTTCCTAACAATTTCTGTGAACTATTCAGAAACTGATCGCCTCACAACATGGGATATCATTCCCGTAGTAAAACCATTGATTTCACAAATAAGGATCCTTCCAGCAATTGAAGTGCCACGAAAAAGATTTACGACCAATATCAGGTCGATAGGAATAGAGGTTTGTTATTTATTACTACTATACATAAAATAATACCCCAAAGATTTTGAACAGAACATTAAGTACATAATTAATAAAAATTTACACTTTGTGTAGACTAAAATAGCTACAACATAAAATTGAAGTCTTTATTTTTGTTGTACAATGATGTTCACTGAAGCAATGAACAAAAAGCTTAACAATTTTGTGCAAACATTCCACCAAACAGACAACAATCTTTCTTTTCTAATTTGAGTTGTGAATATAAAATCTTTACAATAATGGAGTTGAAAGTGAACAAAATTCAACTGATTTAAAAAAAATCAATTAGCTACGGTGATAAATACTAATTTTACAAGACCAAGATTTACAGAGGAATAAAATTTGAATTCAATTAAAATTTAAAAATAAAATTTAGGATATGTGTTCCAGGATGCAAGGAAGAGTTTTTAGGGGAAAAACAATTTACGGTAGAGATAACAAATTCATCCTTTAAAGGACGACTTACCACGTAAAATTATCCAAAAATAAAATAAATAAAAATACAAAATATCCCAACTCTTATCTTATATTACCGTAATGATACGTATTTATTTATCTAAGGTCTAACGTATTCAAAATATTATAACTGTTTTATAAATGTAAATATTCTATTTTGTTAAATGCAGGATGGATTTAACCAGCCTTACCAAATTGCTCTGACACCAGGAAAGAGTCACCACCTTACCAACGATATTGTCGTCCACCTTATGTCTCGTTCAGAGTGTTCCGACCAAGGCTCAACAGATGCACGCAAAGTCCCGTCAGAGTGGACTTATGCTCACCGGTACCACATGCTCTCATCCTGGCCAACAAGTCGTGAAACAGGAACGGTCGATCCTGAAAATCGGGTTCGGGACAGCGGGAACCTTCACTCGAACGCTGATCAGCAACACGCAAACCTTGTCGATGCAAAGTCTAAAATCTTCTTGCAGAGAGACTCTAGTACAGGCTGTGCTAGTAGTAGTACCAGTACTAATATTTTGCACAGGGGTACCAGTCGTAAAGCTATTAATTTCTGCAAACACAGAATGAATATTTCTCATTTGAGTACTCGTCGTACGAGTAAAACAAACCGGGACGGAGATGAGCATAGAGATTCCTTGAGCTCGATAGAGATGGATTCAGATAAGGGTTCCAATAAAACCCTTGACGCAATCAGCCAAGACTCGCGACAGTCCCACTGGCTTATAACTCTCAGTGGAGGAGTTTGGGATGTACTGACAGGATTTTCACTTCTCAACCCATTTCGGAGAACTTTAACTTGCAGTGATTAAGCACACATTGTTTCTTAGCTCAGGTACGTATTTATTTACGTTGTAAAAACTAAACATATCTAATTTGTTAATTCGGTTTGTAAACATAAGCCTAATGTTATGTGAAAACATTTCAATACATTAAACATGTGAAAACAAAAAATGCTGCCTACTGCGATGAATATTAAAAGATAAAAAAAAACACATTCAAAAGAAGAACGGTCAAAAGGCACTGATGCATTGAAGTTTATAATTTCTTGTGTATGGCATCTTGTTTTCTGAATAACTAACAAAAGTGGTGGTTTAAAGTTACATATTTTTTTCATAGCAATCAATTAATCAAGCGATGCCAATTGACTGCTTGTGTTAGCCTACAATAATAGATTCAGAAAACTATAGTAATTAAGCCTTTATTAATCAATGTACTTAACTACCCACAATTAAAATGAAAAAATGTAGGTACCTGCCTTTTTTCAAGTAGGGCCTGACAGTTAATACACATTGTGACATTACTAACAATAACTACACATCAACAAAATTGTTCTTTGTTCAATACAATCAATACAATACAATACATTTAAGGTAAGCTGTTGGCAGTTGGCACCCTATCTCTTTATGTCATTCACAGTGGCGGCTCGTGGACATTATAACAGGTGGTGCTAATATACAGCAAACGTAAATCATGCATGTGGGTTTATGTGTGACAGGGAAGGAGGGGTGTCTGAGGTTGTCACAATTCCCACCTCCTCCACACAAATAAAAATAATTGAAAAACAATTAAACTATAGGCCTACAATCAATTTAAATTAAACAACAATTACCTGTGCTTACTTTCTAAATCTCAGCGGAGAGCAACGAGAACTCTTATCTTTTAAATTAAATTTAGATGAAGAAAAACTAGGACTTATTAAATGGAAATGCCAACAGGAGATTTGGGTTTTACAATATTACAACACTGATTTTACAAAGACTCTGCATGTGCATGTGAAGTGATTGCAAGGGTGGGCGGCTAGCGGGCGAACCTATACAGAGCGAGGTGCCCGAGTCTCGACAGCACCAGAAGACCGGTTTGCGTTTCGTTTTACCCATGTTATTCCCTGTCGTTGCGTGCTAAAAGGGCTTAAAAGTCGTTGAATTCGGCGCGGAGCACATCGCAGGTTTCTATAATGCTTAGTTAAAAACCATCACCACCCTGTACTACGCGGTATGAAAAAGTTGACCATCAGCGTCATCTCTGCAGCACGGCCGCGGATACTTTTGAATACGTACTTAATTTTACAATACATACACATTGAACTTATCAAAAATGTAGTTAAATGGAGATGGATGATTTATGGTGGTGGTGCTACAGCACCAGCGCACAATAGCACGAGTCGCCACTGGTCATTCACATTATCCAGCCTTTTGCCATTCATTTCAAACACATACATGTCCTGTAAAGTTAGTTTAGCGGTTTTGAATTAATGGAGTGCACTCTCACAGTTAAATATTTTACATAGCTTGTCCTTTACCATCGTCATTTGAATGTCACTTCTTTTGTAAATCGCCCACATTCAAGTTACGGTAACTCTTAACTTTGTGGGTGTTGCTGTTTTTCTTATGCAAAATATTTTGATGTGTAAAACATTAAAATAAAAGCTTATGAAACTGAAACTAAACTGAAATGAATATAAAAAACTTGTTAAACAATAGGCAAAATCTCCATTGAATTATTAATTTCTTTGCAGGACCCCTTAAGTGATCATCACGTAGAAAAGCCACATTGAGTCTTATACATGTGTTGTGGTGGTTGGAAACTCTGGAAGACGTGCAATGGAAAAGTCAGACGAATTACTACACCAATGCGCAAGAGACCTGAACGATGCGTACAGACATGAAGATACATTATTCTCATTCTAAATACTGATTCAATTACCTTTTAATAAAAGACTAGCCTATAGGCCCTAGGTATTAGTGTGTGGTGTTTGTTTATTGTCACTCAATCATGACTAGGTATATAGGCCTACTTTTAAAACTTTACTTCATTACAGTATGAGTATGCTAATGTCAACTGTAACAACTCTCAACTGCTAAGCAACATCAAGAAACATTAAAAAAAGTTTTCAAAATAATAATTTCAATCATTCCAGTAGGCCTACACTCTACTTTCCCTTGCAAACAAATTTTTGCGCTAATTTAAGGTTAGGGACTAGGAGGTCCATAGAATTGTTAACAACTGTCACATGAAAAGGTCAAGAATATTATGACTAAATGGCATGCCAAACACAATTCAAATGAATACAGTAGGCTACTGGTATGCTGCAAGAGATAAGGCTCGTTTACAATCACTTAACAACACATTAACAAATAACGTAAGAAAGTTAAAACCGTTGGAAACAGTGGTGTTGTTTACAATCACTTAACTAGTAACGCAACGCACGTAACGTAATGAAGAAGTTGACCCAATCTCAACTTTACCTTAAATTGCATTATTTATTCTTAATTTAGCCAATCACAGCCCGTTTCCGAGTGTTTATACCCTTGTTGTGTTGTTATGTGAAAGTAAACACCACATTAATTTTACGTTACGTTTCTTTTTAATGTGTTGTTATGTGATTGTAAACGAGGCACTAGGAGTTCTAGTTGTTAAACAACATAGGCCAAATTAAAGCTTTTGGCTAAAGTGGATCAACAGTGGTAGTCAGTGGTAGACTTGAATGAATTCAACAACTACGTTCATCACGTTCACGCTTACAAGCCGAGTCAAGACTACGGTATCTAGTCAATTCAAACTTGTCCAATGTAAGCTGAATTTGAATTTATATCATACTTTGAGTTTGAGTATCAACTTGATCCAGCACAAATAAAACATGTAAGCCTACTTAGGCTATGTAGTTGTATTGAAGACCTGGGCCTACTTTCATTTTTGGGGTAGGTACTTTACCTAGGCCGGTACAGGACTTGACCACGCATGTGTAATAAATTTAAACTACGGTACAGTAACATCTGTTATGGATGGATTCTATCGGAACAGGCATCAAAAAAAGTTTTGGTTGTTGTAAGTAACATGCTTTTGATTAAGTGAGCTATACAGCTACCACGTTCCCTTGGGCTTGACTCAAGGGAGTGTAATAAATTAAACTACAGTAACATCTGTTATGGATGGATTCTATCGTAACAGGCATCGAAAAGAGTTTTGGTTGTTGTAAGTAATATGCTTTTGATTAAGTGAGCTATACAGCTACCACGTTCCCTTGGGCTTGACTCAAGGGAAAGTGATACGAGTAAAGGCCTAATACCTATACCTGATCATATTGAAAGCAAACTAGTGTCATCTGAACCGACTAGTCTGGGCTCATCGTCTGTGATAAACATAGCCAAAGATATAATAAAATATAAAATCTTTAAGCTTAAAAATATTTGCCTTAGCATGTTAAGACTATTAGGCATAACACTTGGCATAAGAATCTTTATTTTTCGGTTTGATTTGTCTTGTGGAATTGATAAAAAAAAAATGCAATCCTTGGTCAAGCTGAATTAAATTTTTTTGGATTGTATTACCGGTATTCATTAGAATCTTCATCCATTATAATCACAGGCCTAGGCATGTGTCAAGCGTTATCAGTAGTAGCTTGAGTTTCTAGCTTCTCTTGACCAGGAAGGAGCACTTGTCTGACATTCATGTTTATCCTGGACATTTTTATATAGTGTTCAAAAGGTTCCCAAAATTGGTTGTCACTACACTTCTGTAGTAGAATTTCATCACATCCTGAATCATTGAGATTTGTTTCGGTGCACGTTTTCAACTTTTTTATAGGTACTTCATCATGTTCATCTTCACTGACGGTTGATTTGTAGAGACTGATACAACCGCTATCAGCCTCTGTGTACGATGCCATGTCCCATGGACTAGAGGGCGCTCGTAATATTTTTGGCACACCATGGAAATGAAGTCTACTTTCTCCCGACATGATAACAATGTCCCCACTGTGAATAAACAATGCTGTTGGCTTTTCATCTCTTGTTAAACCTCCAATCAGGAATATTGCACTCTGTCCAAAACTAACAGAGACTAGTGGGGCCTCTTGATTAACTTCAGAATAGTCCGTGTGGCCAGATAATGTAGAACCCATATGATAAAAGTTGACAATGGCAGCCTCTGCTTTAAAGTTCGAGAACCCAGCAGCAGTTGCAATGTAACGGCTAAGATTGCCTAAATCGTTTGGAAACGGACTTCGATCATTTTCATTGTAGACTTTCGTATCCCAATTGTGATGATATCCCAACGTTGCCCACCGTAATTTAATGAGCAACTGTTTACTACCT
Source organism: Sweltsa coloradensis (assembly GCA_024449915.1). Lineage (NCBI taxonomy): Eukaryota > Metazoa > Arthropoda > Insecta > Plecoptera > Chloroperlidae > Sweltsa > Sweltsa coloradensis. Next base: position 452,602 of record JAMZAV010000926.1, read on the forward strand.
GCACTAAGATCCCACCAATTTGCACCATCCTCTAAACGTTCATGTTTATCAATGTTTAGTCGCTGTGGCTTCCGAGTGAAATCTTGCAAACATTTGCAAACCCAATACCTCTGTCCTCTAGCACTAAAAGGATTTACAATAAATATCAATCCCGGAGCATCAACCAGTTCATATACTTTCCATTCACTAGTTGGTTTCAAACCAAAAACTGTTTGTTCCTGAAATTCTGCGTTTGTATCCACCACAGGTTTCGACGTCACCTGAAAGAATGAATAAAAGTAAGGTTAGAATCCTGCTAATGGTAATAATGTTTTTAATGCAGCGCAAGCAATGTATAACTTTACCTTATCACTATCATTGATACTCAATGAACTGAAATCTAGAACATTAGAGAAATCAGGGGGCGGTCGTTTACTTTTATAATACTTAAAATCACTTTTAAACATTGTTCAGCAAGTTGTCATAACATAAACACGGAAAACACGGCCATATTCACAGCCTGTGCCGCGTGCGTGAACAAGTAAATAACAACCACTGCCATCTCAAAATGACGAAGAAGATGCGGCGTTCCATTCAAATGATGGAACGATCTAACAAACAGCAACGATTTTTTAATTTCGTATTTGTGTCGTCATGTACGAGTATTGTATCTATTTCGTCGCTTTTTGCAGACTTTCGTTGGTAAAATACTGTATGATTGGTCTTAAAATTATATAGGAACTGCGTTTTGTCAAGACTTTTCTCAGTCAAATACTGTTTTGGGTGCGTGTACCTGTGCCATTATGTGAACCAGTTACCAATCTTTGCAGTTACTAATGGTAAGTCCAATTTGTGAACCCCTGAAAACCTGACGGTTTCAGACAAGTCCAATCCAGTTTTCCGGAATGTCTAACTAGCTATTCTGGAGTTAGGGTAATGTGAAGGGAATGCCAAGGGCTGTTCAAGAGGACTCAATCCCTGGAGTTATGGTGATTGTAAGGGAATGCCCAAGGGCTGGTAATGATTGGTAATGATGCAGAATAATTTACATTAAGACATCTAGGGCGACGGTCGTCTAGGGCGACGGTCGTTCGCCCGCAGCCAAGCGCACGCGATGCTAGAAGGCGATGACTAACTCGACCCTGTTTACTCCTACCCGAGTTGGGGGGTTTTCAGCTATCTGCACACGCCGTCCCGAAAGATTTACAATCTTGAAACTCGGTATATGACCTGATATGAGGTCCATGACATACCAAAAAAAAAATCAGCCCGATCCGATAACCCGTTCTGTGTTAAAAACGTGCTTAAAAATCGACGAAAATCTTTCGGCTGGCTGGTTGGTTGGTTGGGACAGACATTCCTTTCAAAATTGTTCAAACTCCAAAATGTCTAAGCTACGAGGCTCCGTATAGTTGAGTCTAGGGCCATATTGGTACCCCGTCTGGGCCTGGGGTAGAGTTTGGCCCAAAGTATGGCTCTGCTAATCGTAAAAGGCGAGGAAAGAGATAATGTCTGTCTCGCAAACATCAGTAAGCAATTTAAGGAGTACTCCCTGAAACTAGAGGCGAGCTCTGGTAGTCGTCGTCGGGGTCCCCTCTCCATTTCTTGACAGCCTCCCCGATGACGGCGACCATTACAACACTATCGATCGATGACGAAAAACGATGACGACCACGACATGAGAACTTCCCATTTTCCTCCTCAAATCCTGGGCTATAGAGGCGCATTATAACCTAAAGGTTGACACCCCTACGTTCTTAATCCAAATAACAGTATATAGGTTGCATTTCAAGGTCATCTAGGTGGCGCCACCCTCTCAACAAGGTCATCTGAATTTCCAGTATAGGAGCCAAATAAGCAACAAAACAGTTAGGAGTTTTAGTAGACCTTGTCTCCCAAAACTCTGCTAGTAGATTCTGAGGACCTTAGTTCACGTTGAGCAGGCGGTACCAAAAATAACAAACACCTCAGAAGACATTTTGTTTATAATTGTTTTGAAAGATGCAAAATTTGCAAGTGTAAAATTAACAAAACCGATCAAAATATTAATATATAAAAATTTAAAAAAACACATTATAAACCTGAAAAATGCAGTGCAGTAGGCATGCGGCACGGTGTAAGACTCCACCCCCACATCCACCTCGAGGACCTGATGTAAGTACAGATAGAAATGTAATTTTACTTGCACGTTGACACGTCATATAGCCCATAGAGAAATAAATGTAATTTTACTTGCACGTTGACACCTCATATAGCCCATAGAGAAATAATATAGCCCACATAATAAGTAGGGCCCATTATATAAATACTAGGAAAACGCTCAGTTGGACGCGTTGTTGAGCGAGCACCGGTACGTGCAACATGACCCGAGTACGACATTCCCATAAGGCCCACCACACAGTGTAGGCCTAACTGGATATTGACATTGCACACATTATTGGATGAGCGTAGCGAGCGTAGCGAGCGAAGCGAAGATTCCATTTCACTATACACTGGAGAAAAAAATCCGGAATGTTTTTTTTTTTTTTCTTTCTTTCTTTCTTTTTTTTTTTGATTTTTGTGTGTCTGTGAACACGATTCCGGCTAAACCAATACTCCAATTGCGATGAAATTTTATGGAGGTCTATGAAACCTCTGAACGAAGAACTGCACGGGGGGGAAAATCGATCGAAAAATTATTTCTCATGAAAATCGCAATTTTACGATTTTTTTCAATTTTTAAAAAATTCTTCGACTTATAACATCTACATGCTTTATCCGATTGTAATGATTTTTTCACAGAACCTTAATTTTATGAATTAATATATTCGTGTGAAATTTGAGCGCAATCAAAAAATCATTTCTCATGATAATCGCAATTTTACGATTTTTTTCAATTTTTAACATTTCTTCGACGAATAAAACCTACATGCTTTATCCGATTGTAATGATTTTTTCACAGAACTTTGATTTTATGAATTAATTTATTCGTGTGAAATTTGAGCGTAATCGAAAAATTATCTATTAAAAAAATTGCAATTTTACGCTTTTTTCGTTTAAAAAAAATTACGCTCATCCATCAACGCGGCGGGACTTAAGAGTTTTCCTAGTACTATTCCAACATCTTTGAATTGTACTAATTTCACGTCATGCCTTCTAAGGTGTATCTTTGTATCTTCACTGCCTCCTTCATTTTTAACTTCATTTTTCGAATTATGATTACCAATAATTAAGGTCTTGACCGATTTAGCTGAAAATTTGGAAAAAAAGGAGAGAATGTTGTAGGGCCTACTTATTGACCCTGCAAAATTTCATAACGATCGGAACATTTTTATTTTTTTATTTTTTTATTTTTTTATTTTATTTTTATAACTAACGATCGGATTTTGTTCAAAAACTATACAGCAACCCGCCTAGGTGGTATGTACACGTGTAAAAAATTTCAGGTCGATCAGAGAAACGGTGCGACCTGTATCGAAGCAGTAACAGAAAAAAAAATACAAACAAACAGACATTCGAGCCATAAGAGTCAAGTGGAGACGCTCGCTACGCTCGCTCAACTAGGAAAACGCTTAAGTCGTTGATGGATGAGCGTAATTTTTTTTAAACGAAAAAAGCGTAAAATTGCGAATTTTTTAATAGATAATTTTTCGATTACGCTCAAATTTCACACGAATATATTAATTCATAAAATTAAAGTTCTGTGAAAAAATCATTACAATCGGATAAAGCATGTAGGTTTTATTCGTCGAAGTTCAAATGTTAAAAATTGAAAAAAATCGTAAAATTGTGATTATCATAAGAAATGATTTTTGATTGCGCTCAAATTTCACACGAATATATTAATTCATAAAATTAAGGTTCTGTGAAAAAATCATTACATTGGGATAAAGCATGTAGGTGTTATAAGTCGAAGAATGTTTTAAAAATTTTAAAAATTGTAAAATTGCGATTTTCATAAGAAATAATTTTTCGATTGCGCTCAAATTTCACACGAATATATTTATATTCATAAAATTAAGGTTCTGTGAAAAAATCATTACAATCGGATAAAGCATGTAGGCTAGATGTTATAAGTCGAAGAATTTTTTAAAAAATCGAAAAATATCGTAAAATTTCGATTTTCATGAGAAATAATTTTTCGATCAATTTTTCCCCCCGTGCAGTTCTTCGTTCAGAGATTTCATAGACCTCCATAAAATTTCATCGCAATTGGAGTATTGGTTTAGCCGGAATCGTGTTCACAGACACACAAAAATACAAAAAAAAGAAAGAAAAAAAAAACATTCCGGATTTTTTTCTCCAGTGTAGTGAAATGGAATCTTCTCTTCGCTTGCTACGCTCGCTACGCTCATCCAATAAGTAAAATAAATTCGTATTTACTCAGTCACAGAACGGATTTTCAGGTTCTTGGGTTCTATTTACAAATTATCAGGCTATGTTATAGGCTACCTTAGGCCTAAGTAGTTTTGTAAGTAATTTGTCGAATGCTTTGTTTCTCTGTAGCCTATGTATGCCATCCTTTTTAAATATTAAAGCCGTCGTTCGTCTGGGTCCTAGAATTTGTGTAGAACTTGGCCCTAGCACTAGGAAAACGCTTAAGTCCCGCCGCGTTGATGGATGAGCGTAATTTTTTTTTAAACGAAAAAAGCGTAAAATTGCGATTTTTTTTTAATAGATAATTTTTCGATTACGCTCAAATTTCACACGAATATATTAATTTATAAAATTAAAGTTCTGTGAAAAAATCATTACAATCGGATAAAGCATGTAGGTTTTATTCGTCGAAGAAATGTTAAAAATTGAAAAAAATTGTAAAATTGCGATTATCATAAGAAATGATTTTTCGATTGCGCTCAAATTTCACACGAATATATTAATTCATAAAATTAAGGTTCTGTGAAAAAATCGTTACAATCGGATAAAGCATGTAGATGTTATAAGTCGAAGAATTTTTTTAAAAATCGAAAAAAATCGTAAAATTGCGATTTTCATGAGAAATAATTTTTCGATCGATTTTTCCCTCCGTGCAGTTCTTCGTTCAGAGATTTCATAGACCTCCATAAAATTTCATCGCAATTGGAGTATTGGTTTAGCCGGAATCGTGTTCACAGACACACAAAAATACAAAAAAAAGAAAGAAAGAAAAAAAAAAACATTCCGGATTTTTTTCTCCAGTGTAGTGAAATGGAATCTTCGCTTCGCTCGCTACGCTCATCCAAAAATGTGTAGACTACAAAACCTTTAAAAAAGAGGCTCAGTCCGTCTCGTACACATCAGCTAGTTAATTGGGGAGTAAGTACCCTATATTACTTCCAGAAACTAGAGATGAGCTCTAGCAGTCGTTGTCGGGGACCCTCCTTCCCGACAATGACAGCAAAGACAATGGCAACCTCGACGTAAGAATCCATTTTCCTCTCCTTACACGTGGACGGTTCTGACCAACATTATCACACCCCGCCCTTCGCTCAATGTAATTAGGCCTAATTGCGCCACTATATAGTACCATTGGGTTCTAAACTCAATGCTAGTGCTGTGCAAGTGATGTTTAATTAGGCCTAACGTAATGAGGCCTAGACCGCTTCGTGAACGCTTCTTCCAGTCGCGTTCATAGATGAGCGTTTTTGGTTGATTATTTCCATTACTTTATTACGGTTTCATGTCGTCATTAACATGTTTCGTTTGTGTACGTGTTATTGTAGGCGAATACTTTAATTTCGCTACTCTGAGCTCTGGTGCTAATTTTGTTTGTTTAGTCTGGTAGTTCGCGCTCTACTGCGGACAAACGGCTACTCCGATCTTTATGAAAGTTGTAAACGACTCACGAAATCTCTGAACTTAAATATGCCACGTTTTTTTAGTAGGTTCTACAATCGAAGAAATATTTCTACTAATATCGTATTTCATGATTTTGTCAATTCTTAGTACGATTTTGAAGTGATTTTTGGCCCTGCACCGTTATGGGGCTTTATGGAATGGATTTAATTAATTAATACTGCAAAACATGCAAGAATGAGAGCACCCTTAAAAAATGGCTCTAGCTTTTACCTGTTCAGTGTTCAAGATATATCTTTAGGTCTTGGCAGTAATATCAATAAACCTTCTTGCCTTCTGCCCTTTAAAACTTTTGCCTTAATGTCTTATAATAATTATTACGTCTGGAGCAATGAGTTTATTAATTTTCGCTGCGATGCTGTTACAGCGGGCTGCCTGCGAGTCACATTGCAGGCGTACCGTACGCTGCAGCGACCTAGCGGCGATAACTAGAACCGCGTTGTTAATTTAACGTATACGAGCCCGCAAGAGCAAGACGCGAACAGTAGCAAGAAAAACTGGAAAGTGGATACGCCCAAATGCATCTAGGCTATACAAAATTAGCTCTATTTCGGACTGTTCAAGATACATAGGCCTATTTCAACATTGTCAGTAAAATAAATACAACTTGCTTTAAAAATTGTATTTGCAACTAGGGTTTTATGTGAATAATAATATATTATCAGTAGGGCTACGTGCAAATTTATTTTCCCACGTTATTTATTATTTATTCAATAAGTTAAGATACATAGTAAACTTAAAATGTTGAAGAGAATCAGAGAGGGCATAGCCCCATAGCAAGTTATGCCTGATTCCCTTCATTACAACTAAATAAAAATAAGATACAATAAATAGTCAATAAACAAGCAAGTGTAATAGTATCAAAACATGGTAGGCCTTAAGAATTTAAGGCCACGTTTTGCAAGGAGCAGTCACGAGGCAAAGTGAATTTATGTATTTTAGAATGCGCAAATGTAGACTTCATAAGATTGTCATTTCTTTTAGATTTCAATGATTTTCAGTGTGTAAGGTGGCTATATTTTTACAAGTTTTTAGTATGCGTAGGTATTCCTAGGGCCTATGCCTAGCTATACCTGTAAAAGGCTTAGGCCTATATAAAATCCTTAATTTGATGCCTTCCAGCTAACCATTTGCATTGAAAAAGTACGCAAATTCACTATTAACTTAATTTCCATGTAAAATTTGAAAACCGTTTGGTAAAAATCGAGGGCCAATATCATCAAATCAACATCAACTAGTAAGTAGGGATGAATTTTAATATCCGAAAGTAGAGGCGAGCTCTGGAAGTCGCGTCGTCGGGGACCCCCCCCCCCCCCCCTTTCGACCTCTGGACGACGACTACAACGATACGAACGTTCACAAAGACGACAGCTACGTGAGAACTCTACACCCCCCCCCCCCCTCCCCACCTTGCGACTTCAGCTTGTCGCATAATGAACTAACGGTTTGTGCGCCCTTAAATCAAATAACCGGAACCAAACAGGTGTTTGTATTTCCTTAGTAATACTGTATAAAACCATTTGTAAAGCAACGGTAAAAGTGCGCTTTTAGTGGGCAGTAGGAAGTAAATTTTGCTTTTGCATACTCACTCAATGCTAGGGGCCTCCGCCTACCCCTACATGTCTAAGACTAGGGGTACTGGTAAAATTGTTCCGATCCGTGGAATATGCAATTAAGAGGAGTCGCTGAGGCTGGCGTGAATACGAGTTCAGGCGCTCAGCTTTCTGTTTTTTCCGGGTAAGCTGTTTATAACACCTATAGTATAACACCGTTATCAAATTTCACACTAACGTCAGTAAAGAATCAATCTATGAGATCCAGTACGCGCATTTCTAAATGAATTTATTGATTTTGAATAAAAAATAGTGAAATCACCGTAATTTACTCTATTTTGGTCAACTTCGGAAATTTATTCCAAGGGTAGGGCCTACAGATTTTTTGTAAATTTGCATACTGGATATCAACGTTTAATTAACTCAATGTGAACGCGCACGTTAATTTGGTTTTATCGTAAGATAAAATGTTTGGTGGGAATTTCCAGAATTGAAATCCATGTTTTGGATTCCCCATTTTTCCACGTTTTGGACTTATGTCTCGCAATGGATCTTCAAGGCTTATATTTTGCAACCAAATGCGGATATGATATAAATGTACTTCTTTAAAGCTAGTTCAAAATTTGGTAATGATATTACTAACCGTTCAGCAGAAATCATCAACACCTGAGCGCACGCATTTGAGTTGGGCTAAGCTCAGCGTCCCTCGCCTATAGTAGGCCCTACAGAGTACGAAGTAGGCCTAGAGAGCAAAGAAATGATTATAAAATTGAAAACGAAATCGTAGAGGAGCGATGTTCATGAGAAATAATTATTCGATCGCTTTGTAAAACGTGGCATCTCTTAGATTAAAATATTTTGAAGGTTCCCGGAGCGGGCGAACAAACACACGTGACATTGTCCCTCCTCGTAGTCAAATCTAGACTTCGCTTCGCTTTATCCCTCGCTACGCTCATCCAACTATTTTATCGGTACAATGCTACGACGTGTAATACATTTGACGATAAATTCAGTTGCAATCACTTGAAGCAGAGGTCTCGATTGGTTTTTATCTTGAGACTAGAAGACGGACAGAAATGAGATGCATAAAGGGAAACTTAGTTCATAAAACAATAAAAAAAATACATTTATTTAATTCTGTTTATTTAAACGTTCCTAAGAATTGTGTCGCCACCTAGTCAGCACAAACAAAGCATTCAAATATAATGACATAGACATACGTCAATAACGCTGTACATTGCAAATGACACGTAAATAATATTTGTACGTTTATACTTCTCCCGTAGTGTTTGATGCTGACGGTGACGGATATACCATTGTCTCACCGGTCCTCGGTAGTATAGTGGTCAGTATCCCCGCCTGTCACGCGGGAGACCGGGGTTCGATTCCCCGCCGGGGAGATTTTTTTGTAAGTAAAATTTTTCTTTGTCACTCATATTATTAATACTTTTGAAAAAGATTGTGAAATATTCTAATCAAAACAAACAAGTAAATGTACATAACACAATGAGAAGAAATTAAAACATTTCAACGTCTAGTAAATTTCAATATTCATTGATAAATCCGGGAGACTATAATTTGATAGACAAAAAAAAACTCCCCGGCGGGGAATCGAACCACGGTCTCCCGCGTGACAGTCGGGGACTCTGACCATTATACTACCGAGGACTGGTGAGAACTAATTGCCTTTATCAGAACAAGGTTCTACAAACAAAGTCTACAGGCGAAATTAAACTCATGAATATTTTGATGTTTCTTACAATCATGTCATTAGACGCTTGTAGACAAAATTCTTAGGGACGGCAGAATGTCGGAGGATAAAAGGTATATTGAAGTAACAACGGAGAGAAGCATCAGGGCCTTTATTAAGAAGTTTTTAGAACTGCCCTTAAAACAATAAAAGTTTTGGGAAAAGTATACGCGTATCCTTGTAAAATGGGTGTATGGGGAATACCTATAGTTGCATAAAATTTGTGATTTTAATTTTGAATATTACAAAATATGGTAGTATTTTAGAAGGTTTTAGCGTGCTTTCGTAGATAATTTATAAAATTGAGAAGATCTTTATTAATGCCAGTTTACAAAATGTTGCTTATTCAAAATTTTAAGAACTTCCGAAATAAGGCAGAATTGCCCACTTGTTTAGGTCCTGATATGCATTTCTTTTCTTAGACCAAGTCTTTTTTCCGTCCGTCCGTCCGTCCGACAGTCACATCTCACAATAAACCGTTCATGACCTTCGTAAGAAATGGATGATAAATCATTGAGCTATGAACCTCTTTGATAGAGGCCTAACTGAATGTTTTTTTCTCCTCGTGGTAACTTGCCCAGGGTGCAACGCATGTCACTCAGGTGGCTTACTAAATATTTTGGAGTTTGGACGGCTATTGCTTTCGCTATACGCTTTCGTTTTATAATGACTTTTATATGGTTCTATTCGATGTTTCATTATTAAGTACCAAGTCGCCAACTCATAAGTCATTTGACCTGTACAATCCAGGAACATATTTTAGCGACACGTGTTTTCACGAAATTCTATAAATATATAAATAATGCATTTTTTCAATACCGGGTGTTTCATGGCAGTTTTGGCTTTTATATATAACGTTCGCGATTTTTTAAAACAATTTTAACAGTTTTCCGCGATTTTAATGATTATTCGGGAAATGCTCGTTTAAAAGGCAAACGACGATATGCACAAACATAACTAATACATGACGTTATAGTGGCATTCATACTTATTACAATCATGGTACTATTCAACCTCGTTGACTCCCTCCAGTTTTTTGCGTAATAACTCATTGGATGAGCGTAGCGAGCGAAGCGAAGATTCCATTTCACTACACTGGAGAAAAAAATCCGGAATGTTTTTTTTTTTTCTTTCTTTTTTTTGTATTTTTGTCTGTTTGTCCACACGATTCCGGCTAAACCGATAATCCGATTGCGATGAAATTTTATGGAGGCCTTCGAAATCTCTGAACTTAGAACTGCCACGTTTTTGAGCGCAATCGGAAAAATTTGTCTCATGAAAATCGCAATTTTACAGGTTTTTTCTTTTTTTAAACAACTCTTTGACTTATAACACCTACATGCTTTATCCGATCGTAATCATTTTTTCGCAGAACCTTTATTTTATGAATTAATATATTAGTGTAAAATTTGAGCGCAATCGAGAAATTATTTCTTATGAAAATCGCAATTTTACGATTTTTTAACAATTACGATTAATTAAAAAAAATAAAAAAATTAAGTTAATTTTTAATTTAATTTAATTTAATTTAAAAAAAATTTCAACTAAGTAATGATTTTGCCACAGAACAACAGAAAATTCGCATAACACATGGCAGCTCAATGCACCAATTACGCTCATCCAACAACGCGGCGGGACTTAAGCGTTTTCCTAGTTAATATTCAACGTATGTGAAAAAGTACTATATCCCCGGGAAATGCTCGTTTTAAAGGAAAACGACGATTATGTAGGCTACAAATATAACATAACATGACGTTATAGTGGCATTAACAGTGGTGGACTGGGCAGGGCTATAATAGTAAGCAGTTTTTCATTGTTATTTTTTAGTTATACATATTATTATTATGTTTTCTAATGTATCATTCGGCCATAAAAGCGTACATGAATAAATTTTAATTTAACAATTTTTAGATGAATTTATGTAATTTCATTAACAAAATTCCAAACTGTGAAGAGAGAATGGTACATATTATATTGACAGAGACTGTTAACAATTATAGCTATTTGCTCGGCCAGGAAGTATCCGACGTGTAGTAGTAGTAGTAGTAGTAGTAGTAGTAGTAGTAGTAGTAGAAATCTTTATTTAGCATTTTGCTATTTTTACATACACATACACAAGCATATAATTATACAATTTACTTTTACATATTCATTAAATTCAGTCCTCAATGGACCAGACTGTGCTTCTGGCATTTACATTAAATCATTCAAAGCATTAAAATGTTCACAATTTACATTATCAACTTTTCAACTAACTAGGCCTACACAAATATTAAAATAATAAGCAAGTCACTATCTTAAGATATCCTACAATACTACGTTCTACAGATGTTATGGATGTTATGAATCTTTACATAGACTATACTTGTCAATAAAGCATACATGGGCAGCCTTACAGTCAAAGATTATCAATATTTTGTGTTAATTAGAAAGCAAAAATCACGAATAGGAAATTCTAGACTTTTAGCAAAAACCTAAATCGAAAAAATAATTGAAATTTTTTTTTTCTTCTAGTAAATTTAAGAAAAGTGTGGCTATATTGAGCCCCTTTTTTCTGCATCAATGACAAAACTGACCAAAATTTCAACCATCTGTGGTGTCAGTCAGCCGAGCGTCCTATATCCCCTTAACTTACATAATAACTGACGAAGTGTCTTTACAGCACAACATTTTTTGTTTTTTGTTTTAAAATGGCCTCCTCCATCCCCACACAGCCGTCCAATCTCTCGCCTTGTCGTAATCAAACCGTGCAGCATTGTGTCGTGTCTATTAATTCCTATAGCCTAACCTTAGGAGTGAACTAGTAGTCAGTCTCGAGCAAGCCAATCTTAAGCTGAGGGCCCCCAACTACTCTAGATCAAGTTAGCACAAACATATCCAGAATAATTTGTTTGATTTGATCATCAAAATTTACTTTTGTTCTGTGATTTTATTGTAAATCATTCCGTCCATTTATGTATCAGTACATGGCACAGTACTACACACATTACATTACTAAGCACAATACTACACCCACACCACTTAAACTACTGTAGTATACTATATACTATACTAACAATACTCGTTAGCTACTCTACTAAAATACTGTACTATATACTAGCTACTATACTAACAATTCCACTATTAGCTACTCCACTAAACTAAAATACTGTACTAGCTACTATACTAACAATTCTACTATCAGTATCAGCTACTCTACTAGGCCTATACTAGGTACTATATAACATATACTAGCAATACTACTTCGACCACATTTCTAGATCTAATAGGCCTACTACTCACATCCTAACCCGTTCTACGTAAGTACGGTGCTGTGTACAGATAAACATAGTAATTACATAGCTCGCCGTTGGTTAAAGAAGAGAAGTGTAAACTAGGTCGGAGACCGACTTATTTATACGTTTTCCATGAAAAAGTATTTAAAGCTATGTGCGACAACCGAACTAGGACAATACTTTTAGATTAGATTGATATTATTAGTATAATACGAGACTAATTCACTATCTTTCATGATTTGTCAAAAAGCTGCCATTACCTATACCTGTTTAATATAGGTAGGTACACTAAACAATGCTGTCACGGTTTGATTACGACTGTTTTAAAAAATGTGAATTTACAAAAATTGAATTTATTAAAGTTAATTTACAAAAATTAATTAATGAAAATTAATTCCCATAAACGAATAAATTTAAACATCTTCGTCAGGTTTTAACAATAAAATGGTCTTGTCTGTTGTGTTGTTTCAATGATCTTCAGTGACGGATGGGTTGAGCTTCTCGTGCACTCTCTTCTTCATGTGAACAAGGTTTGTAAATTATGGAGAACAATGTGCGTTGCGTTTCTTGTTATGTAATTGTAAACAACACCACTGTTTTCAATGGTTTCAACTTTCTTACGTTATGTTTAAACGTATTGCTAAAAACGACAAATCATGTATATAAATATAAATAATTACTAAGAACACATACGATAAGAATTACTCAATGCACCAAAAATGCTCAAAAAGCGTTCGTGAAATTACGCTTCCATAATATTGCGTAATAGTTGTATTTACTTAATAATTGATCAACATTTTGTTTCTATAACATGTATCCAAGGTATATTCTTTACAAATAATCAAATTATTGAATGGAATAGACTATACATAAATAAATTGCAATTACGGATAGAAACATTTAAGAGCGTCATTACATTAGATAAGTCGGGGCTTACGCACAATCAATCTACTTGTTTATTTCCTTTTAGCCCTAGGGTGTTACATGATTATTCTCCTTGTTCCATGAAGGTGGACCCGCATTGTCTACCTGGCAGTCCAGTAGTCGTGACCTTCAAAGAGATTCAGGTTGCCGCTGAACACATTAAAGGAGGAATCATTTGCACTCCATGCAAGGTAAATTAATTTTTATATGAGTAGGCCTGGGCTTATAACACCATCATTGGTACCATGGTTGTAGAACTAGGAGTATACTAATATTGCTTAGTAGAATTGTATTTGCACAAATGATTCTAGTGTAGTCAGTCGTTACAGTGATACTGTTAGTAGTAGCATTGAGATAGTGCACAAAGTATACAATATTGAAAAAATACATATTATTATTATAGTTGTACTTGCATTGTAGTATTTACAATGCGCAAATTTAGAAGAAAAAATTAACTTAGCCCGTCTGTTAGAGCTCAATGCTTTTGAGTGTGTAAGGCTTGGCTGGCTCTTTTCAAGTTTTTTAATGCAAGGATATTTTTACTGTATAATATATTTCTAGAATATCTATTTTACGATTACCTCCACCAAACTACAAAATAAATTTCACCCTAAAACTTAATATTTAGTCGAATACTAATAATGTAAATTTTATTTTTCAGTTATCACATTTTAAGAGGATTACCGACATGGACATTTATTTGAAGTGCGAATTCCAACAATACACCGGCAGGTAAATATACCACGTAATTGTAACGGCTTGAACTTTATACAATGCTATCTTACCTTGCTGTCGTTTCTCATGTATTAGAAAGCTATCAATTAGGAGTCTACGAATTTATTTTAATGTTTTTATTTATTAAAGTCAAGAGCCAACTTCGGTGCTGGATAGTTACTTCCCCCTTAGCCCCAGGAACATCAAAAACATTCTGTATCATCCTTGTTTATTAAGCAGAAATTTGAGAAAATTGGCGTATTGGGAATTTTTTTGAATCGGCTTAAACCTGCTTATTTTTTGTTCCACATAGATAGAGTATCATACCAATCTAAAAGGGCACTTTATAACATCGTGTATTGAAACAGTGCACAAATATACCCTCAAACACGCAAAAATATGCATTCCAAAATCACACCCCTTCTTGGTAATCAGCATATTTTCACCAAACAACTTGCCCAAATTACAAAACAAAAATATAGAGGATTTACAGAAAAGGCTATACCGAGTACGTCAATAATGGTCAATATTTTTTTGGATCAAAATCCTCCAAGGTCACAGGGCGTAAAAATCACCCTCATGTTATTTCTTATGAGAGATTTTTGCCGATGGGAACTAGCTCGAAAAATAACAAGTTTGATTTTTTTCCCCCAGTCATGGTATAGGGCCTACCCAATAAATTTTCTGTTAATTTCTAAATTCATAACTAGTTAGCCTGAATGAAACATATTTTTGAGTTTAGCGGGTGAATACCCATTTAATCTACTTATATCTTACCTCCCCCAGCTTCAAGGAACGAGGAGCTCGCTACACCATGATGAAACTATCCGAAGAACAGAAGAAACGTGGCGCTATATCCGCTTCCCTGGGTAACCACGCGCAGGGCATGTGCCGCCACGGAAAGGACCTGGGCGTTCCCGTCACCGTCGTCATGCCGATAGTGGCGCCCATTATGAAGGTGGCCAACTGCCGCAACCTCGGAGGCAACGTCGTTATAGAGGGCGACAATATGGTAGATGCTAAGAAGATAGCAATGAGGATGGCTTACGAACAAGGACTCGCCTTTGTTAACGGGTAAGGAGCGAGGACAGATCTTATTTATTTACATATAAGAAAAAACACGAACAATTACCACGCCACGGTCATACATTAACCCTTTCCCTTGCAGAGCGCAGCAAGCGAGGCAACACATTACTTTACTACGCTTTAGTACACTATGCAAGGGAGTTGGACATTGGGCAGTTGGCACATAGCTATTCGCTCGGCCGCTAAGAATCTGACGTGTCAGAAACTTTACATAGTTGTCAATAAAGCATACATGGGCAGCCACGCAGTCGTAGATTTTAATTTCAATATTTTGTGTTTTTATTTTAGACTTTTTATAAAAATAATTTCTCGAAAAGTGATACTGTAAGCCCTATCTCGAAAATTGATACTGTAAAGGATTGCCTGAGGTTGAGGTTGAGTGAGGATTGCCTGTGACTAAAATAGAACCCGCGACCTCCTGAATCAAGAGTCAAGCTTTTAACCAACATACATGATCCATCCTCATTACGTTAACTGATAGTGATATAAAATAATAAATGCGAAATATAAATTATTCACAATTTTGGTGGGGGTGCTGGGTTGGTTCGCCTTTGCTTAGGACCGTCCAATTGGGACCTAAAACGCATACATTGCACCCACCGTTGCACGTGTCTCCAAAATCTTATTCGTACTGAAATATTCCCATTTAATCACTTGTGAGAGACAGAATTTGGTGTTTTCCGCTGAGAAATGTAACTTTTTTTGTAGGAATGTATGTCTGCTGATTGGTATCGACCTACCTAGTCACCAGCCTAGATCAAGTATACTCAGTATCCTTATTTAGATGACTTAACTAGGTAGATAGGGTGTTTGAAAAACCACGTTCAAGAGTTGTTAGACGGACTCAATCTCAACATTCACCAATGACTTAGAGAAACCTTGAGAAATACCTTCAATCTGGACAGCCTGTGCCTTGCATCGAACCGGTGACATCCTGAATTGAAGCATCGCGTTTAACCAATGTAGGCCCTACTAATCAATCGGCATTGGATGTTGATAACAGTGAAATGTAATAAAATAAATGAGAAATACAAATTATTCACTACTTTGGTGGAGGTGCCGGGTTGAAATATCGTGATTTAATTTATTCTTTCCATGTTGTGCATAATAAAAGTTTGTGTATTATTGAAATAAAAATTAAAAATGGGAAATGTCACTAGTATTCTAGGTGCCCGTTAGGGCGCCGCAGCCAAGCCGCGGTGCGCTACACACTCAGGCACCTTATGCAGCAAGCAGAGTTGGGGTGATTTCGAGGTGTCACCCAACCACCATGAAACGTGATGTGAACTTAAAAACTATCAAAATCAAGGGGATTTGGGTACCTGACAACACATGCCAAATTTGGTTGGTGTACGAATATTCCTTCTTGGTGAAAAAATGAATTGAAACATGCTCAAAATCACTTTAAGGGTGTTAGTTACTACACTACTGGCTATACTACTACTATCGTATTCGTCAGTTTCAATTGCGCAGTGATTCTGACCAAACGAGTGGGGCTACAACGTTCATATTTTACATGGACATTAAGGTAATAGTGACGTAATTTCTTTTGAAAGAAAAAGTTTAAAAAAAGTTGCTGAAAGGCTTCCAAATAAAGGTTTTAAAATAAGCCTTATACAGGCATACAATCAACAAGCTATAGTTACGTGACAATAATCGCCTACATTGTTTAAAAAAGCAAGTCTTTGGACCACTATATTTTTTCATTCTATTGTTAATTGGTAATACCATAGCAATTAAATCGACTGATGAAATTATTATATTTTAACAAATAATTTTGCAATGGAACTTGAAAAAGTAATGAGATCCCACACATACAAAAACTTGTAAAAATACAGCCAAACCTTACACACTCAAAAGAAATGAGATATAAAAATAGCGCCAAGCTCATCTACCCTTCCACATTTGCGCATTCTTAATTATTCATAAACGTACAGTGTCCCGTAACAGCATCCTTGAAAAGCTTGGCAAAATAGAATTTGCATGACCCTTACGTTAAAATTAATTAGAAAAAAAGAATTTGGATGAACTATTACGTTTAAATTAATAGTTTCAAATTCTATTTTGCCAAGATTTTCAAGGATGTTGTTACGGGACACTGTACGTTTATGAATTAAGAATGCGCAAATGTGGAAGGGTAGATGAGCTTGGCTCTTTTTTTAGATCTCATTTCTTTTGAGTGTGTAAGGTTTGGCTGTATTTTTACAAGTTTTTGTTATGTGTGGGATAATATTCTCTGTGGCGGTAGTATCAAACGCAAAGAATGATGAGAATTATTGATTGGTATTTATAAATAGGGTTAGTATGTTTTGTTTGATCGGTCTTTTTCTCCTGCTGTAAATAAAATAAAAATAATAAACTATACTCATATTTTTAAAATAAAAACTGATTCAACCCCCATGTCATACATTGTAATTGGGAAACATAGGTTCACTAGATCTCATTGCTCCACTCGCTCGCCGAATACCCCGAATTCCCGCAAGGAAATTCAGTGTACCTTGGCTTAGAAATGTGCTAAGTACTTCGCTTCATGGTGATTTGTTACTTTCGAGGTACTTGAAAATAGCATCTTCAAGCGGCATTTCATAGTGTATTGTAGCATCTATTTTTTGGCCAAATGAAAATACTAGTGCATATCAAGTTTTCTCATATATTTTATTTTTAAATTATATCATCAAGTTTGTATTTATATCAACTGAATTAAATTTTAAGAAACAAATTATAGAAACTTTATTTAGGTCTGGAAAACCTAAGTGTTAAGTGAAAAAATAGCCCTTTGTAACACATATAGTCAAAACGCTATTTTCACGTAACTCTAGGATGCCTTATACAAATTGCAATACTTTTTTGTCCGTTTTTAAGTCAGTCCATCTGTGCATTACGCCCCACAATAAAAACCGAACATGACCTCTGATTGACATACTCATTTTTCTTGATATTTCCCCTTATAAAGGGTGACACAGAACGAGCTGGCTGGGCTCTGGGGCGGGCACGGTGACCGGGCCTAAATAAATTTAATAAACCGAATAAATTAATTTTAGAGTTGCCCACTTGTTTAAATAATTTGTTTCTCATTGGGACTCAACAAAGCGACGCTAAAGCAACTAGGTGGTTTCGATGCTTCATCACTATGTGAGCAAAACCAAACTCAAAGATAAGGAAAAATATGCAATCCATGGTATGGACAGTGCGAAAACCGCAATCAACGTCATTCACAAGGCCGATTCAGAAAACTCTGAAATTTTTATGTGCTTCGTTGCTAGGACGGCTCCAAAGTAACGTTTACAAACTCCTAAGCAGAAACTGTGGACTTAAGTCAATCAGAAAGTAATAAAAAACTTCTGCCTTGGCGGGAATCGAACCCTGGACTTCTGCATTGGAAGCAGATACGCTTACAACAAGACCAACGAGCTGGTAGCACCACCCAAATAGGATATTTCTAAAACCCGGCACCTCCACCAACAACGAAATCTCATTGAGTAGAACGTTGTTTAAATTAATTTTTGTATCCTTCACTCACTATTTTGGACCCCCATACCTGTACGTGTCTGATAGAGGTTAAATTTAGGTTTTTGATGCTTATCAGTCAACATATATTTTTGACAACGCCACAAAATGAAAAATTTTACTAAAAAAATGTTTCCCATATTTTAGCAATGTAAGTGAAATAAATAAAATCAACATCATTTCTCATTAGAAGTGCAAGGAACTCATCATATTTAGAGTTTTAAAAGAAACAGAATATATTGTTTCAAAATGCTAAATTTGGAAATTTAAATGCTAATTCATATTCTAAAAGGTGCTATTTTAACGTATCTCTACTGATTGTAATAAAACGCTAAATTTTCACGTCTTACACACAGGTATGACCACCCAGATGTCATCGCGGGACAGGGTAGTTGCGGCCTGGAGATCTTGGAGCAGGTCCCCGATGTGGACGCAATCATTGTTCCCGTGGGAGGAGGGGGACTCCTGGCCGGAGTGTGTGTAGCTGCCAAGCACATCAAACCAGACGTCCTCGTCTATGTGAGTATGGTTCGATCTTAAAGGGGCTAAAAACCCAAAAAAATATTTTTTACCACGTGATCTATAGCACAATACTACACTTAAATGACCGTTTAAAAAATTATATCTTGATACTGTGATTTAACACGAATTTTTTAATTTTTTTGATCCAGAAATTGGCGAAAATTGGTGTTTTGGAAAATTCCTAATCGGCTTTAACCTGCTTCTTTTTTGGTCCACATAGATACTAGAGCACAGTACCAATCTAAAATGCTCCTCTATAACATCGTGTCTTGAAACTGTGCCCAAATATACCCTCAAACACGCAAAAATTTGCATTCCAAAATCACACCCCATCTTGGTAATCAGCATATTTTGACCGAACTACTAGCCCCAATTTACAAAACAAAATATAGAGAATTTACAGAAAAGGCTGTCGAGTACGTCAATAATGGCCAATATTTTTTTGGATCAAAATCCTCCAAGGTCACGGGGCATAAAGATCGTCCCCATGTTATTTCTTATGGGAGATTTTTGCCGATGGGACCTAGCTCGAAAAATGTCATGTTTGACAATTTTTTGGGAGGTCATGGTGGCCCCAATAATTTTTCTGTTAATTGCTAAATTCATTACTAGTTAGCCTGAATGAAATATATTTTTTGAGTTTAGCGGTTAAATACCCCTTTAAGCTTGCATTATTTTTTAATAGGAAATATAGCAATCAGTGGCATGGACAGTACGAACACCCGCGGATCAACGCCAGAATCAACAAGGCCGATTCAGAACAACTTTAAATTTATTATGTGCCTCGTTACTAGGACGGCTCCAAAGTCACCGTTCACAAATTACTAACAGAAGAACTGATGGGCTTAAGTCCAAATCAGAAGTTAAAAAACTTCTGACTTTAGCGGGAATCACTGGACCTTCTGCATTGGAAGCAGAGACGCTAACCACAAGACCATTGAGCCACACAATATTTAAAATCCAACAATATTTATTTTAGTACCCCATTATCTTGTTCAAGTATATTTTTCTTATTTAAAAATTTAGATTTTATATTTATCAGTGTTTTTTCCTTCAAATTTCTGGTATCATTAATTTGTTAACATACCTATGTAAATATCGACTAAAAGTGAATATTTTCTATTCACATTGAGGACTTGCATTAAAAAAAAGGGGAAAAAGGAATGTGTGACAAATAAGGAATAGATTACCTACTGTGTGAAAACAAAAAAAAACATTAATTTTCGTGCATGTAATTCGAAAGAGCACTACTCGAGAGTCTAAGCGTCCCCCCCCCCCCCCCGCCCAAATGAATCATCAGAGGTTCGAGGAGTAACATTGTAGACAACTCTTCTGTTTGTTGCAGGGGGTGGAGACAGAACGCTGTGCTAGCTTCTCCAACTCCATGAAAGAAGGCAAACCCACCTACACTCCCGTACTGCCCACCCTAGCAGATGGGTTGGCGGTGGCTAATATCGGCTACAATGCGTTTGCTACGGCTCAGCCACTCATCGACAGAATGGTAACTTTACATTTATTGGATGAGTTAAGCGAAGACTTCAATTTCACTGACACCCCCCCCCCCAAAGAAAATTTAGCTCGGGTGTTTCTTTGTTTGTTTTTGTTTTTGTTCTGTCTGTTTGTTCGCTCTCTACCGGGCAAACGGCATATATGCGATCTTGATAAAAATTGGAGGGGACCTTCGAAATCTCTGAACTTAGACTTACCACGTTTTTGGGTACAATTGAAGAAATATTTCTCATGAATATCGTACTTTTACGATTTTTTTCGATTTTTAATGCGATATTTTCGTGACATTTGGGTCGATTCTGACAAAACGGGTGGGGCTACAACGTTCATATTTCACGTGGAAGTTAAGGTAATGGTGATGTATTTCTTTTTGAAAGAACAAGTTGAAAAAGTTAGCCAGAATCCATAGAATAAAGGTTTTAATATAGCTTTTTTAGGTTTATAATAACAATTTACAAGTACCAATAGAAACTTGACAACAATCCCCAACAATGCGTTTAAAAGGCACTTGAAAAGTAAATAGATCCCAGGCAAACTAAAAACTTACAAAAAAGATCATCCATCAACGCGACGGGACTTAAGTTAGCGTTTTCCTAGTTTATTTCTTTGTTTGTTTTCAATATTATAAAGATAGAAAGTTTACACGTCACAGTGTAAACGTGTGTCCGAAAATGTTAGTTTATCATGTACTATATCAATTAAAAATGCAGAGGTCACAGATTCAGGAAACAATGAAGTCGGACCATGAGAATCGGGTGTCAATCCTTCCTTTTACTAAATTGAGCTGAAAGTCGCTTCTACTCTGTCTTGTCTTGTGTCAACAGTTGGTGGTGACGGAAGAGTCCGTTTCTCTCGCCATCTTGCGTCTGATTGAGCTGGAGAAGATGGTGGTGGAAGGCGCAGGAGCGGCTGGGCTGGCCGCTGTGCTCTCTGGCCTTGTACCCGAGTTGAAGGGAAAGAAGTGAGTAAGAGCAAGAATTGCTGAAAGTTCACTCGTCCTCACGGTTGTTAAAACCCTTTCATTCCCGAATTAATTTTGTCTTAATTAAGTAGTTGTAATAATTCAATTAAAATTTCATTATTTTTTCTAAGAATTTTGGTATTTTTTATCATCTTGATTTTTAAGCACTTTTTTATTTTTGGGAATTTTTGGATTTTGAATAAAATTTTTATTTTTGGTTAAAATTTAAATTTGAAGTACATTTCTACAACTAGATTTTTTCCTGATTTTTTTGGCATATTTTAGATTTTGTGTATCTCAAATAACACTAGTACTGGAGATTTATTATTTTTCCAGGACAAACCAAAATTTTTCTGTTTTTAGCCTTTTTAGCACCTGTGTATTTTCAATCTTCTCTCAAAAAGGCACTATTCGTACCATTGAATTGGGGAAAAAATCTATTTATTTTTTATTTACAAAAAAAATAATGGGGTAAAACTCAAAAACCAAAATTTACCCGCAATTTTTTTTTTTGAACTTTCCGTTGCCATAATGGCTACACTGGGAACGAAAGGGTTTTAACCGATAACAACTTTAGAGTTGCCACCAATCTAGGTGCCCGTTAGGGCGCCGCAGCCAAGCCGCGGTGCGCTACACACTCAGGCACCTTATACAGCAAGCAGAGTTGGGGTGATTTCGAGGTGTCACCCAGCCGTCATGAAACGTGATGTGAACTTGAAAACTATCAAAATCGAGGGGATTTAGGTGTCCGACAACACATGCCAAATTTGGTTGGGGTACGAGCATTCCTTCTTGGTGAAAAAATTACTTGAAACATGCTCAAAATCACTTTAAGGATGCTAGTTACTACTGGCTACTACTACTACTATCTAATTCGTCAGTTTCAATTGCCCAGCGATTCTGACCAAACGGGTGGGGCTACAACGTTCATATTTTACATGGACATTAAGGTAATAGTGATGTAATTCCCTTTGAAAGAAAAAGTTAAAAAAAATTGCTGGAAGGCTTCCAAATAAAGGTTTTAAAATAAGCCTTATACAGGCATACAATCAACAAGTAACTATAGTTACGTGACAATAATCGCCTACATTGTTTACAAAAAGCAAGTCTTTGGACCACTATATTTTTTCATTCTATTGTTAATTGGTTATACCATAGCAATTAAATCGACTGATAAAATTATTATATTTTAACAAATAATTTTGCAATGAAACTTGAAAAAGTAATGAAAATCCCACACATAACAAAAACGTAAAAATACAGTCAAACCTTACACACTCAAAAAAATGAGATCTAAAAAAGGGCCAAGCTCATCTACCGTTCCACATTTGCGCATTCTTAATTCATAAACGTACAGTGTCTCGAACAACATCCTTGAAAAGCTTGAAAAATAGAATTAGCATGACCATTACATTAAAATTAATTAGAAAAAAAGAATTTAGATTAACTATTACGTTTAAATTTATAGTTGAAAATTCTATTTTGCCAAGCTTTTCAATGATGTTGTTACGGAACACTGTACGTTTATGAGTTAAGAATACGCAAAAGTGGAAGGGTAGATGAGCTTGGCCCTTTTTTTTAGATCTCATTTCTTTTGAGTGTGTAAGGTTTGGCTGTATTTTTACAAGTTTTTGTTATGTGTTGATATTTAACATCTATAGTAGGGTATATTGCCCCCTCCAATACGTCCGCACAGGCGCGAGCGTACTAAATTGACCTATTCAAGATGGCGATTTGGCGCTTCAATTTATTATGCTTGACATTATGTTTTGAATGCGACTCAGTATTTTTCTGGATTGTTTTGATAATAATTATAGCTTGTGCAGCATGGGAATGCACAAACAATAAACAATAAGAAGTTATTGCATAAGGGAATTTAGTAATCATTTGGTGTTAATGGCTAATATTCTCACCTGTGAACCTGACAGCACGCATGAAAAATATTTGGGCTACAAATCGCTACAACCTACTTTTACATAGAAACTGACCTTCAAGATGGCTTCTATTTGACACGCCAGTGGACCAATGACTGGGGATCTAGCCAATACTATAGATGTTAAATCATTTGGCTGCCACCCCCACATCGTGAATCATGAAATTCCTCCACAATGTTTAAATTGTATTGTTAACCCCAAATGGACCCTAAAAACAGGTTATCTTATACCCATATATGCCTACTTTTGCACTTGTTTGGTCCCGGGGTAGATTTTAGCCCAAATGTTTCTCTGACGATCGTACAAGGCGAGAAAATAGGCGGGTGATACCTCGAAAACAGCCATTCAATGAAGTGAGAGGTATATTATACTCGTCGTTAGGGACAACGACCCTCCCCGATGTTATCGACAAGACCGATAACAAAGACGACGACGACATGCTAAACCCTTATTCTTCCTTTCCTACCCATCAGTGGTTAGATCTTTCTTACATGGATGACTAATCATAAGTTTCTGAACAAATCCGGCTTATTTTAGGCATTCTGTCCGTAATTCCAACCCATTTTACCCGACTAAAGCAATTTTTTTTGTCAGTATACCTACTCGAAAAATCGAATGCTGGAATTGATTTTGATAACATAGACACTTGCATTTTCTTGTAAGTCGCCAATCACCTCGAAGCTAGGAAAGGTTTTTAGTCTTTTGTGCTATTATCTGCACAAATTTGTTCACATAAAAAGTAAGTGGAAAGTAAAAATAAAATTATTACACTTTTGGTGGAGGTGCCGGGTTGAAAACTGTTTATTTAAAAATTATTATTATTAGTTTTAGGGTGATTAGAGAGATTATTCGCGTCACAAAAATGGTGTAAGCATGTTCACGCGAATATAAATAACTTATCTAGGTGCCCGTTAGGGCGCCGCAGCCAAGCCGCGGTGCGCTACACACTCAGGCATCTTACACAGCAAGCAGAGTTGGGGTGATTTCGAGGTGTCACCCAGCCATCATGAAACGTGATGTGAATTTTGAAAACTATCAAAATCGATGGGATTTAGGTACCCGACAACACATTGCCAAATTTGGTTGGGGTACGAGCATTCCTTCTTGGTGAAAATATGACTTGAAACATGCTCAAAATCACTTTAAGGATGTTAGTTACTACTGGCTACCACTACAGGATGGTTATATACTCAATGATATTACTTTTGCGAATATATCATTCTTCGTTCTTCACTCTTCCTCCACAAGGCGTATTCATCTGGTATCTGATAGCTTCTTGGCGATTGCAAGGCCGAACCTCATATTCTATCTTTCTTTCTTTCTTTCTTTCTTTATTTGTTTAACGTCCAGTTATAAAAACTGATTTACAAAGGAGGACAACAAAAATAAATCAAATTTAAACATAGAGCAGAAAAAAAACAATCAACTACTTTTTTGGGGGGAAATATTTAAAAATTTTTGCTTTACAAAAACAATGCTTAAAACACAAAAATTTTTGGTAACAAATAAAAAACCCCTTTCGTCTCTTAAACCCAACCTATGTCCCAAAACTCTTCTCCCTCTCTCAAGGGTGACAGTTTGACGCCCACGTTCCCTCCACCGTCCCAACTATCTTCCAACCAGCAACCTGACCAATACCCCTCTCAGGGGGACAAACCCCACACTAAACCGACAGTGTTCCGAATACTCGACCAATCAGCAGTAAAATTTCACCCCCAGAATAAAACAAAATTTCGGGCATTCTCGCCCCTTTCCCAAAATTTCTTTCGGTGTCCTGGGTTCATTTGCCCCAATTTATCTCCCCCGATTCCATGTGAATCGTCCCCGGGAAAAATCCCTGTAGTCGGTAGCCTCGCAGGAAGGACCGCCATCTTGGACTCCATCAAACCCGGGTTAAAGAGTCTGCATTGACTCTGATTTAAATCGTCGTCGGACAAATCCCTGTAGAAAAGGGTTACCCTCAGGCAGGAATAAGGGAGCCGCCTTTCTTGGACCCCTTTCAGAGCCGGTAAAGATTTGCTTTTGGCTCTGATTTGAACCCCGTCTTGGGAAAACCCCTTGTAGTCGGAGCCTCGCAGGCGGACCGCCATTTTTGGACGTCCCTCAGACCCGGGAAAAAGAGTCTCATTGACTCGGGTAAAACTCTTTGTGGGGACAAACCCCCTGGATTTTTTTACCCTTCCAGCGGAGGAGCCGCCATTTTGGGCCCTTTCCCCTCAAAAGCCGGAAAAAGATTTCTGAAATCTTTTTGGGGGGCCAGGAAAGACGCCAGAAAAACCGGGCACGAAATTCACACAAATGAACCATCAAAGCCCCACGAGTCTGCTTTGAGATGATGTTAATATTTATTATTGGCAAAAAAGACTACCTATCCCGTAATGCCCCACCACTTAAAAAAATCCTTTTGAATGGCATGAGCCTAGCCCTTTTCCAGTAACCCCGAATGAAATTGTACAAACCACATGAGACTTACTTTTTTTCAAAACATTTTAAAAATTTTTTTCTTTCCCTTTTCTAAAGTAAAAATTTTGGGCTTTACTTTCAATAGTTGCAACTTATAATGCAAAGGGATGGAAGGAACTTCAAACGAAAAGGGGTGGGGTATGCATGTCTACAGTGTTTAAATATCTTTTTGGCAACAACTGTCGTTGGCCAAGCCCAAACTGTGCCGTCTAACTCTGGGTTTTTTCCGTTTGACGCTGGAACAGGATCATTCCCGGAAATATTTAGGACACGGGGAGTCGGGGAAACTCTGCCGCGGGAAAAACTCGAAATCACATCCCCCTTATCTATAATATATTTCCCGACCGTCTGGGGTTTTTGCTTGGGCCCATAAGATTTTGGAAAATTTGCCCCCACTTTGTCCGAACCTTGGCTTTAAACAGAAAAAAGCATTACTATAGAGCACCCCAATACGTCATGTGCAAATTTTTAGTTCCCAACATATTTAAAAAAAAACGAAACCCCTGAATAAAAACCGTACAGGTACAGTCAAACCCCATATTTAACTTTTTTTTTAAAAAATTTAAAAATTTAAATGTTTTTTTCACGTAAATTTTTCCCAATTTTACAAAGTGATTTTTTTCTGTAACTGAGCTTTTACAAACTTTGTTTTTATTTTATTATGTATTTTTAAAAAAACCAGCACAAAGTTTTCTCTTAAATGTTGAGGGAAAAATCTCTTTGTAAAATTTTTTTTTTTATTTTGAGTGCAATAAGAAAATTTTTATTTTGGTTTATTTTTAACAGCACCGGGTATTTTTAAACCCTCTTTTTTCGTAGCCCGACTACCTAACCCTCCTTACCCCCGCTCCCCTACTGCCAGCAAGGGAAACTGCCGGGCGGGGAGGGGAAAATTTTTTCTATTTCTTTATCCCTTTTTTTGCAGAAACTTCCCCCCCAAATTTTAAAAAACTGTTAGTAAAAATTAATAGTCGAAACCACATAAATGAAAAGGGGACGAAATTTTGAATTTCGAAAAGACAAAAAATTTTGATTTTAGCCCCTTTCATCGTTTCCCTCGGGCTGTCCATGCCCCTGCCCCCTTGGCCCTTTACACAACTCGCCCAAACGCTGGGACCTTTGGGAAAATGGACCACGGAACAACGCCCCGGGCGAACCCCGGGCCCTTTGGGGGACACGGGCAAAAACCCCAAGTCCCCCCTCCCCTCCCCTTTGTAAGACGCTTCTGCCCCCGATTCAGTGTTGGCGATTGGGGCACTTTACAGAACATAGAAGGTTACTATAAAATCACCAATTACCCCATTTTCCCAATATTTTTTTTGCAAAAAACCTTTTTTTTAAAAAACCAAAATACAAAAAGGGTTTAAGGGTATATCATAGATCATTGAAAGTTCATAAAAATTTTTTAGAATAAAATGTATTTTAAAAGCCCTAGTGGCTGGGGCCACCAACCAAAAAGATGGGCACACACACACGACATGACGGTTCGCTCAAATCGAATTTGGGCCCCCAAATCTCCCTTTCCCCCTTTAAACCCCACTCTCACCGGTGTTACCCAAATTTTGGGACCCAAACAACCCCCCTTTTTAAAATTCTCTTAATCACGGGAAAACCCCCAAAAATCCCCCATCCCCCACTCAGGCTCTGGGCCCAAATTTAAAAACGATCAAACCTATTTGATTTACTGGTTGCAAATTAAATGTATTTCTTTCACCCCTTTTAAATAACGTTAAAATCACCTTTAAAATTCCTTAAATATTGCCAAAATATGGCAAGTCCCCCCAAACCCCTCCCAAAAAACAAATACCCAAAAGGAAAACCCTTTTCAAAAGTTTTAGATCTACTTAATTTTTTTAAAAGTAGTTCCCCACTAATCCCCTTTCCCTTCCCCCCCGCCTTTTTTATCTCGGGATTGTTTTTAACCCCAATTTTTCATTCATCCCCAAAATAAAAAACGCCCTCAAGAAAGCCAGAAACCCCATCTTTGGGGGTAAAAAAACACACTAAGTAGGGTGTTTTTTCAAAACCCTTTTTCTAATTATTAAAATGCATAATAAAACCCGTGCTCACATACGGCCAAACCCCCCTTTATTTACCCCCCCCCCCCCCCCCCCCCAATAATTTTTTAAAAATCCTTTTGTTTTGAAAAGGAAAATTTCCGAAAAAGTTAGCCGCCCCAAAATAGCCTTCATTTAAACGAAAACGTTTTATAAATTGGGCCCCCTTCCTCCCCCCCCCCCTCCCCCCGCATTTTTGTTTATTTTTTTTGATTTTTTCCCCACCTTTACCATAAAGCCAAAAACCCCCATATAATTAAAGTCTTTAGACACTTGCTTTGGGGCCCCTATGGGCTCCGCAAGTTTTTAGCACAATCTGCCAAGGGGATTTTTCTCCCCCTCCCCCTGCCCTCCAATCTTACCACCATACGGGCTACAAAAGAGAGAACTCCCAAAACTAATATCCCCTCCCTTTCCAGAAACGGTAAAAGGCGATGATGAAAGTTGTTTCAACTGTTTACCTATGCCTAATAACAATAAAATTTCTTGTTGCCTCTAGGCCCAATAGAAACGGATTTAAAGTACCTGTTTTTTCGTAAGCTATAAGTGGGAGCTTTAGTGTTACTGTTTTGGGAATTTTCAAATTTTCCCCATGTTGTGTCCGGTGTCAATCTATATTTGTTTAGTCAGTCGTTTGGGGTCATTTGCTTGGTTTGGGGTGGAAAATTTGAATCAACCCTTTAAAATTATAAAATTAACCAAAACCAAAAAAGATAATTATTTGATTTTCTTTTTCCAAAAACGAAAAGGATTAGGGGGGGGAAATAGTAATGCTAAAATTTACACGTTCATATCATAATATACCCCTCGGCCCGAAGTAAATCAAAGCGGTTACAAAGGTGATAGGGGCCCACATCTAGACCCCCATGGTGTTTTGTACTAGTTTGGTTTTTCTACCTTTGAGTAAAACTTCAGCCTTTGCTTTAGGGATAATAAATTATATAAAAAGCCTATATAAATAAACAATCAAAATAATCAAATCGATAGACAGGCCCCAAACAAAACGGGTGCACAATCCTTAATTTATTTGTTGCATCTACTAAAAACTATATTAAACAAAATGGGGTTACATTTTTTCGAATTTTAAAAATTTTTTGGGATTAAAATTTTCGGGTTTCAGGGTTAAAAACTCTTTAAAGAACTGAAAATTTCTTTTTTAACTTCGACAGATCCTGTTTTTTTTTTTTTTTTTTCTATATTTAAACCCAGTTGATTAAAAAAACCCTCTTTCCCCCCACCCCTCTTTTAAAAAATTTCCCCTTTATACTAAAATTTTGTTGTAAAATTTGTAGGGCCCAAAGGGGAAACCCCAAAAAGCCCGAAGGTTTATTTCGAAATTACTATTGAAACATTAATTGCCCTAAAAAATGTCTTTTCAGAGTACAATTTTACCAAAAAAAACCCGAAAAAATAAAAAAAAATTTTTGTTGTTTAAAAACTAGGGAAACGCCAAAGGGCGTTTTTTAACAAGTGAGTGAGCCCCTGTGTTGAGTACCCGCTAACATTCCCCTTCTTCCCCCTAAGGCTAACCATTAGGTCCTAATGCACCACTCTAAACCTAGCGGATGTGGGAGGAAAGGAAAGTCCAATGCTGGGGGCCTAGCCTCGACGAACTTTTCGGAATCGGAAAGTACTTTCCGACAGGAAACATCGGAAAGTCTAGGGCTAGCCTCGACGCTGGAATCGGATTGAGATCCCGAATTTTCTAGACGAAACCGAACTTTTGAATCCGACAGCTAAAACCCGACAAGGTGGTGACGTCAGAGTAGGAAGCCATCTGATTGGTTAACAGTCACAT
The DNA here is from genome assembly GCA_024449915.1 of Sweltsa coloradensis. NCBI lineage: Eukaryota > Metazoa > Arthropoda > Insecta > Plecoptera > Chloroperlidae > Sweltsa > Sweltsa coloradensis. Next base: position 482,448 of record JAMZAV010000926.1, read on the forward strand.
GTGCAGAGACATGTGTGCGATATTTTCAAGATGGACGCACTGTTGATGGGGCTGTTGCACGTTGCTGTTTTAATTTGTCGATGTATTTTGACGCTGAGAAAATAAGATTTGTGATAGGGAGTGGAGAGAGAGAGTTGCCGCAGTTGAATTTTACAAAGTCCGCTTTGCGAGTTTTATTAGGCCTACCTACGCAAAAATCGTGAGTGTCCTTGTGGAGGGACTTTGGTCTCATCACACCTCTCATGTAGGTAACATAACATAACATAACATTTCTTAACGGTTGCAAATGGGCCCTTCCGCCCGGTGGCAACCACTCACTCCCCCCAGACCTAATTACTGTCCCCCCCTAAAAACGATCTAAATTCCCTTAAAGACCCACTACCTACAATATCCCCCGGCAAGTCATTCCATTCCCTAACAGTCCTTTCCATGAAACCATACCGACCCAGATCCGTTCTTACTACTTGACGCTGGAACTTCCATGAATGATCCCCCCTTCCCCTGTAAAGCCCCTCTTGTAGCCTATTGCGGATGTCCCCCCACCCCCTACTTCCCCTAGCCGCCCTGTACATTTTGCACAACCTAACCTCCCTTCTTCTTCCCTCTAATGACTCCCACCCCAACTCTCCTAACATTGCAGTGACACTGTCATATACTCTCTCTACATTCCCTTATCCCACCGCCACCGCCTAACCTTTCCCGTAACCCTTCTTGCCGCCCTACGTTAGACTTTCTCTACTTCCAAAACCTTCCCCAACTTATACGGATCCCATGCCGCCGCCCCATACTCCAGGACAGGTCTAACCACTACCTTATATGCCCGATCTTTAACCTCCCGGCTGGCCCCTCTTAACCCAGAGCCCTATTTCCCTTCTTAACAACTTCTTGCACCTGATCCCCCCAACCCAAATCCTCTGCCAACATCACCCCTAAGTACTTATACGTTCCTACTTTCTCCATAACAGCCCCCATTAAAGTGTATGTCCTACCTACCTTAATTATTCTTCGCGAGAAACCAACCACCTTTCATTTACCTATGTTCAAACCCATCTTATTTGCTGTGACCCATTCCTCTAATCTGCCTGCAACAGCCTAACATCCTCAATCCCCCTTATTGCTCTATACAAAACACAATCATCTGCAAATAATCTTATTCTTGATGTTATTCCCTGCCCTATGTCATTTATAAACATAATAAACAACAAAGGTCCTAACACTGACCCCTGCGGTACCCCCGATGTAACCTCTATACTATGTGACAAAGACCTACCTCTCAAGAAATCTCCAACCCACCTCACCACTCCTTTATCCCCCACCACATTGTTAGTTGTTATTATTTACTGGGGAAGAATATGCCTAGGGCCTAGGACTCTAGATAATCGTACCTTAACCTAAACAATAGAAACTGGTAGGGCCTAACCTACGACTAGGGCTAGCCCCTGGGCCCATAGACATCCTATATAATTGGCTAGACCAGCAGTTCGGTGGTCCACTTCCGGTACAATTAGAAGCCATCTTAAAATGACAGTTTACATCGTAATCAAATGGGAGCGATTTGTGGCCAAATAGTTCTCAAGATTGCCGCCAGGTTGACAGGTAAGCATACTAGCCTTTAACACCAAATGATTACTAAATTCCCTTATGCAATCACTTCGTATTGGTTTCTTTTTGTTTAATACCATGCTGCACAAGCTAAAACCATATCAAACAATCCAGTAAAATACTTTATTGCATTAAAAAAGCATAAATTAAAACACCAAATCGCCATCTGAAATGGGCCGGTTGAGTCTTCAATTTGCTACGCTCGCGCCTGTGCGGAGGTATAGGAGACTGCTAATCTAGCCTACTATAGGGGTTTAATATCAATGCCTGGGCCATAGACCCTTACGTCCTAGCTAGGCCTAGCCTAGGCCCTAGCCCCTAGCCCCTGAAGTTTTGCCTAAGGGCTAGGGTCTACTAGGTCTAGCCCTAACCCCTACCCTTAAGCTAGGGGATAGGCCTTATGTCATTTGCATTGCCCACACAAAGGTCTAAGCTAGGTCTATTTTTTTGTTAATGCTAAAGCTAAGGTGACCAGACGTACCGGTTTGACCGGTACAGTACCGTTTTCAGAACACTTGTACCGGTGTCCCGAGAGACTCATTAAAATGACGTATTTGTACCGGTTTGCAATTTTGGAGCGGGAATGTCCCGGTATTCAGTCAACTGTACCATGTGGAAGGATTATGTTTTATTTGAAGAAATACACTCCTCTGATAAATACTTACAGTAATAACATTGTAGTAGATGTTCAACTTCCAAGAAGATATTTTTATTTTCCTAGGGGTGTGCGAATATTATTCAATGATTTTGGTGGAGGTGCCGGGTCGCGCTTGAGTGTGAAAACGTAAATATTGTTATCTATTCTTGGCGTTACTATATCAAGTCAAATATCCATAATACTAACCTCAGTCTTTTGATACTAATTTGTGTTCTTTTTGGAAGTTCTGAACTTTGCACAAATAATAAAAAATATGTCACTATAATGTTTGTACTAACATTTTCATGTAATACCACTAACTACCGAATTATGTCATACCCTAGCCCTAATAACATTTGTGCTTGAACATTAAAATGATCAAGAGAGAGATTACACTTAAAAATCAATTAGATGTTACTCTTTCACTTTTGGAGACAACATATAGACGTATCAATAAATAAAATTAATATTGAACATAATTGTAAAAAAATAAATATAGCTAGAGTAATAGTGAAATTTAAAAAAGACGACGAAGTACTCGGACTCGACTCGAATTAAAAAATCAGGACTTGCACACCCATAATTTACTCAGTCATTTTTTGCATTGATTTTGTTTATAGATAATGAAAAATCAAAATGTGTTAATCATGCAACTGAACTACGTTTTTGATTAATTACACACCTACAACTTATAATTTCGTTGTAAAGACATAATGTTTTAAAAGATAAATCATGCATATTATACAAATTCTATGCATTTTCAATTATCTTTATTATTATTGATTAGAAGAACTTCATTAGTATGATGCCCTCATCAATACATTACACACATTATTTTTTACAGAGTGCTTGTATTTTATTTTGCAGTATCATTTTTAAACCACTATACAGATTTTACGACTACAAAAATGTGAACATTAAAACCATTTTTAATTCATATTTTCATGTCAGAAAGCTGTTTTCTGGGCATTTGACCAAATATATCTTCAAAAAAATTGCCACCAGCGGCTGGGGCTCTGCCCCAGACCCCGAAATGATCCGGGATTACAAAGTACATTCTTACACTTTAGTTGTCCCGGTTTGTAACTTTCAAAATATGGTCACCTTAGCTAAAGCCTACGAAACAGCTTAATTATTGGATTAGGCCCACACTCATAGAAATTGTTTTATCTTGGGGGCGCGAATAATCTTAGCTGTTAAAGCGCCCTTAAACTACTAATACTAATCCGCAGGGTTGTCCTGATCCTGAGTGGGGGCAACATCGACTCGACCATGCTGGGGCGGTGCGTGGACCGTGGTCTGGCTACTGACGGTCGTCTCCTCCGTGTGGTCGTCATCATCAGTGACCGGCCGGGAGGGTTGGCCGAGTTCTGTCAGCTGGTAGCCACTCTCGGCGTCAACGTCAAGCACGTGCTGCAGCAGCGAGCCTGGATCAAGGCGAACGTCTTCACGGTGGAAGTGAGTTGCGTGGCGATTTTATATTCTATTTTGACTATTTAAAATATGAGATTACTCAAATCACATAGAGAATGCGCTATAGTATTTCCAACATGGCCCCCTAAAAACTGACAGTTTTATCCTCTCCAGTGTTGAATTAAGGCATATCAACTCGGCGAGATGGACCTAGGGCGTCCGTATGAATTTTAACATGGGGGCAAAAATCATACTATGTAATTTCGTGGGAAAGGGACCAAGCACGGGGGGGGGGGGGGGGGCAGGCTCCCCAACAATAGCGCCGCAAACGATTTTTTTTAAATCAGGTTTTTAGAGTGCGTTTTGTGCGTTTTATAGACTAGGAAAACGCTTAGGACCCGCCGCGTTGTTGGATGAGCGTAATTGGTGCATTGAGCTGTCATGTGTTATGCGGATTTTCTGTTGTTCTGTGGAAAAATCATTACAAAGTTGATTTTTTTTATATTTATTTAAATTAAATACAAAATTAACTTTAAATTTTAAATTCTTTTGATAAATCATAATTTAAAAAAAGAAAAAAATCGTAAAATTGCGATTTTCATAAGAAATACTTATTTAATTGCGCTTAAATTTAACACGAATATATTAATTCATAAAATTAAGGTTCTGTGAAAAAATCATTACAATAGGATAAAACATGTAGGTGTTATAAAGTCAAAGAATTGTTTAAAAAAAGAAAAAAACCGTAAAATTCCGATTTTCACGAGAAATAATTTTTTGATTGTGCTCAAATTTCACACGAATATCTTAATTCATAAAATTAAGTTTTGTGAAAAAATCATTAAAATCGGATAAAGCATGTAGGCCTAGGTGTTAAAAGTCGAAGAATTTTTTTAAAAATCGAAAAAAATCGTAAAATTGCGATTTTCATGAGAAATAATTTTTCGATTGCGCTCAAAAATGTGGCAGTTCTAAGGTTAGAGATTTCGCAGGCCTCCACAAAATTTCAATGCTATTGGAGTATCGGTTTAGCCGGAATCGTGCTGACAAACACAAAAATACAGAAAAAAAAGAAAGAAAGAAAAAAAAAACATTCCAGATTTTTTTCTCCAGTGTAGTGAAATAGAATCTTCGCTTCGCTCATCCAAAAAGTAGTGGGCTGAATACCGAAATAATGTTATTTCTGTGCAGTCAATATTAGAAACAAAAAAAACACTAAAGACAATTTTCAAAATCACCAGCGCCCTTTATATCGCGCGCGCAAAGCATTATGGGAGAGGGTGTGGGGTGACTCGGGTGTGTGGAGAACTGCGTTTCCAACAATGGCAGTGCAGTCAGCCACAATCCCAACCATATGGCTTTTAGCCGTGTACATGCCCTTTCTCCCATAATGCTTTGCAACGGAGCGTGCATGCACAGTTGATTCTGAAAATGGTTTTGACAAAATTGCTCATGTTACATATACCAAATAACAATATAGCAATATAATAATTCAAAATTCGTTTTCTGAATATGGGCGTTTATTGAAAAACTGTACCAATTGACATTGCACTAAAAACTAACTATTATAAATAGTGCTTAGTTATTTTTCTTCCCGGGGAGGAAAATGTAAACTTCCTGGAGGCTTCCCCCCCCCCCCAAAAGTATGCCTGAATTCAACACTGATCACCTCTAGCACGATTAAAGCTTTCACCACCAGAGGGGACATAAACGTGAAGATGTGGAGCTGCTCTATTATGCGCATGCGTTATGGGGAGAATGAGTTTAACACGCTATTCTTAGTTAACAGAAATATCCCCGGCACCTCCAGCAATAGCGACACTGCAATACACAAACACAAGGTATTCTTAATTTTGTATCTATTTTTAACTCGGCACTTCCACCACCAACAAGATTAACTGACCAATGGGACGGAACTTTTGTTATTTTTGTTTTCTTCACTTCACATACCCGAGTATGTGGCCAATGTGTGGTATGTGTTAAACTCCCGTTCCACATAATTATAATGCTTTGAGTGCGACTACGATGTCTAATGGGCGCTGGTATTTAAAAAATAGTCTTTGTTATTGATGCGCAACGATATGAAAATCGATTACCGAAATCATTATACATTTTAAGCAAACGATATCGATTTTCCTAGCTGAGTTTAGTTGAGTTTTGTAGTTGAGTTTTTTAATATATTGACGGTGGTTTTCTTGATTTGACAACAAGTTTATATTTTGTCGTTCTTACTAAAATAAGCGTCTATTACAGTATTTGCTAAAAGGGAGAAACTACTTTATCGACAACAATTTAACTCAAGATATTACTCAAGCCAACAAATCTGTCGGCCGCCGAAGACGAACTTCAACGGAAATATTGTGTGTTATTGCAGAATCCTCTTGAGCAAAACGTTACCACAAAATCAAGAATCGTTTCAGAATTATGATTATTGTGTTTTTCCATAGTGTATAATTTTTAATTTTGCCATTAAGAGTCGGAAGCAGGGCCGAGCGCTTTCAAATTTTGCGGTGACTACCTAAACTAAATCCTTCCGCTATCGGTAGCTCTGCCAATACAGTTGCGTCTTCTCCCCTTGGGTCCTAGGCTACCCGCATTACCAGCCACGTTTCAAACCACGAGATATTATTTGGTGGCGAGTTGGATGATTTCATGCGACTGACTGCCACATCCGAAGTTTTTAATGACAAAATAAATAATTATAATGTACATCTTGTGAAAAGAGACGTAAATTACACTCTAGAAATATCGACAGAACGTTTTATAACTATTAAAAGTGTCCTAATAGTCATGACAAATGTTTACGCTTATTGCAAGTTATCGTGCATCTGTATAAATATCACTCTAGACCGCACGTTTACCGTGGTCATTGTTGGCCGAGTGGTTAGAGCTCTTGTTTTGCATGCGAGGGGACGTCGGTTCGAGCCCCGTCTAAGAAAACTTTTTTACTTTTTGTTACTCATTCCATTATTGTTGTTCACTTAAATTTGTGACGGAAACAATTTTTAATAACTTTCCAGTGCAAATTACTCTAATGGCGAAGGCTTTCTCGCATCCGTGCAGGGGCAATCGGCAAGTTATGAAAGTTGGACCCCTACCGGGTAGAACAAGATGACATTATACTTTTTAGAAAGCCTAATTCAAAATACATACCATAAACCGTATACGAAAAGAATCCGCCTTGTTCTACATGCCGTTTTGAGCGCGCCGCGACGCTTCCGCATGACGTTTCACCCTTTTGATCCTTGTTCTAAATCAATAACTTTGTACGATTATTTAGAAGACGAATCGACCGTTCCAGTGAAGTACCCACATTTAACCCATTACAAAAATAGTTTTAATAGTAATTTCAATTTTGGTCTAAAACGCAAAAATGTGACTTATTTATCAATTTACTCTTTTGATTATTACAACTGCCAATTTACGAAAACCGTTTTGGAAAACATATTGTTGGTTTATAAGTCCTTACAACCATGCTTGTCCCTACAGGTTGTTATAAATACTATCAATGCAACAGATATTTATAACGAAGTCCGCTGAGATAGTGCATGGAACGATGGCGTTTTGGTTCGGCCGCGGCGTCTTAATTTACCTTCCGCTGTCGCGCAGAGTACTGACTATCACTTGTGAGGTCCGGTGGGCCCAAACCGAACACATGTAACAGACAAATTGGGCACTAAACTTCTAACATAATTTAAAAAATGTAATAATTTGAATCAATTCAACTGAAATTTTTTTCCTGACACATGTCAAACGTCAAATATTAATTTTTATGTAGCCCGTAGGCATGTTAAAGTGTGCCATGACTATTCTTGTATGGGCTTTCTACTGGAACGTAGTATGGCGATGGTCCGTCGCACCGCATCCCAAGCTAGGCGAGGCTACTCGACCCCGTTACTCCCTACCCGAAGTTGGGGGTTTTCCAGCTAATCTGCACAGCCGCCGCCAGAAAATTTACAATCTTGAAACTCGGTGTAATGACCTGAATGTGGTTCATGATCTACAAAAAAAAAAAAAAATCACCCTTTTTTTTTTCACCGATCCGACACCAGTTGCTGGTGTTAAAATATTGCGTAAAATCCGGACGCAAAACTCCGGCCTTGCTGTGTTGGGTGGGGTAACTAAGTTTTATCTAATGCCTTGAGTATACAAAGTGACCATCTGCGGGACGAGACCGGGGACCGGGTCGTCCCGTCTTATTGTCCCTGCATTTTTTTTCCCTTTCCCACCCTTTTTTTGGCGTGGACCGAACTTGGGAGCTAACAATGGGTTTTTTTTTTCTACCTGCCCCTCCACACATTTCAAACTATTGTGAATGAAAATATGTTTCAGCGAACTATTTTTTTTAAAATTGCATGCATTTTAAATGATGGAAGAAATGGTTGGCTTAGCGCTTGTCCAACTAAGGCGAAATGATCTTTAACTTCTTTCCTATGCGAAACCTAGGGAGGAAATGAACATGAAATGCCTTGCTCAACGTTTCTATAATCCCCACAGCATTCACAGCCAAAACTTTTTGAAGGAGAGCTGTGGGCTGCCGTTTTTTTTTTTACAAATTTTTTTTTATTTGGGGGTATTAAACTACCAAAAAATATATTTGTGATGTTTACCAAAAACACGTTAAATATTAAAATGTAATTGAAAAGGGTAATTTTTTTAATACTAATGTTTGGCCTATACCTGATTGTTTATATCAATTAGTTTAGTTTTTTGCCATTAGTTTTGGCTCCTTGCTATAAAGGTTTAAACCTCACAATAAGATATAGTATAGTCAGCTTGTGCAAAAACATTTCTCTCTGGAAGGTTTCCATTTCCCACAGTACATGGTTCTTCGTCATTATTGTTTTTCTTGAACAGTCCCCTCGTTCGACCTAGACCACTTTTTTATAAAGTTTTCACCGACACTTAACCAGCTTCCTTGTAGAGTAAATCGGTTTTTACTGGGGGTTTGTACTACTGGGTGTAATTTTTGTTTTTTTCAATAGCACAAGATAATTGATCACAGCCCAACGGCAAGAATAGTGGAGCCTATGTTTCACATTACGTTTTCAATATGTATCTCTTCATAAACGGTAACAGATCCGAGTAAAACAAACATGTCCTTTTTGGTACAGGTCGGGTAAATAACTGACTTCAATGCTAAAATTTGCCCGTGCCACTAAAAATAGACAGTGTCTGATCGATTTCTACTTTTCTTGTAGTTTGGACACTTCCTTTTTTGGTTCGTCAACCTTACTACAATTCGTTATAAAACAATAGTGATCCTTGAAACACAGTTTTACGCATTTTAGTAATTGCATTAAAGACAGTTATCATCTACTCCCATGAAATTAATGTTCGAGATCATGTATAACAATATAATGGAATCGAATTTGGTTGAAATACTATTAGGGGTCTAATAATAACGATCCAGTCATAGTGCTAATAAAGTATATACTTGATATTATATCTAGGTGCCCGTTTAGGGCCGCCCGCAGCCAAGCCGCGGTGCGCTATACATCAGCACCTTATAACAGCAGCAGGAGTTGAGGTGATTTTTTTTAGATCTCCCATTTTGTTCTTTTTGAGTGTGTTAAGGTTTGCTGTTATTTTTACAAGTTTTTTGTTATGTGTGGATAAACCAACACGCAAATTAACTCTCTAAGCTACGGAACAAACAACAATAAACGTTGTTTTACGCTGCTAACAGTTATGCATACAAACCAATACCGGACTTTAAAATTCCAAATTGTTATTTTCCAGTGTTGGCCCACACTATTCCCAGTTTAATAAAATTCCATTAAATGAAGCCGCTCTGTTTTAGAAGAAAATTATTATATTTGTGATGCCATAGAACTGCGAATGCAGCTTTGTTCCTCATTTATTGCTGTCGATTGACAAAAGCTTAACGAAATGTTCATATTGGACCTGAAATTAAATGACATAAGCATTTATAAAAAACTTTACACAGGGCCTGGTATAATCACCAAGACAATTTTGTTGTATGGACATCGTGGTATCCTATCAATGGCCCGAATGGTAAGTATGGAAGCGGTTTTTTGGCGCTTATATATCTTCACATGTGCCGCTCGCGAAGCGAAGCGGAGTTACAGTAAGACCCGCGTCTGTAAGCCGATATACAAGACGCATGTCACAATGCACTATCTCGGGCGACTTCGTAATAATTATCTTGCATGACGTATTATAACACAATGTGACGCATGTTTTGTTGAAAAGACTTGATACACCAACAATATGTTTTTTCAACACGTTTCCTCGTAATTGGCCATTGAGTATCAAAGATAAATTTGATAAAAAGTCGTCACTATATTTTTTTGCGTGATTCTTGTTGTGTTCGGACTCAACACGAAGAGTGACATTTTTTATTTATATTTTTGTTCCCCCGAAAAGTTCAAAACTTCCTAAATGAAATATAAATTTGTATCATAAGAACTTTATATTATTTCTTTATGGTAAGTTATCAGCATTTGTAAGGTAGCGTCAAAAATGTATAGGACCTAACGATTTTACGTTTTTTCCACAACGAGGCGCGAACCCGGCACCTCCCACCAAATCATTAATAATACTCGCAACCCCTCAGAGAGAAAATGAAATTATCTTCCTTGGAATGGGAGAGAACCTTTTTCATTGTTTTTTTAACTATAGTATTATCAGAGGAGCATTTTTTTTATAAAACATTATCTTTTCCATGCCGGTATATTTTTTTAAGAAAAATACCAGGTCACTTTCCTCCTGAAAATTGCAAACCCGGGGGGGGGGGGGGTACAAACACTACTCTGTATTTTTATTTAGTTTCCTTGGGACAATATCCGGTACAAGTGTTTTAATAAATTCGTACTCTAACGGTCAAACCGGGGGGTACCTGTTTATGGCTCAAACTACATAATTATCATGCGGATAATAAAATAATGTCAACATAATTACTTTAAGTTTAATTTCTCAGATACATCAAGCAAGCGGTGGATGCAGTGCTTTTTCAAAACAAGATTTCCCTAGAAACAAAGTAGCTACCTCTTTTGTTTATTTTTGTTTACAATCTGTTACCTAGTTCCCAGAATACAATGCTTTTTTATTTAATTTGCTATGGTTACTGTCGTCATGTTACGAAAAATTATATGAACATAAAAGACAAAGTACGTTTCCACTGGTAAGGGTCACTGGTAGGGCTCGACATTTGCGTTTGGACGGGGTTAGGCCCTACCCTCAACGATGGCGATCTCAGACTGTGATGACGTCCAAAGCTGCCGTTATCGGCTTTCGTACTGCCGATCCTAAACGCACAACGCCGGAACTCTGTGCAGCCCGATCAAAATCCCAGTGTTTTGGGCCTACTTCTGAGGCCGTTTTTGTGTACACTTTTACTGATGTAAATTTACGATTTGGACATAATTATGGTTCAAGGAAGTGTAACAAATATCAATTTCACCAACAGTTGTTCCAGAAATAGTAAACTTAAATACACGGGGGGGGCGCTGTCCATTAAAAAATGGATATTTAAACTTTATTTCAATGCAGTAAAGTTCATCATCAAGTTTCCAAAGTTTTCATTTTTTTTCCGAAGCAATAACCGACCGAAATGATCAGAAAAAAATAGACGAAATCCGATGTGTTCAAATTTATTTTTTTGAGTATGGTTGGGTTTGGTGTTTGAGTTAGGTTGTTTTGCTGACATTTTTTCATTAATATTTTGATCCTAACTGTAAGAGCTTTGTTTTTATTTTTAATTGTCCGTAACACTCCTGCAGCCGCCGCCGAACCTGTCTAATGCATTAGGCCTCTTAACACTTTTGAAATTGCAAGGGGATTGTAATGTGCAGACCAGTAGATAACATCAAATTAGTCCTCATTCACAGTCACAAGCTGTGTGTGAAGACCAAAAAGCTCAAAACGTTCAATATGTAGATCACAAGGCTTTTTGTGAATCGAAGTAATGTGTGGTCCCTAGGTGAATTGTGTGTATAGTAGTATAAGGCTAAACAATTAAGTAATTACAAATGCCAAATAATTATTCTCTCTCCTCTCTTCTTCACTTCTTCTTCTCTCGTCTTCTCCGGTCTCGCGCTCTCCCTCTCTCTCTTTAAGGTTGGGAGCTTAGAGGTTAATGATAATATGCTTCACTAGCCTTAATCTCCATCGTCCCTAAAAATAAAGACCTTTATCTTTATCTAGTTATCTATCTATCTCTCTCTCTCTCTCTCATCTCTAGTATGACAGCGATATGCGGTAATGAATGGGCATAGAACATAGCCAGAAAAACTGAATCGCGGCTTCTAAAACGAAAAAATCTGAAGAGACCGTGACGTTGTTACTGATTGCGGTCTCTGATTTAGTTATTCGAGTTCCCACCCAGGAACGTTGACAACGCATAGGTCGTAAGTTCTTGGTGCGGAATACTTATCAGGAATAAGTCGTGTTGAATATAACCATTTCAATTTACAAAAAATGCAATTAATTTTTCACAATAATACCATTGTAAAATAATCCTGATGAACGAGCAATAGCCCCTATACTTTTATTAGTATAAGATTATAGGTTGTTGTTCTACAACGCAAATGAAATGTGGAATAATAATATCATTTTACTACTGACGGCAAAACTTTTAACATACTTTTTAATGAGAGATTTTTCTTTTTTCATCATTTAAATTTAGATATTTATCATTAAAATTCTGTTGCAAATCAAGCCATTTTTGTAGCATCTAATTTTTTCTTTCCCCCTACCAAACCCCTAAATTTCGTGTGTTTCCTTCTTTGCATTTTTTTAAATGGTAAATTGTGATAGGGAAACAATTTTCGAGACACTGGGAAAAAAAAATCCGGAATGTTTTTTTTTTTTTTCTTTTCTTTTTTTTTTCTTTCTTTTTTTTGTATTTATGGTGTGTCTGTGAACACGATTCCGGTCTAAACCGATCTCCGATTGAGTTATGAAATTTTTTTATTGAAGGACCTTCGAAATCTCTGAAACTGCACCTACAAAAAAAGATCGATCACAAAATTATTTCCTCTTTGAAATCGCAATGTACATCTTTTTTTTTTGTGTGTTTTGCTTTTTTTGTTTTTGTTTTTGTATTTTTTGTAGTGTTTGTTAGCACGATTTCCGGCTAAACCAATAATCCAATTGTGATGACAAATAAGTTTCAGGAGCACACCTTTGGAAATCTCGAACTTATAATTTCCACTTTGTTAAAAGCGCCATCAAAAAAATTATTTCTTCATTAAAATCGCACTTTTTTTAAACGATTTTTTTTTTTGTGTTTTTCTCCTTGTTTTTTTTTCTGTTTGTGATTGTTTTTGGTTCGTGTTGTTTGTTAACACGATTCCGGCTAAAAACCATTACTCCACATGCAATGAAAAAATTTTTGGAGACCTTTCGAAATCTCTGAAACTTGAGAACTGGCACCGTACGAAAAAATTGATCAAAAATTTTATTTTTCTTTTTGAAAAATCGCAATTTTTTACGATTTTTTTTGTTTTTTCTTTTTTGTTTTTGGTTTGTGTTTTTGGTCACACACGATTCGCGGCTACCCCAATTCTCCAATTGCGATGGAAATTTTTCCAGAGACCTTTGAAATCCTGAACTTAAGAATTGCCCACTTTTTTTGAGCGCCATCGAAAATTATTTTCTTGAAAATCGGCAATTTTACAATTTTTTTCGTTTTTCTTGTTTTTTATGTTTGTATTTTTGTGTGTTTGTTAACACGATTCCGGCTAAACCGATACTCCAAATACAATGAAATTTTTTGGAGACCTTCGAAATCTCTGAACTTAGACCTGCCACGTTTTTGGGTTCAATTGACGAAATATTTCACATGAATGTCAACTTTACGATTTTTTTTCGATTTTTAGTGCGATATTTTCGTGACATTAGGGCCGATTCTGACCAGACGGGTGGGGCTACAACGTTCATATTTTACATGGACATTAAGGTAATGATGATGTATTGCTTTCTGAAAGAAAAATTTGAAAAAGTTTGCTAGAATCCATGGAATAAAGGTTTTAATATGTTTTTTTTTAGGTTTAAAATGACAATTAACAGGTATCAATAGAAACTTGACAACAATCACCTACAATGCATTCACAAAGCACTTGCAAAGGAAAAGTGGTCCCACGCAAACTAAAAACTTACATAAATGCTCATCCATCAACGCGGCGGGACTTCAGCGTTTTCCTACTACATAAAACATTAGAATACATTGCTTACTAGTTCCTCATAATGTGTAAAAATATGATTTTTAATAAAATTAGCATTTTGTAGCGTTTTTATGTTTATGCGTTTATGCTAACTAGGAAAACGCTTAAGTCCCGCCGCGTTGTTGGATGAGCGTAATTGGTGAATTGAGCTGCCATGTGTTTTGCGGATTTTCTGTTGTCTTTGAAAAATCAGAACTTTGTTAAAATTTTTTTAAAAATTAAATCGAACATTAAATAAAAAATTAACTTTTTTCTTAATTAATCGTAATTTTAAAAAAGGAAAAAACGTAATATTGAAATTTTCATAAGAAATAATTATTCGATTACGTACAAATTTTACATGATATAGCAATTCTTAAAATTAAGGTTCTGTGAAAAATCATTATAATCGGATAAAGCATGTAGGTGTTATAAGTCGAAGAAATTTTTAAAAATCGAAAAAAATCGTAAAATTGCGATTTTCATGAGAAATAATTTTTTGATTGCGCTCAAAAACGTGGCAGTTCTAAGTTCAGAGATTTCGAAGGCCTCCATAAAATTTCATCGCAATCGGAGTATCGGTTTAGCCGGAATCGTGTTAACAGACAGACAAAAATACAGAAAGAAAGAAAGAAAGAAAAAAACAAACAAAACATTCCGGATTTTTTTCTCCAGTGTAGTGAAATGGAATCTTCGCTTCGCTCGCTACGCTCGCTACGCTCATCCAAAAACATGAGTAGGTACTATCTCTATAACGTAACTTTTCTCTTGCGGATTTGGTTTGAACGACGTATTTGTTTTGGACTGGGGACTTACAATGGCATTTTTGTCCTGCGCACGTGATGCGCGCATGTGAAACATTTCTTAATCTTGTCGATTGGTGGTAAATAACTTGCGTGAGGAGGCAACATACGCCACGTCCGGGCGGCCAAAGGTCAGAGTGTCCTTAGCAATATTTAGCATCCCTTGAAAACATTTAAAACTAGGAAAACGCTTAAAGTCCCCCCGCGTTGTTGATGAGCGTAAATTTGGTTTCACAAGTTGCCATGTGTTACGCGATTTTTACTGTTGTTCTGTGAAAAATCATTTATTAGTCGAAGATTTTTTTAATAAATGAAATTAAATAATAATTAACTTTATTTTTTTAATTAATCGTAATTAAAAAAAAAAAAAAAATATCGTAAAAATGAAATTTTTATAAGAAATAGTTTTTTCGATTGCGCTCAAATTTCACACAAATATATAAATTCATAAAATTAAGGTTCTGTGAAAAAATAATTACAATAGGATAAAAGCATGTAGGTGTTATAAGTCAAAGAATTGTTTTAAAAATGAAAAAACCCGTAAAATTTCGATTTTCATGAGAAATATTTTTCGATTACGCTCAAATTTCACACGAATATCTAAATTCATAAAATAAAGGTTCTGTGAAAAAATCATTTCAATCGGGTAAAACATGTAGGAGTTATAAGTCGAAGAAATATTTTAAAATTCCCAAAAAAATCGTAAAATTGCATTTTTTATGAGAAAAATTTCCGATTGCGCTCAAAAACGTGGCAGTTTCTAAGTTCAGAGATTTCGAAGGCCTCCATAAATTTCATCACAATCGGAGTATCGGTTTAGCCGGAATCGTGTTAACAGACACACAAAAATACAAAAAGAAAAAAAAAAAACATTCCGGATTTTTTTTCCAGTGTAGTGAAATGGAATCTTCGCTTCGCTCGCTACGCTCATCCAAAAAGTTTATTGTGAAACATTTCTTAATCTTGTCGATTGGGTGAATAACACTTGCGTAGGAGGCAACAGCAGCCTATGGCCGGTGCAAATCCTCGACAACATTGAAAACACTAGAGGTTGTGGTAACTGTAGACTTGAGTTTTTTCGAGGGTGTTTCATGACTTGTGTGAGGAGTACATTGCGGCCCAAAAGCGGGTAAGTCCTTGGCAATATTTAAACATCGCTGAAACAGGTTTAAAAAAAGTTTCATGTGAAACATTTCTTAAACTTGTCGATTGGTGGTGAATAACTTGCGTGAGGAGGCAACAGAAGCCTATGGCCGGTGCACTCCTCGACAACATTGAACACACTGAGGTATTGTGGTAAAATGGAGACTTGAGTTATTCGAGTGGTGTTTCATGACTTGTGTGAGGAGTACATTGCGGCCCAAGAGCGGGTAAGTCCTTGGGAATATTAAGCATCGCTGAAACAGGTTAAAAAAATTTCATGTGAAAAAATTTCTTAATCTTGTCGATTGGTGGTGAATAACTTGCGTGAGGAGGCAACAAAAAGCCTATGGCCGGTGCACTCCTCGACAACATTGAAAAACACTAGAGGTATTGTGGTAACTGGTAGACTTGAGTTATTCGAGTGGTGTTTCATGACTTGTGTGATGAGTACATTGCGGCCCAAGAGCGGGTAATCCTTGGCCCAAAATTAAGCATCGCTGAAAAAGGTTAAAAAAGTTTCATGTGGGAAAAATTTCTTAATCTTGTCGATTGGTGAATAAATTGCGTGAGGAGGCAAACAGAAGCCTATGGCCGGTGCACTCCTCGACAAAAATTGAACACACTAGAGGTATTGTGGTAACTGGTAGACTTGAGTTATTCGAGTGGTGTTTCATGACTTGTGTGAGAGTACATTGCGGCCCCAAAAGCGGGTAAAATCCTTTCAATATTAAAACATCGCTGAAACAGGTTAAAAAAAGTTTCATGTGAAACATTCTTAATCTTTTCGATTGGTGGTGAATAACTTGCGTGAGGAGGCAAAAAGAAGCCTATGGCCGGTGCACTCCTCGACAACATTGAACACACTAGAGGTATTGTGGTAACTGGTAGACTTGAGTTATTCGAGTGGTGTTTCATGACTTGTGTGAGAGTACATTGCGGCCCAAGAGCGGGTAAGTCCCCTTTGGGAATTTAAGCATCGCTGAAACAGGTTAAAAAAGTTTCATGTGAAACTTTCTTAATCTTGTCGATTGGTGGTGAATAACTTGCGTGAGGAGGCAAAAGAAGCCTATGGCCGGTGCACTCCTCGACAACATTTAACACACTAGAGGGATTGTGGTAACTGGTAGACTTGAGTTATTCGAGTGGGTGGGTTTTATGACTTGTGTGAGAGTCCATTGCGGCCCAAGAGCGGGTAAGTCCTTGGCAATATTAAGCATCGCTGAAACAGGTTAAAAAAAGTTTCATGTGAAACATTTCTTAATCTTGTCGATTGGTGGTGAATAACTTGCGTGAGGAGGCAACAGAAGCCTATGGCCGGTTTCACTCCTCGACAACATTGAAACACTAGAGGTTTGTGGTAACTGGTAGACTTGAGTTATTCGAGTGGTGTTTCATGACTTGTGTGAGGAGTACATTGCGGCCCAAGAGCGGGTAAATCCTTGGGAATATTAAGCATCGCTGAAACAGGTTAAAAAAAGTTTCATGTAAACATTTCTTAATCTTGTCGATTGGTGGTGAATAACTTGCGTGAGGAGGCAAAAAGCAGCCTATGGCCGGTGCACTCCTCGACAACATTGAACACACTAGAGGTATGTGGTAACTGGTAGACTTGAGTTATTCGAGTGGTGTTCATGACTTGTGTGAGGAGTACATTGCGGCCCAAGAGCGGGTAAGTCCTTGGCAATATTAGCATCGCTGAAACAGGTTAAAAAAAGTTTCATGTGAAACATTTCTTAATCTTGTCGATTGGTGGGGGAATAACTAGCGTGAGGAGGGAACAGCAGCCTATGGCCGGTGCACTCCTCGACAACATTGAACACACTAGAGGTATTGTGGGGAACCCGGTAGACTTGAGTTATTCGAGTGGTGTTTCATGACTTGTGTGAGGAGTACATTGCGGCCCAAGAGCGGGTAAGTCCTTGGCAATATTAAGCATCGCTGAAACAGGGTTTAAAAAAAATTTTATGTGAAACATTTCTTATCTTGTCGAATTGGTGGTGAATAACTTGCGTGAGGAGGGAACAGCAGCCTATGGCCGGTGCACTCCTCGACAACATTGAACACACCTAGAGGTATTGTGGGAACTGTAGACTTGAGTTAAATTTGAGTGGTGTTTCATGACTTGTGTGAGGAGTACATTGCGGCCAAAAAGCGGTAAGTCCTTGGCAATATTAAGCATCGCTGAAACCGGTTAAAAAAAGTTTCATGTGAAACATTTTTTAATCTTGTCGATTGGTGGTGAAAAACTAGCGTGAGGAAAGGGAACAGCAGCCTATGGCCGGTGCACTCCTCGACAACATTGAACACACTAGAGGTATTGTGGTAACTGGTAGACTTGAGTTTTTCGAGTGGTGTTTCATGACTTGTGTGAGGAGTACATTGGCGGCCCAAGAAACGGGTAAGTCCTTGGCAATATTAAGCATCGCTGAAAACAGGTTAAAAAAAGTTTCATGTGAAACATTCTTAATCTTGTCGATTGGTGGTGAATAACTTGCGTGAGGAGGCAACAGCAGCCTATGGCCCGGTGCAAATCCTCGACAACATTGAACACACTAGAGGTTTTGTGGTAACTGGGAGACTTGAGTTATTCGAGTGGTGTTTCATGACTTTTGTGAGGAGTACATTTCGGCCCCAAAAGCAGATGTCGTGTCCTCCTGAATGAACACGTTTTATTACTCGTTTGGAAATAAATAAAATTCAATTAAACTTCTATCAATCAAAACAAAATTATGTAAGAAGCATATTTTTAAGGTTTTCTGCAAGACTAGAAACACAACGAAGACGACCCTTCATCGTAGCTCGTGACTATCTGGTGTCATGGTTTAGAGGGGGGGGGGGACCTAGTGTATGTGACCAGGACCATAGGCCCGGACCATGATCTTGTGACGATCCGGGGGAAGGGGAGGGAAGTGCTTAGTGCATGGTTGTCACCGGGCAGACAACAACTTGCCGATCGACAGTGATAACATAGTAAATAGAAACTCGGTGCCAACATTTGTGGCACGCAAGAAATGCTAATGCAGAGCATGGGTATAAGTTGTCCCCTATCAATCTACAAGTTTAATTGAAGTGTGGGTTAATACTTAATAGGCTACCTGAAAGACACTTGAGGAACCTAGGATACATGGACCGGACCTCGGCAGTAACTTGTGAGCTGTGTTTCATGCCGGGATGTCTCTGGGTTAGGATACGAGAACTCGTAGCAGCACAATAGTGTGATCATTTTGTCAAGGATGGCTAACAACACAACACACCAACACACAAATTTATATTTATAGTTAGTAATTTATTTTTAGAATCTAGATCTATACAATATAGCTGATAGCACAATAGAAAAATAAAGTTGAACATTGAGTTACCGGTAATCATATCCTCACAAATACAAAAATTTGTAAAAGACGGCAGCCAAGCTCTCCTTCAAAAGTCTTCGTTTTTGAATGCTGTGGCTGTGAGATATAGAAGTTTATTTATTTATTTATTTTTTATTTATTTATTTATTTATTTGTCACTAGTACATTACATGGTAATTGCAACAGGTAAAAGATATATTCTAGTGTGCTGCCCTCAAAAACATAGTTTGAACGAGAGCAGTTCCTAGAAGTAATTGTACAGAGAATTTAATGTTGGTTTTAGTAAAAAGTAATACCTAAAGAGTAAAAATGTAAGAAGTAAAAAGTAAAAAGTAAAAAGTAAAAAGTAAAAATTAAAAGTAAGATGTAAAAAGTAAAAAGTAAAGTAAAAACTAAATTACTATTATTAGTTTATAACAACTCATTTCACATATACTATTTATTTTGATATGAAATTATTGCTATGATGCATAAAAATTAAAAACAAAAAACCGTTCGATAACAATCTGTTACATTTGAGGATACATTATAATTATAACTATAACAATAGGATATGTACACACAGATAACTTTTTTTTAAACAATACTAACACAAACAGAATTAATACAATGTTGGGTATAGTCATAAATAATGAAGAATTAGAACCGCGGGAATGGCAAGCAGGAGTTATAATATGACTCTTATTTAGATAACACGTTGTTGGTTACATCTTCAATATATTGTTGTGAACAGCAGGCCAACCATTTCGTTAGATCAATTTTGAATCGACTGCTTCGTACAGTGGTTCTTATTGGTAATGGGAGGGAATTAAATAGTTTGGGCCCTAAAATACGGCGTGTCTTTGAGTTAATGTGAGTTTCGCAAGTGGGGTTATTAGGCTGACATTATTGGATTTAGTGTTTATTGCATGTTTTACTTTTTTGTATTGATTTAAGTTTTTATGAATATGAGTGCACAATAATTTAACGTAGAGTTTGCGAACACTTAAGGTATTAGTTTCAATAAAAGTAGATTTCGACGGGAAGAATTTAGGTTTTTTAAGGATTTTTTTTAGAACAAGCTTTTGAATTACGTTTAGCTGATGTATGTGAGTGTCATAAGCTCCCCCCCAACTCAGTATTCCATAAATAAGTGAAGATTGTATCAAGGCAAAGTATATATTTCTAAGGAGAGTTTTTGTCAGAATATTTCTTAACGTATAAAAAATGTACAGACAATTTCTTAACCTAGATGTGATCATTTTAATATGACAATTCCATTTTAAATGTTGGTCGATTATTACACCTAAATATTTATATGAGCCACTTTCTTAATTACATGGCAGTTGCAGGTAGTGTTATTACTATGGATAGGGTGTCGCAATCAGTTAAGTGGAGTTGTATGTTTTTTTGAGTAGGCTGGTTGGCAATCGTGGCAGAAAAGGTGATAAATTCCGTTTTTTCCAGATTGAGAGTGAGGATGTTATCGTTTAGCCACTGCTGTATTTTAGAGAGTTCTCGTTGAGCTTTTTGTAAACTTCATCCCAGTTTTTGCCGACAAATAATAGCACTGTATCGTCAGCAAATGTAATTATTTTTCCATCGATTATACCATTACACAATTCATTAATAAAGATGGTAAAGAGTAAAGGTCCCAACACTGTACCCTGTGGAACTCCGTAATCAATATTCTTGGTTTACTAAGGTGACCATTTATGGTCACCATTTGTTCCCGATCAGTTATATAGCTTTTTATAAGGTTGTTTGCGATGCCACGTTATACCATAATTATTTAATTTGTTTAGTAATAATTCGTGTGAAACCGTATCAAATGCTTTAGTAAATCCAAGAATACAGCTAGCGGTTTTTTGTTTGAATCTAATGCGGTATGCACTTCTGTGGTTAATTTCAGAATTGCGTCCTGCGTGCTTAACGAATTTCGGAATCCAAATTGATTGTCAGAAATAATATCGTTAGTTTCGAGAAAGTCATTGAATCTTTTTTTTATAGCTTTTTCATAAATTTTTGAAATATTTGATGTGAGAGAGATTGGTCTGTAATTACTTAATTTAGTTTTATCATCCTTCTTATGTATGGGGTGTATTTGAGCTTTTTTAGAATATCTGGGTTTTCTCCAGATATGAAACCTATGTTAATGATATGCATGAGGGGTTGAGTTATAGAGTTCTTTACTAGTTTTTAAGGTTGATGAAAAGTATCCCATCATGCCCAGGTGACGTCCGAAATGCCCAGCTCATTGATGTACTCTATGATTTCGTCTTCATCAACTGGCGTCAAAAAGATAGTCTTTGGATTAACTTTGTCCCTCGATTTTAGTTTATTTGAATGTTTTGTAGTGTGTGGAAGTTTACTACTGATTATTTTGTTTGCCATTGTTTTCCCTATATCACTAAAAAAGTCGACAAATTCATTAGCAACCATTACAGGATTGTTTTTTGTTAGAACAACACCTTTGTCTGTTTGAATTTTCTTAATTTCTATTTTAGATCTATTACTATTTGCAGCCTCGTTAATTACCCGCCAAGTTTTTCTTACGTCATTATGAGCATTTGCTATTTATCTTGGTAATACTTGTTTTTCCTGTCTTTTACCAGAGTGTTTATTTTATTTCGATACATTTTGTAACGGAGTTTTAGAGTTTCATTAGTGGGGTCTTTTAGTACTTTCTTTTGTAGTTTATCCCTTTCTTTCATTGATGTAGCTATTCCGACTGTCATCCATGATTTTAAAGTTTTATTTTCTTTATCTTTAATGGAACAGTAGCATTCATTACATATGTTTTAAATATATTTATTTAAAAATTTACAGCTGCATCATTTGAGTTATTAGTGTTAATGACATCATTCCACTCTCATCTTCGATTAATGCCATAAGAGTATCGTTATCAATTTTGGTGGCACAAGTGGTCTTTTGAATATGTTCGTTGTTTTTACTATTATTATTAGTGTACTCCAGCCTAGATATGTTGGGTAGTGATCTGTTATATTAGTTTGTAAGATTAATGAAGTGTATGATGTAATGTGCGAATTTAGATAAATGTGGTCTATACACTTTTGAGAAGTTGTTGTAACTCTGGTAGGTTCTTTAATGCATGGTAAGTATCCATTAGAGAACATTACGTTAAGGTAATCATTAGAAATATATATTCAGCATCGCTAGGTTGGTAAGTATTATATTTATGTCCCCTGCAACTATATTGTGACTGCCCTTAAGATGAGTCGACATTATTTGTTCTAGTTCTTCAGTGAACAATTTAGCATTAGATGACGGAGACCTATAAATAGCAAGGATATTGATAGTTTCATTATTTCTCTCAAGTTTAATAATTACTCCATTTGCTTGAGTTAATGCAGGTAACTCAATTATATTCAAAGTTTCAAATGCGTTTTCGTTAATATATACTGAGAGGCTATCATGGGATGTAATTTTAGTTGGTATGTGATATGCGTTATAGTGTTT
Source organism: Sweltsa coloradensis (assembly GCA_024449915.1). Taxonomy (NCBI): domain Eukaryota; kingdom Metazoa; phylum Arthropoda; class Insecta; order Plecoptera; family Chloroperlidae; genus Sweltsa; species Sweltsa coloradensis. The sequence continues at coordinate 505,024 of JAMZAV010000926.1, forward strand.
TAATTCGTATTGCTTTGATTGTGTTCTATTTTGGGTTTCTGTAAGAATTAGAATATCAAAAAGGGTTTCGGTATGGTATAGTAAGGGCCTGAAAAAGTGTCAAAGTTTTTGTTTATTCCCCTTATGTGGTATGAAAGAGTTTTAAATTGATTGTGGTTAATTAACTGTTTAAATTTATCTATGTCGTCACAACGGGATTCTTCATTATTGTTGCCATCCAGATCTAAAGGTTCTAATCCTATCATTTATAAAATTAATATAATAAAAGTAAAAAATAAACTTAGTATTTACGTCTATAATAACAATATTATGTTTCCCCTGGATTATTGGGGTAGTTTTATTTTAGATTCAAATAACTAATCTATCTAAGTTCTAGATGTGTGTTATACAGGCCTGTAGGCCCGTGACGAGTAGTTCCCCCGGCATGATTAGTCCGAGTCCCGTGGTGAAAAGCTGCATCTGCGCGCGCTCTATTGGTGTTGACCGGTGTTGCTAGACGTGCGCTTGGAGTCAGGTGCAGGGCTGGTTTGACGTCGCTCTCGGTCAGTGGGTGGCTCGACACACCCTTTCGAGTTTGATTCTGAGACCAGCCAGCGTTGTTGCCATATCTCGTCTCTTGTTGAGAGACCAGAAGATGACCCCGTCTTGTGTCCAGACATTCCGCATTCCCACCTTCTCAATCGCTTCTTGTAGTATTTGTCGCCTAGTAGCAGTGAGATCCTCCCTTATAACGATCTTGGTACCTCGTAAATATCTTTTGTTGCGGTATATGTCGTCTCTCTGCCTGTAACTAGCCAGCCTTACTATGATAGGCCTTGGGGGGCAGGTTTACCGAGGGCCGGAGGGGGACCAATTCGATGTGATCGTGATATGTCCCATTCCCGCATATCCAGGTCTAAGCCACCGTCACCAATTTTACCGTTTAGTACTTTAAGTACCAACTGGTCGGTATTTTCTCCCCTTGATTCGGGGATACCGAAGATTCTTAGGTTTTCCGTCTTTGATATTGCTCAAGTTCATCTGTTCTTCGGAGTAGATCCCGTTCCAGATTTTCAATCCTTGCCAAGTTAGTGTTGTCTTGGGCTTGAATCGATATTTTTAGTCTCAATATCTTTTGAAATCGCCGCGACCACTTCTTCACAATCAGTGGGATGAGCGTTGGCAACAATGCCTCCACAATACTTTGAAGGATTGTCGCGTCTTTGAACGCTTCTAGTAGCCAAGCTTTTCATTCTTTCTCCCTAGTTTCGCTTTGAAAAGAAATAAGATCAATTCGCTTGTTGACGAGCGCCAGGCCAACGATTTTTGTGGTAAAAAAGAAAACATTTTAAACTCGTAATCATAAAAAAAGGCTTGGCCATTAAATTTGGTTCATGGCTAAGCAATTTTTTTTATGATTTCGAGTTTAAAAAATTTACTTTTTTACCACAAAAATCGTTGGCCTGGCGCTCGTCAACAAGCGAAATGATCTTACTTCTTTTCAAAGCGAAACTAGAGAGAAAGAATGAAAAGCTTGGCTCAACTTCTATATCTCACAGCATTCACAGCCGAAAACTTTTGAAGGAGAGCTTGGCTACCGTTTTTGGATGAGCGTAGAGAGCGTAGCGATTCCATTTCACTACACATGAGAAAAAAATCCGGAATGTATTTTTTTTGTATTTTTGTCTGTCTGTTAACACGATTCCGGCTAAACCAATACTCCAATTGCGATGAAATTTTCTGGAGGCCATCGAAATCTCTGAACTAATAGAACTGCTACGTTTTTGAGCACAATCGAAAAATTATTTCTCATGAAAATCGCAATTTTACATTTTTTTCGTTTTTTTAAACATTTCTTCGACTTACAACATCTACATGCTTTATCCGATTGTAATGAGTTTTTCACAGAACCTTAATTTTATGAATTAATATATTCGTGTGAAATTTGAGCGCAATCGAAAAATGATTTCTTATAAAAATCTCAATTTTACGTTTTTTTTTAAATTTCTTCAACTTATAACACCTACATGCTTTATCCCATTGTAATGATTTTTTCACAGACCCTTTTTTTATGAATTAATATATTCGTGTGAAATTTGAGGACAATTTTTAAAAATTATTTCTCGTGATAATTGCCATTTAACGATTTTTTTTTATTTTCAAAATTTCTTCAACTTATAACATCTACATTCTTTATCCGATTGTAATAATTTTTCCAAAGAACCTTAATTTTATGAACTAATATATTCCTGTGAAATTTGAGCGCAATCGGATAATTATTTCTTATGAAAATCGCAATTTTACGCTTTTTTAATTTTACGCTCATCCAACAACGCGCCTGAAAAAGCGTTTGCGAAGCTTCCTAGTCCACGAATTTTTGTATTTGTGGGGATATTGCATATTTTTGTTGTTTGTTTCCTATCAAGGCGTGAATGGTGGACTTTAAATGATTAAATTTGTTTAGTTTAGAGTTGTTTTTTGACATTTTTTGGCCCACAGTCCCCCCAAATTTTACCCTTGTGTTTTATGCACTAGATATTTATAATAGTTAAGAGCATGTTTTATTTCAAGCTTTTTCAAATTACTACGCCTGAGTAATTACGCATTTTGATTTTGATTTTCCCCGTTCCCTCTATTGCCCGGTTTTGGTTTTGAAAGCTAAAGTTATTGCACATGAGGGACATCTAAGTGTGGCCCAAGTTTCAAAGTTCTAAGATGAACCGTTTTCTCTGTATAGCGTCTTATTCATAAATAGTATACAGAATTACCTAACTTTTGATGATTTTGATTTTCTCCTGTACCCGTTACCCAATTTTGCTTTCCATATTCAAAAGTGATAAAGATTAGAATTAGAGATATCAAAGTGTATTCCACGTTTGAAACTTCTCAGTTGCAGCGTTTTCTTTGAATGATTCATTTTTTAAAGTTCAGATATGTTTTTGTCATTTTTGTGCCCATTATCCTCCCCAAATTTAGCCCCTTGTGTTTTGGACGCTAGATATTTTCATGGTTAAGACTAAGAGCATGTTTAATTTCAAGTTTGTACAAATTACCACGCCTTAGTAATTACGTGTTTTGATTATCATCTAATTTTTTATTTTCTCCGGTCCCTGTAACCCGATTTTGATTTTGAAAGCAAAATGCACGGCGTCTGAGGTACATCTAAGTGCGGTCCTAGTTTCATTGTTCTAAGATTTACTGTTTTCTCTGTAGGGCTCAATATAGCTCCGCGGAGAATTAGGTACCTAGCTAACTAGCTAGCTAGCCAGCCGGAAGGTTTTCGACGATTTTGAGACACCTCTTTAACACCGAACGGGTTATCGGATCGGGTTGATTTTTTTTGGTAGGTCATGGACCACATATCAGGTCATATACCAAGTTTCCAGATTGTAACTCTTTCGGGGCGGCGTGTGCAGATAGCTGAAAACCCCCCAACTCGGGTAGATGTATACAGGGCCGCGAGTTCGTCGTCGCCTAAGCAGTCGCATGCGCTTGGCTGCGGGCGACGACCGTCGCCCTAGATTATGAAAATATGTCATGATATTTTATAAACAAGGCGTATTAGCAAATTACACACAACATCAAACTTAGCGTGTCACTTATGTATAACAACAGTGATGCAATTTTTTTAAATTTGTTTTTAAAACATTTTAGACGAGTAAATGAAGCAAATGAAGATTTATAACGCCACTTGATTGGGTCTGGGGTCTTCGTCGTGACTTATGTGTCTGTTAAATGTGAAATGTGAAATATATGTCTGTTTGTTTGTCCGGGCTCATACGGCCGAACGGCCAAATAGGTTGAGCTGAAATTTTAAACAGACATCCGTGACCAGGTAACTGAGAACTGCTAACAAATTGATCAAAATCCGTTGCGATTTAAACCTACAAGAAATAATAAATTGAAAAACTAGAGAAGTGTAGGTTCTTGAAGAAGTCATTTTTATCAAAGATTTTTGTCGGGCCGTGATTTTATGCAGTGACCAAGGTATATCGAATCTTGCACGCTCAAAGTTCCCTTAAATTCCGCTGGGACATTGAGTAAACCTTGCAATCTTTACTCCTCGTATTTCGTACTATATGTTTTCCATAGTATTGTCACAGTTAGTATAGTCTAAAGTCTAAACTGCGTTATATGCATTTCAAAACATGTTTAATAATTTTCTAAACACAATCTATGAACTACAAAATCTTTCCAGACCAGGGGATTGAACCCAGGTCTCCCACATTCCGGGTATAAGGGTGCCTTAGCCAAATAGACTTGGAAAATGCCAAAGTCGTTGTTAGACGAGTGAGTGAGTCATGTGTTAAGTAGCCGGGAATATTTGCATTTAAGTTTGATTATATTGGTATAAATGAGCTCTTGAGAGCAAGAGTGGTCTAAGTCATACTTTGATGAAAAAAAGTTGTGCAGCATTTTGCATTTGTTTGTAGTAGTCAATGTGTTGTGATACATTATTGTTGAAAAGGAATATGGTTGTCATGGATTGTTTAAAATTACATTTTAACATCAACTTAGCAGGTACCTATTGTTGGTTTGTTTACTAGTTATTACAACAATAACTTTGTAATACCACTATTGCCAATAATATCGTGTAAAATAGTCACATAGCTTGGAATAGTGGTATAAGTCACTGACTTTGACCACTCTTGCTTGAAGTCAGTGACTTATACCACTAACAAAACTATAAAGTGCAGTAGACCCTGCGTCCCTACTGGTAACACAATGTTTATAACTAGGAAAACGCTAAAGTCCCGCCGCGTTGATGGATGAGCTTTTATGTTTTTAGTTTGCGTAGGACCTCTTTTAAGCTGCACGCAATGAATTACCAGACTGACAGCAAGGCGAGGCTCACGGCTGTGTGCGTGCATGTAGCAGTCAAAAGGTGCGGGGCCGCGAGGTCATATCAAAGCTGCACGCAAGTTGTACGATATTCATTAGAAATATTTATTTGATTGCCTCCAGAATCATATCATATCTAAAAATTAAGTGATTTCAAACGTTCCCACAAAATTTCATCAAGATCAGAGTAGCCGTTTGCCCGGACACGGACCAAATATCACAAAATATTGCATTTAAATTGGGGAAAATAGTAAAAATACCATTTTCATTACAAATATTTCTTCGATTGCCCCCAAATCATATCATATCTAGCTTTAGTGATTTCAAACGTTCCCGTAAAATTTCATCAAGATCGGAGTAAGCCGTTTGCCCGGCCGCCGGACCTAATACCAATAAAATATCGCATTACAAATTGAAAAAAATGTAAAAGTACGATATTCATGAGAAAAATTCTTCGAATGTACCCAAAAACGAGCAGGTCAAGTTTAGAGATTTCGAAGGTCCCCTTCAATTTCATCAAGATCGCAAAGGCCGTTTGCCCGGAACCGGGCGAAAACAAACAGACAGAAAAACAAACAAAAAAAAAAAAAACAAAAAAACAGAGCTAAATTTTTTGAGGGGTCAGTGAAATTGAAGTCTTTGCTTCGCTCATCCAATAATAATAACCAGACTGTTATTTAAAAATAAATACATTTTGAATCAGTAAAAATATGTCAAAGTGCACGATACAATGTGCAGCATGTAAAATCAATGGAAAACAATCAAATTAGAACCTTCCTGTATATTTTCCAATATTGAAATGACCAAACCGTTTTTATTTTTAGATATTTTTCTGCTCTCTAGTGGTTGTTACTTGAAATAAGCCTACCACTATTGATTTAAAGAAATTTGGGGATGTAGGGCCCAAAAGGGGCTATTGGGTTAGGTGAAAAAAAAAGTGACTTAGGGCCACTCTTGGGTCCAAAGGGGTCAAATAAAAGGGTTTTTTAAATTTAGTTTTATAGGGCCCCGTCAACTGAAAGGGCCCTTAGGGGTAAATCTAACCCGTTTATGGCTAGGGAGGCCCTTTGGTAGGGGGAAGAATGGGGAAAGTTTTCCGGGTACTAAACATGACCGCTCACTTTTGTCTAGCTACGACTTAGGGGCCCCTCTAATAAAAACCTCCTTGGCTTTTCCTAGTTTTAAAAAGAGGGGGGCGAGAGACTGAGAGGTCCATTCAACAACGGGGCTTATTCTGTGGGTTCTGTGTGTCGGGACGTTTTTGGGTTTTTGAAAATCAGCCGAACCGCTGAAAAGATTGCGCGGAAAAATTTTTAAAAGGCCCTCCGGTGTGAGTTTACTTTAAAAAATGTTAAAAAAAAATCACTAGAGATCCATTGCGATTTAAAAACCCACAAAAAAATAAAAAAAACGATTTTTAAAAAATTTGATAGCATTTGGGTTTTGTTTTTTCGGTAATTATGCCGGTTTAAGGTTTTCCCCGGGAAAAAATGCATAAAAAAAAGCAAAAAAATGTTTCCAAACTTTTTTTACAGGGATGTGTTAAAATTTTAGTCCCCAATTCATTTTTTAGCTACCGCTTAAAGATCTTTTTTACTGTTACTAAAATTTTTTTTTTTTTTCCTCTTTTTACCCGTGTAAAAGTGCTGTCACTGTACGTAACCGCCCCTGGGGGTTTGGAAAAACGCTATCCCCCTCCGCTACGTCCCCCTTTCCCCTGCGTACGCAGCGTAACAAGTATTTTTGGGTTTTTTAAAAAGCGGGCGTTAAAGGGGGAAAAAAAGGGATTTTTGTTTAAAAAAACTACGTTAAAGGTTAAAAAAAAAAGGGATTTTTTTTTTTAAAATAGCGACGTTAAAAAGGGTTTAAAAAAAGGGATTTTTTTTTCAAATAGCGATGGAGTTTTCCCAAAAAAAAACCTTCAAAACCTTTTAAAGTCCCCTTTTTAAAAAAAAAATACCTTTTTTCCCTTTAAAGTCCCCCTAATTTAAAAAAAAATCCTTTTTTTTAAACCTTTTTAAACCCTCGCTTATTTTAAAAAAAAATACTCTCTTAGCTGTGTACCCCGCGGAAGAGACGTACGGAGGAATTTGCGTTTCCAAAAAACCCGTATGGCGGCCCCACGTCAGACGTACAGTTTACAGGCCCCAATTTACCAGGTAAAAAAAACGAAAAACATTAGTAAAAGTGAAAAGTCGTTTAATGCCGGGGGAGTGAAAAAGGGAAATTTGGGACTATCAATTACACCCTACTGTGAAAAGGTTGGGAAAAATTTTTGCATTTTTTTTTGCATTTTTTTTCGGAAAAAACCCTTAACGGAAAAAATACCGGGGTTTTTCAATTTTAAAAAGGCCACAGCCTGCAATTTTCTTGGGAAACGACATAGTCGTTGTTAAACGAGTGAGTGACCCATGTGTTGAGTACCCGGTATCATTCCCCATACCTATTCAATGCCCATACTGGGCTCGAGTGAGTGAGCCATGTTTCCCCATAGGCCTACTGGGCTAGATCCAGCCTTAGGTATAGGGGAGGAAAGGGAATGTTATCGGGTACTCAACATAGTCTTGTCTTACTCACTAGTTTAACAACGACTTTGGCGTTTCCCTAGTTTTGAGGGACAGAGATTTGTTATGTTTGAGCTGTAAATAACTTGAAATCAAATTTCCCGCATTGTTATAAAAAATGTTCAGTGGCGGTGGAAGTAGCGGCAGCCTCGTTGATCGATCAAGACGGCTGTGGATTCTGTTCTGTTTTGTTCCTACATAACCTCTATTTTTCGTGACAGATCATAGTTTAAGGCCGAGGGCCTATGCTTTTTCTAAAGGCCTTGGCTCGTAATCTGAGGCCTAGGGCTAGACTAAGGTTTGCCTGAAGAATAGGCCTAGGGTAGTAGCCTAGCCTAGCTAGGCCTAGTAGGCCTGCGTAAACATGCACGAAATGAAATTCAAGTGGAAGCTGGGTATACTGTTCTTATCGGTAATTGTGTGTGTACTGTGGTACACAAGTGCACAGTACAGAAACAGTCCCCTACCTACGAGCCCCACCCTAGAAGAACAAGTTGAATTGCTGAAAGAACAGGTAGGCTAAGCCAAGGCTCTACCCTAGCCCCCTAGGCTTGCTGTTGACTAGCTAGGCCTAGGCCTAGGCCCTAGGATAATTTTTCGGTTGGTATGGACCGGTTTTTTAACACTTTTTTTTCAATAAAAACACTGAAAAACAATTACCGGTAAGTAGTTTTGTAACGAAAAGGATTTCGGGTGCGCTCTTATTAAAAATATCCTAGGCCTAGAACTAGGCCTAGCGCACAGGTAACTAGTCCGGAAAGATCGACTAACCTAACGTAAGTAGGTAGTTTTGTAAAACCGGTCCATACCAACCGAAAAAGTTTCGGCCCTAGGCTGGCTCTAAAGCCAATCACTAAGTTAGTCTAGATAGCTACTAGGCCTACTCTAGTTGGGCCTAAGTACCAGTAGAAATAGTAGTAGTAGAATTTGTATGTTTACTAGGCCTAGGCCTAGGCCTAGTTATGATTAGAGGTAGACCTAGGCTAGCCCTAGCTAGGCGTAGTTATGTGTAGGGGCTAGGGCATCCGCATAGTCCTTCATTATTGGTCATTTTATAGGGCTAGGTCTAGTGCTATGTAGGCGGTAGCTTTGGCGGTAGGCCTAGTGCACTTCTTCAGTTGGTAGGCCTATGGGCCAACTTTTTTACAATGGGAAATGTAGGTTTAGGGAAGGGGTGGGGGGGGGCATGAATAATAATAATAATGATGATAATAATAGGCCTAATGATGATAATATATTGTAAAACATAGGCCTACGCACTTTGCGCTCCCCCCCATCCTCCCCCTAACCTACTTTTCCCCTAACATCGCAGTGTTAAAAAGTTGGCCCATACCAACCGAAGAAGTAGGCTATCTACCGGCGGTAGTGTGCCACTGGTCTAGTGGCATCTATTTCTTGCCTACCTTAAGGCAGATCCACATAAAAACGTAAGACGTAAGCATAAGGTTTTAACGCGTAGGTAGTCGTAATGTTGGAACATAGGAAACACGTACTGGCGTTCACACAAATGCACAAGGTTTAAGACATAGTTATATCGCATAAGACACTGTTTTAATGCGTAAGAAAGTTGAACAATTTTTAACTTTACGACAAAACCTTATGCTTACGTAGGCCTACCATACGAAAAAGTTGAGTCAAACTAACATCAACCTGTAGGCCTACTTTGAAAGGCTTGACTACGTACTACAGTCAACTGGGCATCCGTAATGAATATATAAAGTTGGCAGGACTTGGAGCATTATTTGCATATAATTATCAATATCGATTGGAAAAATTATATATTAATAATAATCTTTATCATAGGGCAATTCCACGGGAACAGAATTACCAATCTTTATTATATTGTTGTTTGTGATAGAATGCCTATCGGCTAGGTTAGTGTTTGTGGTTTGGGAAAGAAGAAAGGAGACCAACAGCTTACCTTAAACGAGATGGGCAGCTGCGTGAAACTGGCTGGTTAACATTAATATTGGCCTTGGTCACGACCTAACGGTCGGTGACCAAGGCCGCATTGACCGATACGTACGACATTGTGTATCTTGTTTTGTAAATATTTATGTTAACCAGCCAGTTTCACGCAGCTGCCCATCTCGTTTAAGGTAAGCTGTTGGTCTCCTTTCTTCTTTCCCAAACCACAAACACCAATCTTTATTATAGGGCAATTCCACGGTAACAGAATTACCAATCAGACAGATTTAACACAATGTAATTATTTATACTGATTATTGTAAGTAAGGTCATCTTATGATTGCAAATAGCAACTAGAAGTTGTCTTTTAATTATCCAATTAAAGTTTATTTAAAAATGCTTACGGTATATTTAATTGATATAAAGCTAATTATGTCCGTTGTAACAGAATTACATAGAAAAGGCCATGGTAAAAAGTTGGTTCAATCAATCAGAAATTCCTGTGAATTGAGTTAAATTGGAATAATTGTATTGATTGTACACATTATGCAACAAAGGTTAGATACAAATAATGGTGTTAACATCTGTAAGGATAGGTTTGTATTTTATTTATCCCCCCGTCTGGGCCCGGGGTAGAATTGGCCCAGAGCATGGCTCTGCTACATTCTCTGCACTCCTGAGTGCCTGATACAAGCTGCTCAAGCTACGTAGTCTCCCGTCTGGGCCCGGGTAGAATTGGCCCAGAGCATGGCTCTGCTAATCGTAAAAGGCGATTCAAGAGAAAAAGTCCACCTCGCAAACATCGGCTAGTATGAAGGGTAGTAGGCCTATATTACTTCCCGAAACTAGAGGCGAGCTCTGGAAATCGTCATCGGGTACACCTCCCCCTTCCCTTGACGACTTCCCCGACGACGATGACAATGACAGAACGAACGATGACAAAGACGATGACGACCGCGACGTGAGAAACCCCCTTCTTCCCCTTATCCGTGGCTGGTTCTGACCAGCATGGGCACCTCCTCCCCATATCCCCTAGGCTAGAGTGGTGCATTATGACCAGTGGCGTGCGGTGAGGCAAATAGGTGGGGATGCAATTGACTTAGAAGGTAGGCCTATATTCGTGAGCACTAAAGGGGTCTGGGGGGAAGCCCCAGCTGCCGGAGGCGATTTTTTTTGGCATTTCTTATTTGTATAAGTGGCTGGAAAATGATTTTAGAGAAATAACAAGAATATATTAGGGATTATGTGTTATCATTATCAAAAAATTGTGTTACAGTAGCCTGATGTTTTTAAAAAATAGCTAGGCCTACAATGCAAGAAGTACATGCCGATCTTACCTTTATTTAAATTTGAAATCCATTCTTCTTTCTTTCGGAGTAAAGTGACCGAGTGTTGCCCTACCATTATCAATCAATACTTTTTTTCTTCAAATGTTCGCCTAACAAACGGGTTTTCAGTGTTTCACAAACACTCACAACTACATCCATCCTTACAATACGAAGAAAACTTGAGAACTGACTAAAGTAGCCGTGCCATGGGTGATTTTCCCGCATTTTAGGACTAGCTTCACCCCCACACCCCCTCGTCAATGTCCATTCGTCGCCTTGTTTCAGTTTTGTTTTGTCTCTCACCCACGGCACATGTGTGTCGAACTAGCTTCTGAGACCATTTAAAATCTACGTCTGAACTCCGTCCAGGTCTTGACGCCGCATTTTTTAATTTAATTTTATAAATTCATATAAACCTGAAACTAAGTGATTTATTATACTGTGAATGAATACTACCTATTACATTAGATATTGAACTATTACTACTACCGTACTGATAAAATGTGTGTTTGTCATTTTGGTAAAGGGAAGCAGTGCTTCCTTTGCTTCCCTTCAGTGCACGCCACTGATTATGACCTAACGTTAGACGCGTCCTTAATCCAAATAAACCAAAAAAATAATTAATATTAATTAATGTATTGTGTAACAGAATTAGTACATGATGGATGTTACAGAATTATGCTTGTGATTGAAATAATTTAATTATGTGTTTCAGAGTGTCACAAAAATTAAAACATAACATGTCATTAGTCAGTAAATAGGTAGGCCTATGACTTTTTAAACATAATTTTAGTCGCTTTAACATTGGTTTAAAATAATTCTGTTACGATTTGGTTATTCTGTTACGCCTAAAATTAAATAAACTAATGATATAGGTAGGCCTATTCATATAAATTAGAGTATTATTTTAATGCTCGCATCTTTAAGAGCCTAATGCATAGACAGGTTTCAGGCGCAGCTGCAGAGGGTTAGAAATCAAATAACAAGCTCTACAATTATGATCAAATAATTATGGAAAAATTCAACTATACTCAAAAATAAATTTTGAACACATCGCATTTGTCTATTTTTTTCTTTGGTCTGTTATTGCTTCGGAAAAAAAATGATAACTTGGGAACTTGATGATGCACTTTACTGCATTGAAATAAGTTATATCCATGTTTCATGACAGCGACGTATTAATTTTACTATTTCGAACACTGTGGTGAAAGTTGATCTTATTTGATCCATAATTATGGATATAATCGTTAAATTTCATCAGTAAAAGCTACACAAAAAGGCACGGAATTGCGCCTAAAATGGGGATTGATGGCTGCACGGAGTTCCGCGTCTGTGCGTTAGGATCGTATGTACGAAAGACGATAACGGCAGCTCAGGCTATACGAACGCATCGCCCAAGAAAATACGTAAACAGATGGACGACATTTTTAATTTTGTGTCTATGCGTAAAACGAGAAAAGTTGTCATTACGCTCATAAAACAAAACAGAAACCATCCCGGGCCTAGGCCCAGACGATGAAAATTATTTATAATACAACAGTGTAAGCTTCAAGTTACCTTAGGCTATATGACTAGAAATATGAATACAAACACATCACGTTTGACAACTCCTAGGCCTCTCCTAGGCAACCCTAGACCTGCACGACCGTGTTCTGACACTCCCGCACAAATAACTAGGTTTGATTACAGAAAGCCTAATGTAGCTGAACAATAGTAGGGGATGATAGTCCTAGGCTAAACAAAAAATTTACGGAAACAATACCCTTTTTCTTTTTGTTCAATGCTCTTGTCATTAAATAAAAATGTTAAACAAAAGGCAGTGCAAATTTTTCAGTGTTCATTTGATGATTTGCTGATTTAGATGGCGGTGGAATGCAGTGGGAAAGGTGGAAAATATCAATTGTTGTGTTTGTTGCTGCATTGGAAATTTTTTATTTTATTTTGATTTGATGGGCTACGAAGAACACTGGGTTATTTTTTAGTACGTGGCAGATGTGCAATGTAACTATGTAGTGTATGTATGTACGTAACTGTAATGTAAAAGTGATTTGAAAAACCACGTTCAAATCTGTTTTGAGATCACTCTATTCCAAAAATACGAATTTGATTTGCAAGTTTTGTATTTTAAAATGTCTCAGTATATTCACAAGTATATTTTTATTGGGTAGCTGATTCTGCGTGTGCGCTCCCATCCTTCTCGCGCTGCAGTCGTGACCTTTCGTCAGTCTCACAAGGTCAATGTTGCTTTGCGAGACGATGATTACTGATTTATACATTCAACATTGTGGTATTCTTACCCATGCATGTATCTATACTCGGCATGCTTTTACTCCAAGATGAGAGTGGCGGGTATTTTTATTCTTTCAATTTGGTTACCATACTTTTGACCATTTTGTTGCATGTTTCGCCTTTGGTGGCTAATGGCTATCAAATCAACATAAACTGTTTCACTGTTTAGAGTGAAACTTCATTAGCTATGCTATGCTTCTCCTAAACATCAAACAAAATAGTAGTGGGGAATGTGGGACTATGTAAGTACTAAACACCTGGTTGTAAATGTAGTGACAGCTAGCAGTGTATGTAAGCTACTTTTTACAACATCTTTAAAAATTCTTGCATAGGGATTGGTTCTTGCATCAATCGCTCAGGAGCGTCACATCAGTTTTTGGATGAGCGAAGCAAAGACTTCAATTTCACTGACCCCCAAAAAATATAGCTCGGGTGTTTGTTATTGTTTGTTTTTCTGTCTGTTTGTTAGCTAACAACCAGGCAAACGGCATAACCGATCTTGATGAAAATTGGAAGGGACCTTCGAAATCTCTAAACTTAGAGGTGTATTGTTTTTGGGCACAATAGAAGAAATATTTCTTATGAATATCGTACTTTTACGATTTTTTTCAATTTTTAGTGCGATATTTTCGTGACATTTGGTCCGATTCTGACCAAACGGGTAGTGGTACAACGTTCATATTTCACATGAACATTAAGGTTATGTTAATGTAGTACCTTTTGAAAGAAAAAGTTGAAAAAGGTATCCAGAATTCATAGAAATAAAGGTTTTAATGAGTTGTTTTAGGTTTATAACAACAATTAACAAGTAACAATAGAAACTTGACAACAATCACCTACAATGCATTCAAAAAGCACTTGCAAAGGAAAAGTGCAAACAAACGCAAAAAACGCAAACAAAAAACTTACAAAAAATGATCATCCATCAATAATAATAATAATAATAATAATAATAACTAGGAAACGCTCAGTTGGACGCGTTGATAAGCGAGCACGTGCTAAAGCTAGACCCACATTGCACATAAAATTTATGGCGTTTGCGTTTCCAATGTTATTTATTATTGCCAAGGTATTTGGGTAAACCCGTGTGTAAAAATCTTTACTTTGTGGATAAAATCCACCGCCATCTAGAGGACCTTGACTTCTTGGGAAAACTATTTAAACTCTTTGGTGACAAATAATAGACTGCTTTCTCGAAAGAATTTTGATTACTTCTAGGTGGCAGTGTATTAGATAGAAACTTCGCGCGTCTTTTCGTTGCCATGGCAACGTTACTTTTGTTATAATGTAATTTCCATCTACACTACTTATCGGATCAAAATAAAATTTACATATTCTTGACCGGACGGACATTCTAAATGATTTGGCTATCTCAGATTTTGTCGCCGGTTAGTTTGAAAAAAAACTTTCGATTAACTTTAATGTAACTTTTTAACTTTTTGAACGATTTTGCCACAAAACTAATGGCATTCAATCGAGAACAAAGCTTGCGGATGGTCAAAATTTCAACTCGATCCGAGCCTCCGTTCGAACGTTATCGCGAGACATACAAACAAACAAAAAAAAAAAAAAACAAACAAAAAAAAAAACAAACAAACAAACAAAAAAAAAAACAAAACCAGTGACTAATTTTTCCGGCAGAGTCAAATGGAAACGCTCGCTTCGCTCGCTTAATAATAAGTTGTCTTTATTTCTCAAGGAAAAGGGCGAATGTTAAGCCTGAGGCTTCTCTTACAATTTACCTTTTTCTAAAATTAGTTCTAATACTTAATACTAATACAAACTAATCTAAACAATCTAAACAATGCTTCTTTAACAGTCATCAATATTTTCTAAAATATTATGGTTCTAATATTAGTATAATGAGTGTATTTATCATAGTTATCTACAAATAGTACATTGTTAAGATTTAATTACTTATGATCTATACACATGAAATAGTTTCAGTTGAGTTAGCTAGAGTAGTTTAATTATGCTATATTGAACTTGGTGATTACTCTCATAATAAACATATTCTAAGCCTTCTCACTATCGCTGGTCTGGCTATAACAAGAGCTGTTTGGCGGCATCTAATTTTGAATGGCTTAACATTTTTTATCCAACATTTTTGCTTTTAGTTTAATTTTGAACTGATTGTAGTTGAGAGATTTGTCAATTCCTACATTGTTATAAGTATGAACGGCATTGTGGGTGAACGACTTCTCAAATAGTGCTGTGGAGTGTGTGTGAATTGACAATTGCTCAATGTTTCGTAGGCTGTGCGAGTGTGTCATTTTCCTGATCGGAAGTTTGTCTTTTAGATATTTTGGAAGACCTGATGTGTGAATTTTATGTGTCAGACAGGCTAAGTGAAGGGCTCTACGACTTGCCATGTTAAGTACACCGACTTCCGAGTATTTATGTGAGATATGATCATACTTTCTCATTTGTAGTGCAAAACGCATGCATGCATTTTGTGCTCTCTGTATGCGTTTACTTTGGATACTGTCTAAACAAGGCCCATATATGACATCCGCGTAATTGAATTTTGATAAAATAAGTGCTTCGACCAACATTAATTTTGTCTCTTGGGTTAAAATTTTTGAGAATTTGTAAAGATGTTTTAGCTTTGAGAATGTATGCTGAATAAGTTTAGTAGTATGTTGGGTAAATTTTAGTTCTGTGTCTATATTGAGTCCAAGATTTTTCGCGAGTTCCGTGGTTGGCAGAATATCATTGTCTAGATTGATATTGGGTGGATTTTGTTTTAACCTACCACGCCCACTACTCGTGCCAAAATGCATTATAAAAGTTTTGCTCGAGTTCAATTGGAGTGCGTGATTCTTCGATGAGCTGTTTATGTAGCTAAGGTCAGCATTTATTTCAGTTCTGCATCCTGAACGTGGTGAGGGTCATAGCTTAGGTAGAGTTGAGAGTCATCTGCGTAATAGTGCACGTTACAAAATTGTATATGTTTCATGAGATCTGACGTATAGATTGTAAATAGCTGAGGGCTCAATATGGACCCTTGTGGCACCCCTTTAGTTATTGTCGCTGGATTGATAGTTTTGAGTTCATAGAAACTACTTGTGTTCGGTTACTTAGGAAATCTTTCATTAGCGATAATGCATTTTCTGAGAAGCCGTAGTATGAAAGCTTTGCCAATAAGAGTTTATGATCAATTGTGTCAAAGGCTTTTGAATAGTCCAATAATACCATCGATGTCACCAATCCCTTATCACTGGCCCTGAGAATATCATCGGTTATAGTCGCCAAGGCTGTGGTAGTGCTATGGTGAGCCCTAAAGCCTGATTGGCTTTGGGGAATCAGACTGTTTGCAGCGCAGTAATCTGTGATCTGTTGATTCAGTATTTTTTCAAATATTTTTGACATAAAAGGCAAAATACTTATGGGCCGTAGGTCTTTGAATTCAGCTGGGCTACTTACTTTAGGAATTGGATTAATAAGAGACTCCTTCCATGGTTGTGGGAAGACTCCCAGTGCAAGACAGTTATTTATTATTTCGGTAACTATACTTACACAGAAGGGTAAGCATAGCTTGAAAGAATTACCTGATATTCCGTCAGTACCCGTTGCGTTAGATTTAATTGATCGGTACGCTTTCATCACTGCCCCGATACTAACTCTTTTAAAAGAAAATTTACCATTGATTTTACCACAGGTGTTATTTGTATACCATTTAATAAGGTCTTCATCTGCTTCATTTGATTTAACGGACTGTATGTAGTAATTATTAATTTTGTCAGGATCGCTCAAGTGGTCGGGGATGTGTGATTCTACGGATTTATTGTGAATATCGAGCTTGCTACAAAGTTTCCAAACTACTGTTGACTTTGATTGACTTGAGTTTCTCATCTCATATAAAAAATGACCTTTTTTCTTGCCTGATGGCATTCGTGGTGTAATTTCTCAGTGAGCGATAATACTCTCTTGAAACATCAGTTCGCTTAGAGACCCAATTTTTGTAGGCTTTGTCTCTGAGGTTCATTAAGAGCTTAATATTGTCTGTTAACCAAGGAGCTTTGGGTTTAGTTATCCTAATAGTTTTCATAGGCATATGTTTATTTATTAAAAACAAAATTTTCTTATTCAACATTTCTATTTGATCATTGGCATCTACTATATCAAGAATCTCTTCCCAGTTTATGTTTTTAGCATCGTCGTCGAACGAGTTTAGGTCTAGGTTGTTTATATCCCTGAAAGTTTTATATTTAAGAATTGGTTTTGGTTTGCAATTTTTTATGACGCAATAAGTGAGGTGGTGATCGCTTAGGTCATCTACATCGATTGCGTTGACTTCTAAAATCTCATCTATATTAGTTATGATTACATCTATCAGTGTTTGACTGTCTCTACTTACTCTAGTTGGCATTTTATTATTTGCTTCAGGTTATAACTTTTTAGTAGGTTAGTAAGCGCAACAGAGCCGGGAAGTTTAGGAGTGAGAAGATCAATGTTTAAATCACCCACACAAATGATTCTATCTACTTCTGGTGATAAGACTGTTAGCGTTTTTTCTAATGAATCGATACTTGTTTGATAATTTGCATAGTTTGGGCTGTAGAGTGTTCCTATAGCATACACTTTGCCCTACTTTTGAATTTAAGCCAAATATCCTCTAGTTTATTGTTAAGATCTAGGTCTGTGCTAGTGAAGTCTACTCTAGTGCATGATATATTGTTCCTCACATACACACACACGCCACCACCATGCCCCGTTATGCGATCACGCCGCCACAGGATGTACCCAGGGACTGATATGTCATTTGAATCAAACGTGTTATGGAGCCAAGTTTCTGATATAGCCATTAAATCAATGCTATTTCGAGTTATTAGATCTACTATTTCGTCATGTTTAGGCACGAGTGACCTTATATTTATGTGAGCTATCACCAAGTTATCAGTATTTGTAAGTGTGTTAAAAGTGAGCATTGCTATTTTAGTTGCGAATGTGCTATAATTATTTCTCTATAAAATAATCTAAACCTATATCTATGTATCTATTATCTACGGTTTTGTATGACTGTACTAGGCCTAGTGCCAGAGCACCAATATAGGAACAAGCAATAAAATATAAATACAAGTAAAAATACAAAGACTAAAATACAAGTACACAAACAAAATACAAAATACAGTCCAAGATTCCGTCTTGACTGAGTTGTTTGTGGGGTCGGAGTGTTTTATGGAAATCGTAGCAGATGTTGGGCTGTCCTACTCCTCGGGAATGTCCTTCATTCTTTTGATGTTGGTCTTCTACCTGAACAACGCGGCGGGACTTTAGCGTTTTCCTAGTCTAATGTATTTGTGTTTAGTGCTGTACACCACAAACATGTATTCAAAATTGTTTTTTGTAACACCAAACTTATTATTCTCCGAAAGCATGCAACTTATGTTTTTGTGTGTCATTGTTGGACTTTGAATAGCACTGGCATAATTATGATCCACAATTTAAAATCATAAATGCAAAATATTTTCAATTGAAATTATACTTGTGTACATAAGTACGCAATCTATTTAGTAATAATATTGCATTGCTATTTTTTTTTCGGTGTTCTTGTGTATATTACATCATCGTAAAGCTACATCCCGGATGAAATATACCGTATTTAGGTAGTGAGCCGCCCCTAGACAATTAAATTTTGCCGCCCCCCCCCCCCATACCACCACCAACCAACTCACTACTAAAAGGTTTAGGTAACGGTTTTAAATTTAAATTTTCTTCTATTCTGCAACAAAGTTGTCTGTCTCAGATGCTGCATGCAGCAGCTAGCACCACAGTAAAACACGCAAGAGTCTTACTTACGAACCCTTTATTACGGGATCGGGATAAGAAGACTTAATAAATAAATAAATAAATAAATAAATAAATATTCGTATTTAGAGTCTACCCACTCAGTCATATAACTGATTTTCAGTGGGGAACAGTAAACCAAAGCGACCAAGCCAACCATGTAGGCCCCGACTAATGCTATAGCTGTACGAAGGACCGATCGCCGAAGGCGAAATTTTTGCAAATTTTCAACTTTAAAAAAGCTCCAAAAACACGTTTTAAAATCTAAAATTACATAATACGATATAATAAAAACAAAACAAATAATAAAATAATTAAACTAACATTGTTGAATTTGTTTCGCTCTTGTGCCGCCCCCCCAAGGGCTGCCGCCCCTGGACCCGTGCCTAGTTGGCCTAGGTACAAAGACGCCCCTGAAGTTGCCGCAAACCTCAATACCATGATCGGGGCAAAGAAAGACGTAAAGAACTGTAATCCCAAAGTGTTCCTTTTGTTTAGCGCTATCAAATGGTGAAAATATATTTTTAATTCTGGGCCCGGGGTAGAATTGGCCCAGAGCATGGCTCTGCTTATCGTAAAAGGCGATTCAAGAGAAAAAGTCCACCTCGCAAACATCAGCTAGAAAGAGAGGAGTATCTTACTCCCCGAAACTAGAGGCGAGCTCTGGCAATCGTCGTCGGGGACCTTGCCCCCTTCCCTTGACGACCCCCTGGCGACGATGACAATGACACAACGAACGATGACAAAGACGATGACGACCGCGACGTGAGAAACCCCCCTTCCTCCCCTTACCCGTGGCTGGTTCTGACCAGCATGGGGCCCCCTCCTCCCCCACCCCCCTTAGGCAAGAGTGGTGCATTATGACCTAACGGTTGACGCGTCCTTAATCGAAATAAATAAACAAGAAGTACACAATTATCTACGTTAGGGCCTACAACTTCTGTGATTATCTATGGGCTCAACACGACTATGGGAAGCGGAATGCGAAAAGGCCTTCGCCATTAGAGTAATTTGCACGGGAAAGTCAGAAAAATTGTTTCCGTCATAAATTAAGAGTGAACAATAATAATGGGATGAGTAAAAAAAGTAAAAAATGTTTTATAAAAAAGGCGACCTCTCGCATTCAAAACAAGCGTGCTGACCAGTGAGCCAACACGACTACGGTGAGCGGGCGGTCTCCAGTGATACTTATGCAGATGCACGCTAACTTGAGACGAGCGTAAAACATTTGTCATTACAATTAGGGCACTTTCAATAGTTTTAAAACCTTCTGCCGATATTTCTACAGTGTAATTTACGTCTCTATACATGAGATGTACATTATAATTGGATGAGCGTAGCGTGCGAAGCGAAGATTTCATTTCACTACACTGGAGAAAAAAATCCAGAATGTTTTCCTTTTTTTTTCTATTTGTATTTTTGTGTCTGTTAGCACGATTCCGGCTAAACCGATACTCCAATTGCGATGAAATTTTCTGGAGACTTTCGAAATCTTTGAACTAAGAACTGCCACGTTTTTGAACGCAATCGAAAAATTATTTCTCATGAAAATCGCAATTTTACGATTTTTTTCGATTTTTTAAATTACGATTAATTGTAAAAATTAAAAATTAAAGTTAAATAATTTTAAAAATAAACTTCAATGAAGTTATGATTTTTTCTCAGAACAACAGAAAATCCGCATAACACATGGCAGCTCAATGCTCCAATTACGCTCATCCAACAACGCGGTGGGACTTAAGCGTTTTCCTGGATGTGGCAGTCAGTCGCATAAAATCATCAACTCGCCACCAAATAATATCTCGTGGTTTGAAACGTGGCTGGTAATGTGGGTAGCCTAGGACCCTAGGGGAGAAGACGCAACTGTATTGACAGAGCTACCGATAGCGGACGATTTAGTTTAGGTAGTCACCGCAAAATTTGAAAGCGCTCGGCCCTGCTTTCGACTCTTAACATTACAAATTTAAAAAAATTAAAATAAAATCTTCTTTATTTTCACCTTTTAAAGAGAAAACAGTGCTTTTTTGTAACAGAATTACAAGTGTGAAACTCAATCAACATGATTCATAGAAAAATGAGTTTTACACAATACACTTTTAAAGCACGCCATAGTCTTGATTTTAACAACACCTGAGGCATTTAGTTCTCATAATAGTCATCTTTAAATTATTACATTTTAATACATTTTTTTAATTAGCATTTAGGGAAAGATTATGTGTTACTAAAACTAGGAAGCTTCGCAAACGCTGTTTCAGGCGCGTTGTTGGATGAGCGTAATTGGTGCATTGAGCTGCCATGTGTTCTAAAATGCAGATTTTCTGCTGTTTTGTGAAAAAATCATTATTAGGCCTACTAAGTCGAAGAAATTTTTCAAAAAACGAAAACAATCGTAATTTTTGTTTTTAACCCTCCGTCACTCGCGCGGAATTTCTAACACCATCCTCGCGTGGGGTTTCTCAAACACCAAATTATTTTGGGCTGTAATAAGTGCAGTAGGATGTTTTGGGTCTTTCTTTCTGTGCTCATATGATTGTGTGGAACAAACTATGTAGGTGGTTGTTACTGGGAGGACAGTGAAATAAAATGCAATGAACCTTTTTGTATAAAATATTTTTTATTGTATTGTTCAGATTAAAAAATTGACATTTTCAAAATATCAAAAAGGTGTCAAAATAATGCAATTTTAAGTTTTGTTTCACTTTTTAGTGAAAAACATGAACCAGTTAGTAAATTGCAAGAAGAATTATCCAAAATTCTAAAATTCCAAAATTTAAGCCAAAATAGCATTGAGTTTCCCTACGCTGTTACTGTAACGTGATCACTCGCGCGGGGTTTCAGTAACCCCAGCCAAGTTCAGACCGGCAATATAACGACACTAAAAGCCCTATAATGATTAGAGGGTTACAAATTTCGCTAACAGATAGAGTGACTTGAAGGTACTGAGAATCTTAGAGTCGGTAAAACAGTTTGATACAGAGAAACAGAGTCGAATGTAGACCCTGGGGTTTGTAGAACCCCGCGCGAGTGACGGAGGGTTAAAATCGTAAAAGTGCGATTTTATTATACATAAAAAAAAGAAATCGATTTGCGCTCAAAATTTCACACAAATATATTAATTCATAAAATTAAGGTTCTGTGAAAAAATCATTACAATCGGATAAAGTACCTATGTAGGTGTTATAAGTCGAAGAATGTTTTAAAAATAAAAAAAATAGTAAAATTGCGATTTTCATGAGAAATTATTTTTCGATTGCGCTCAAAAACCTGGCAGTTCTAAGTTCAGAGATTATGAAGGCCTCAAGAAAATTTCATCACAATTTGAATTGGAGTATCGGTTTAGCCGGAATCGTGTTGACAAACACACCAAAATACAGAGAAAAAAAAACAACACGGATTTTTTTCTTCAGTGTAGTGAAATGGAATCTTCGCTATGCTCATCCAATATATCCACTTGTTGATAAAAACCCGCTTAAAATGGAAAATAAATTTTTGTTTGTATTGAAATTTTCAGGGAATGATGTTTATGAACATCCTACTATAGGCCTATAATTTTATAAATTACAAACATTATTGTAAATATTTAATTTCTTTATGTTATGATCACTTTAGTGTGAAATTGCCCTATAAGTTATAACCATTGAATCCTTCTTTAATCAAAGTTCTCTCTGTTCACTCTACAAAGAACTTAGAAGACATCTTGGGCTAAATTCTTTGTGCTTACGTTTCTAGGCCTATGTGTAGGCCCTACTGGCCCGCTTACACACTATACGCGTTAAAACCTTATGCTTACGTCTTACGTTTTATGTGGATCCACCTTTACTAGGAAGCTCGCAAACGCTTTTTCAGGCGCGTTGTTGGATGAGCGTATGTTTTTTTAAACAAAAAAAGTGTAAAATTGCGATTTTCATTAGAAATTATTTTCGATTGCGCTCAAATTTTACACAAATATATAAATTCATAAATTTGAGGTTCTGTGAAAATATTACAATCGGATAAAGCATGTAGATGTTATAAGTCGAAGAAATTTATTTTTAAACAAAAAATGCGTAAAATTGCGATTTTCACAAGAAATTATTTTTCGATTGCGCTCAAATTTCACATCACTATATTAATAAGTAAAATTAAGGTTCTGTGAAAAAATCATTACAATCGGATAAAGCATGTAGGTATTATAAGTCGAAGAATGTTTTAAAAATTTAAAAAAATCGTAAAATTGCGATTTTCACAAGAAATAATTTTTCGATTGCGCTCAAATTTCACAGGAATATATTAATTCATAAAATAAAGGTGTTGAAAAATCATAACAATCGGATATAGAAGTAGGTTAGGTGTTACAAGTCGAAGAATTTTTTTTAAAATTGAAAAAAAACCGTAAAATTGCGATTTTTATGAGAAATAATTATTCGATTGCACTCAAAAACGTGGCAGTTCTAAGTTCAGAGATTTCGAAGGCTCCATAAAATTTCATCGCAATGGAGTATCGGTTTAGCCGGAATCGTGTGGACAAACACACAAAAATACAAAAAAAAAGGAAAAAAATATCCGTATTTTTTCTCCGAGTAGTGAAATGGAATCTTCGCTTCGCTCGCTACGCTCATCCAAAAAAACTTTTGTCTATAACATTTTTCACATTTTAGTTTGAAATTATGTCATCAAGTTTGAATTAATATCAACTAAATTAAAAAATTGTTATCTAGGGTGGCAGTCGTCGCCGCCAAGCGCCACACGTTGTATTTACAAGGCAACGACCGAACTCGGCAGTCGGCATGTATTATACAGCTACCCAAATTGGGGGTTTCCAGCTATCTGCACATGCTGCCCCGAAAGATTTACAGTTCTTGAAACTGGGTAGGGCCATATGAGCTGATATGTGGTCCATGACCTACCAAAAAAAATGACCCCAATACAAAACCCGTTCTGTGTTAAAAGAGTGCCTCAACTCGTTGAAATCCTTTTGGCTGACTGGCTAGCTCTAATAATTCTCCGCGGAGTTATAAGAGCTACGGAGGAAAACGGTACATCTTAGAACTATGAAACTTGGACCACACTTAACTATGTACCTCAGAGTCAGACACAGTGCCTTTGCTTTCAAAACCAAAATTGGTAACAGTGACCGGAAAAATAAAAAATTTGGATGATAATCAAAACACCGAATTACTAAGGCGTGGTAGTTTGTACAAACTTGAAATTAAACATTCTCTTAACCATTATAAATATCTAGCATCCAAAACACACAAGGGCTAATTTGGTCAGACCGTGAGCCCCCCCCCCAAAAAAAAATCGCTTCTCGCTGAATTTCGACGCTTTCTTCGAATATTGCTTACAAGTATTTTACGCCTTGGTAGGAAACAAACAGCAAAAAGATGTAGGGCCTTAGCCCAATATCCCCCACAAAGGAAAAAAATTGTATAAAATGGCAGCCAAGCTGTCCTTCAAAAGTCTTCGGCTGTGAATGCTGCGAGATATATAGAACTTGAGCGGAGCTTTTCATTCTTTCTCCTTAGTTTTGCATTTAAAAGAAGTAAGATCATTTCGCCTGTTGACGAGCGCCAAGCCAACCATTTTCGTGGTAAAAAGTAATTTTCTTAAAACTGTTGTTGTTTTAAACAATGTTTTAAAGAGCTAATCCAAGATCGTAAGTTGAACGTTGAGAGTCCTACTACCCGTAATGAACAAGTATTAAAATACACCAAAGTTATTGGCCGAGGGGTCTCAAAATTAATGGCCCACATATTACTTGGTGCGAATCGTTATAACGATTTAGGGTACCGGTATACAATTTTCCGAACCCTTATCAGGTAGCCTCAGCTTAGTTGCTTCGGAACAACTACAATAATATTATTCTAGGTCTATGATATTTTATTATTAGCTGTAGTAAACTTTTTTCAAATGTCAGTTAAAGGCCTAATATTGAATTTTGGAAGAATAGGCCTAACCATCATTAGGCCTATACAACATATTAAAAAGGTTAAGCCTAAATAATATTCCCAAATACTTTACTGTTAGGCCTAGGCCTATGTTAAATAACAAAACCATAATAATCCAAATTTCAATCACATGTTTTGAGTAGGTAGCGGCCTACCGGTATATTATCATGAGAATTTATCTTACGTGAGTGATTAGTTTTGTATGCCTACTGAAAGAGTAAGAAATGTTATAGTTTCACTTCATGTGCCAATTAAACTGTTAAATGATGTGATTTTGTTCCATCCGTTCCATAACTCAATCCTTACGTTGCTACATGCATAGGAGGGCACAAAATAAGTAATTATTTTCATATTAATATAAGGCATAAATTGAGTTATTCCTATAGGCCTTACGCGCCGTGCTACGAGCCCTCGCCAGTCGGCCTCGTTCTGTGACGTCACTCAACGCTGTTGCAGGCCTGTACCCTCACGATGGCCTCGGCTGGTTCTCCCCCTCAACAGTGCCAGGCAGTTTAGAGCTGACTCTGTCAAGACCACTAGGCAGTCGGCACTGCCCAACACTTTCATTGCAATGCAACCATTCATACTAGTAGGCCTACCCCTATGTTTATTAGTGTAGGCCTACCGGTGTACAGTAGGAAAGGGGGGGGGTACATGCTTATTGTACATGCATAATAAATATCGGGAGGATCACCGGTCCGGCGTAGAATCTGTCTCAGAGCATGGCTATGTTAATCGTAAAAGGCAAGGAAAGAGATAAAGTCCACCTTGCAAACATCAGTAAAAAAAATTAGTTGTAGTGGCGTATTTTACTCTTCAAAACTAGAGGCCAGCTCTGGCCATAGTCATCGGGGACCTTTCCCCCTTCTCTTGGCGACCTCCTCGACGACGACGACCATGACAACACGAATGATGACCAAGACAATGTTGACCACAATGTGTCCCCCTATCCATGTCGGGCTCTGACCAGCATACTATTTTCCTCCACATGTCCCCTAGGCTAAAGTCACACATACCTATTCACAAGTTTGCATTTTTATTGTTTGGTATGTTTTACAAGATAAGACATTACCATTAAAGTTTGTTCATTCAAACGGTTCCGAGGTACGAGATAAGATTGAGAAAATTTCAAATTATGTCTTCTATTGTATGATGGCTCGCGTCTTGAGTCAGACTTGGTCTTGCAGGTAGCTACAGGGTGGTAAAACCTAGATGTAGTATGTGGGGTAAATGGTCAGTTTACTTTCAGATGCGCGAGAGAGCAGATCTTTTTGTTAGTTGCGTAGACACCCTGTGGAAGGAGGGGTCAACTCAGTCTGTCTGTATATTTGGCTAAACATTGATTTCTTGCTTCCTACTAGTTGAATTTCACATATTCGTGCTGTGATTGGTAGATAGCCGTCCCTTAAACTCCATGTGGAGTACTTTTTAACCTGTCGATCGCTGTGCCAGACACTTGTAGTGCAATCATACCACAAAAGGCTGCTTATCGCTTCCTATGAATCTTAGATCTTGTACCTCGGAACCGTTCGAATGAACAAACTTTACCATACCAGTAGGCCTAGGGCCTAGTACTTATTCTTTTTTTAAATTTTCAGTTAAAGTTGATGAACCAGTGTAAGAGATGTGAAAATGTCTGCATAAATTCAAATTCTGAATTGAGCATACCAGTGATATACGCAGTAACTCCGACTTTCACACGTCCCGTCCAAAAAGCTGAACTTACCAGGTGACTATTCATCAGCATTTGTGTGGCCCTATATGTTGGCCTAGCCCTACCCTAATATGTTATCTTACATTATACATACACGCTCAGTTGGACGCCTTGATAAGCGAGCACGTGCTATAGCTAGACTCACATTGCACATTTTTTTAAAATTTTAAAATTTGTGACATTCGCTGTCCACGGGGCCATGTGTTCAATATTATTTATAATTGCCAAGGTATTTGGGTAAATCCGTGGGTAAACCTTTGCTTTGTGGATAAAATCCACCGCCATCTAGAGGACCTTGACATCATTTCTTTGGGAAAACTATTTTAACTCTTTGGTAACAAATAATACACTGCTTCCTCGATAGTATTTTGATTACTTCTAGGTGGCAGTGCATAGTGGCCAGAAACCTCGTGCGACTTTTCGTTGCCATGGTAATGTTACTTTTGTTAAAATGTAATTTCCATCTACACTACTTATCGGATCAAAATAAAATTAGCATATTCGTGACCGGACGGACATTCTAAATGATTTGGCCACCTCAGATGTTGTCGCCGTTTAGTTTGAAAAAAAACTTTCGATTAGGCCTAACTTTAATGTAACTTAGTAACTTTTTGAACGATTTTGCCACAAAACTAATGGCATTCAATCGAGAACGAAGCTTGCGGATGGTCCAAATTTCAACTCGATCCAAGCCTCCGTTTGAACGTTATGGCGAGACATACAAACAAACAAAAAAACAAAAAAACAGTGACTATTTTTTCCGGCAAGAGTCAAATGGAAACGCTCGCTTGAAAACCACTCAAATGTCCTGAAATCTAGATACACCCGTCCAAAGTGCCAAATTTAATTCAATTCATACTATGTGAAGGCAGTGAAGCCAATAAAGAGCAAGGGTGTATTTTATTTTGTGCAAAGCTACCTTAGGTAAAGTACCTTAGGATGTAGGCATATTCTTGATTTGAAAAATGGTAAATACTAGGCCTCTTCGCAAACGCTTTTTCTAGTCGCGTTTGTGGATGAGCTTTTTTGTAAGTTTTTTGGGTAAAAGTGAAGGGTTACTCAGCGACGGTTTTAACCCTTTTTTGGAAAAAACTCCTAGAAACCCTTAACACAATGTGTAAAAATAGTTTGAAAACGGGCGCAAAGAACTAGGCCTATTCACAAAATATAACACAGAACAACATATTAAGAAACATCAATCATCAGCTCCACACACCGCCATCTTGTAACACACATCCAGCATAACCAGTGTTACTAACTACAGTACATTCAAAAATGAAATGTGCTGCGCAACTACACAACCACAAAAACAGAAACACTCGCCTCAATCCGATGATTCCGAAACGTCAAAAAACCAATCACTTCCAGATTTCTCATCATCATCAGTGTTGGAGTCCGGTAAAATCTTGCCCACTCTCCCACTAGTAATTGAAGACTCTTCTGGCAAGTTAACTGAACTACAGCCAGCAACGTCACCGTCATTTAGGCCTACATCACCATCATCATTCATCACCCACTTCGACAGCGTTGTCACCACAAACGGCCTCCTCTTCATGAACAACACGTGGATCATACAATGCGCCAATCATTTTAAAAAACTCATGCACCCTATTACAATGACTTGGCACAGTGCGCTTTCACATGAACTCACAAAGATACCCCTCATAGTGTCCCTCTCGATGTCCAAAACGAGGCACATTTCACCTACTTTCCACCACACCCGCTCAATATTTTGAGTGTGGGCGCCAGACACTGGGTCCACAAAAGTAACACTATGATTAACCGTGAAATGTACAAAGCCTCCTTCATCCTCCAAACAATAATTGTAGGCTTTCCAACAATCGGAATAAATGGTTGTGCCGGGCAAAATCCACTCCTTGATTAACGACAACAATGTAGCTTTCTTTCTATCTTCCACTCCCACCACAAACACCCTCTTCAAACCATGCTCAAACCCACCAAACCGTCAAACACTCACTTTCCTTGTATCCGACGCCCCTTATTATATTTCCTCTTGCCTATCTTAGCTTCATCAATTTCAACAACGACGCCAACCCCACCAATCTTCTCATTTCTCCTGACACATACGTCTAAACACACCTCTTGACAAAACGAAGACCAGTCAACAATGGTATGAGGTGACACATTCAATTCGTCACATGAAAAGTCCTGCTTCGACGGCCTCATGCACGCCTAAAGAAATGTCAATTTACAAATTTTAACACTGTCTAAATTAGAATTACTGAACCAGGTTCCCTTTCGTCCCAAAATACAAAACGAACACCTACTTTTTGAAACTTTCTTATTGCTCCGAACAGTCGCAACTTTACCGCAAACAAACAAAAATCTAGAATTAAAATTGCATTCACGTGAACATTTCGGACACAATAACGACCTTAACAAAACACCATGATTCCGCAACCACTCAAACAACCTTGCTTCATCAGCACACAGAGCACCAAACCGTTACAATCCATAGATAGACGCTAAATGACTCAAACATCCTGTCATCCACAAATCTCAACAGATGACAGGACGCACTTCTCGCCAAACAGTTGAACCAAAGTCACCCTAGCTGACAACCAAAACCAAGCGTTTCAGTTGCCAGCACTGCATTACGTCATTACCCCCACCCAGCTGTCCGCAGCCATCACTCTGACAAACATACAACACACACATTCACAACGTAAACAGTAGGATTACCAAATGTCAGAAACAAAAACATTTTAAATTAATATAAAAATTTACCTAAATGTACGTGCGCCAACTGAAAACACTCCACAAACCATGTAAGTAACATAAACAATCACAATACAATAATGTTGTCGCTGAGTAATCCTTCATAATTACCGTTTTTAGTATGCGTGGGATCTCTTTACTTTTTCAAGTCCCATTGCAAAATCATTTTTGTTAAATTAGGATATTTGTTATAAAGTAGTATTAATTGCTATAGTAATACCAACTAGGGAAATGCCAAAGTCGTTGTTAGACGAGTGAGTGAGCCATGTGTTGAGTACCCGGTAACATTCCTTTTCTTCCCCCTACCTTAGGCCTCCCTAGCCTATCATAGGCTACAGTGGAGCATTATGGCCTAAACTATGGCCTAAACTTAAATACCCTATTATTTATACGAATATAATTATCAAATTTAAATGCAAATGTTCCCGGGTACTCAACACATGACTCGCTCACTCATCTAACAACGACTCTGGCGTTTTTCTAGTCTAGTTGGCTAAAGCGCCCTTATAGCTGAAATGTGGGAGACATGGGTTCAATCCCCTGGTCGGGAAAGATTTTGTAATTTCTGGACTGTATTTAAAAAATTATTAAACATGTTTTGAAATGCATATAACGCAGTGTAGTCCATAATCTGTGGCAATAGGGCCTGCTATTGTAAACATAGCCAGTACGAAATACGTGAAAATATTGCAAGGTTTACTCAATCTACGAGCGGAATTTGGGGGTACCTTGACGTGCAACATTTGATAGATCTTGCATGGGCACGGCATTTCACGGTCAGGCGAATAACAAACAAAAAATATCTTTTCAAAATCTAAACCATTGTCGTTAAAATAATTTCTAAACATTGGAAGCCTATTTTTCAATTTATTATTTCTTGAAGTTTTGAATCGCAATGGATCTTGCTGATTTTGTTAGCAGTTCTCAGTAAACTCGTACGGGATGTCTGTTTAAAATTTCAGCGCAATCTGTTCAGCGATTCGGCTGATTTTCAACGTACACACACGCACGCACGCAGACTAACGAATGGGCGCCATTTAAGTTGAATGGAGATCCATCCGTTTGCTGCGCTCACTCGTTTAATTAATAGAATATAAAATATCTGTAGGACCGAAGATTTGCTTTTTGAACGCATTGTAGGTGATTGTTTTTTGAAGTTTCTATAGTTATTAGACTAGGGAGCAGAGCGACTAAGGAACAATTCAACTCATGAGCCTTCGTCGTGATTAATTTGTCTGTATGTTAAATGTTAAATGTATTTTTGTCTGTCCGGTTCCATACGGTCGAACGACCAAATATATTGAGCTGAAATTTTAAACAGACATACCTACTTGACCAGGTAACTGAGAACTGCTAACAAAATGAGAAAAATCCATTGTGATTTAATTAAACCTAGGCTACAAAAAATAATAAATTGCCTGGAAATGTGTAGTTTTTATAACTACAATGGTTTTGTTTTTGAAGAAGTCATTTTATCAAATCATTTTTGTTGGGCCATGATTGAATGCAGTAACCAAGGTGTGTCGAATTTCACACACTCAAGGTTCCCCTATATTCCACTGGGAGATTGAGTAAACCTTGCAATCTTTACTTGTATTTCTGGTTATGTTTTCCATAGTATTGTATATGCATTTCAAAACATGTTTTATAATTTTTTAAATACAATCCAGAAATTAGAAAATCTTTCCCGACGGGGGGTTTGAACATAAATCTTCCACATTTTGGGTATATAATGGGCATTTTAGCCAACTAGACTAGGAAAACGCCAAAGTCGTTGTTCGTCGAGTGAGCGAGTCATGTGTTGAGTGCCCGGGAACATTTTCATTTCAGTTTGATAATAATTATAAAGGTATTAGGCCTATTAATATGGTTTTGAGTGTCAACTGAGGCCATAATGTGCCACTCTAGCCTATGATTGGCTACCTAGTTATTATACACCTTAAAATACACGCCAAAGTCGTTGTTAGACGAGTGAGTGAGCCATCTGTTGAGTACCCAGGAACATTCCCTTTCTTCCCCCTACCTAAGGCCTATCTAGCCTAACATTAAAGTTAGCATTATGGCCTTACAGTTTACTTGCCCTTATACCAACTAAACTAAAAACCCTACTAATTATACAAACTTAAAAGTAAATGTTCCCGGGTACTCAACACATGACTCGCTCTCTCGTCGAACAAGGGCTTTGGCATTTTCCTAGTATTTAAATAATTATTAAACATGTTTTGAAAAGCATATAACACAGTGTAGTCTACATCAACTGTGACAATAATGGAAAACATAGCCAGTACGAAATACGTGTAAATATTGCAAGGTTTACTCAATCTCCGAGTGGAATTTGGGGGTACCTTGAACGTGCAAGATTCCATACACCTAGGTCACTGCATACAATCACAGCCACAATGATTCGATAACAAACAAAACCATTGTGGTTAAAATTAATCCTACAAATCTTAAGATTATTTTTAATTTATTATTTCTTGTAGGTTTAAAATGCAACGGATTTTTCTCATTTTGTTAGCAGTTCTCGATTACCTGGTCACAGATGTCTGTTTAAAATTTCAGCTCAATCTATTTGGCTGTTCGGCTGTATTTGATCGGACCAACAGACATTTAATATTTAACATTTAACAAACAGAGAAATTAATCGCAACGAAGACCCGATCAAGTGGCGTTATAAATCCTCATTCGCTTCGCTCACTCGTCTAATCACCACTACCTTAATGTCCATGTGAAATATGAATTTTGTAATAATTCATATGACATATGAAGTTCCACCCGTTTGGTCACAATCGGCCCAAATATCACGAAAATATTGCATTAAAAATAGAAATAAAATCCTAAAAGTAAATATTCATGAGAAATATTTCTTCGATTATACCCAAAAATGTGGCAGGTCTAAGTTCAGAGATTTCAAAGGTGCACTCCAATTTTTATGAAGATCGCATAATATGCCATTTGTCCGGTAGAGCGCGAACAACAGACAGAAAAAAACAAACAAACAAAAAACACCCGAGCTAATTTTTTTGGGGGTCAGTGAAATTGAAGTCTGCTTTGCTCATCCAACTAAGTACAGTCCATGCAGGTAATGGAACTGCAGTAGATTTTTTAAAAGAACGGCCGTGAATAGACTCGATATTGGTCAGCTATTAACCGGACAGTGCCACAAAAGAACCGAAGGGTTCGACCAATCTTGGCACGTGCTACGCTTTTGCCTTCATCGCATACAGGGTTGCCAAGGTTAAAACATGTATTTTGTATTTATATTAAATGGGGTTCAGTCAGTAAAACAAACCTGGCAACAGCGATATGGTGGGGCTAACTTGCGAGTGCCGCACAAAGAGAGGGTATGGCACTTAAAGGCATTAAATCATATTGGATGAAGTATTTTTTTAATACAAGAAGATGTACATAAAATAAGAATTCCGGAAATTTTGGCAACCTTGGATGAGGCCTACACCCTTCTATAATGGTTTGTTTTGACGCGCGCCTGGAGACATGTGACGTTGGTGGATGCCTGCTGAGCTGACAAGAGCCGGCCGGGCGAGGCTAGACACTCTGTTAGAACACGTGTTGAATTAGTAAGTTGACATTATGTGTGGATGGAGCATTCACAGATTTGTTCTAGAACAGTGACAGCTCAACAAGTGTTTTATGTACTAATTCAATTAATGTGGTAAGTGAATAGCATTACAAGGTTTATCAAGATATGAGAAGAGTAGCCTACGGATGGCTCAGTGACTACAGTTAACAAACATAGGCCCTACCTAGTTGAAGTGTGGATTTTGTCTTCTTTTAGGTTCTAGTTGTTTTTTAGAAGTTAGTGATAAGTGTGTCCAGGGGCGGCTCGTGAGTTATTATTGTGGGGGTGCAAATAATTTCGAAGTGTTATTCTGCGGGAAACAAAGGGGTTGCGCCCCAGTCTCTGTAGGCGAAAAAACTTTCAGACACTTATGGTCTGAAGTACCTGGAAAACGACTTTAGAGTATATTTTTCGAATTTATTGGCAAACTCCCCTATGTGCAATTGTTAACTAAGGAAAACCACCCAAAATATTAATTATTATATGCTTGATTAAAATATTACACACCCGAATAATGTCCCTTCATCTCCTCCGACACGCGCCTCAAACATTTCTAATTATTGTTCGTCCAATGGTCGTTTTAAAAAACAGTTTATTTTTAGATCGCTAATTACCGAAGTCATATTATAATTTCACTTAACGGCACAATAATAATTTTAACACTGTTCTGACTTGAAAACTGCAGTTAATCTCACTTCACCAACCCTGTTTCGAACAACTTTCACTGGCTACTGACAGTGACCGGAGTGTGGGGGTGAATGAATGGTGCGAGCAAAATACCAAGGCGATTGAATGGAAGTAATGGGTTTTGACCCATGTGCACGTGCACCTAACCCAGCTATACCAGAGGTTGTAAATTCAAAAGACCACCTAAGGCGGGTTCTACCGGCCGATCCGTATAAAACCATGTAAGACAGTGTGCACATTCAGAGAGACAACCCCCAGCGGCAGTACTTACTGCAGAATGACTCCTGCCGAATATGCCTTGCTCTGGGCCGGCCAAAATATCCATACAAACAATCCAACGATTTATTGGGAATATTACGAGATTGGTTTCGACCCTTAAATTTGGAATCAGTTTGCGCAGATATTTGGGGGTGCGCGTGCACCTGTGCACCTATATACGAGCCGCCCCTGAGTGTGTCATACAAAGAGAGAGAAGGGAGCTAATCCTAACATCATGTAGGCCTACTTAGAACAAACACTTTTCAACTGACCCGTCCCGTGCCCGATGGTATTGAATGGGCGGGCAGTGAAGCGGCTGCATTCAGTCGAGTCATCGGTAGCGAAGCTCACTAGGCATCCAAGTTCCAACTATGTCTCGAGTGGTGACGTCATGCACTGTACAATTTCCACAATATTGGTCGTACCATGTTTAAATATTGACCAATTTCTTTATTTTTTTTTCTAAATTCCTGAAATAAATATAGGTTTAACATAAGTAAGCAACATTTCAATGTGAGAATATGGCAGTTAACTCTATTGCCTGTCAATCGCTTCCTTAAACCCAAATATCTTTTCAGAATGCCGGTGTAGTTTAATTCCCTGCATAAGCTTTAGGTATGTAGGCCCTAGGTACTGTTAGGAAAGCTAGTAAATGATTGTGACTGATGACTGATTAGTTTGCTTAGTGCCTAGGGCCTACCAGTACTTAACTTTAATTTGACATGATAATATGTAATGCTCTTTTTAAAGGAAAATGTTTCATTCTAGGTTGTCACAATCATTTCGGCTAGTTTCCAACTTTCACTGGATTGTGGTAGAAGATTCCGCAAAGAAAACAGTCCTTGTTGAAAACTTACTGAAACAATCCACCCTGAATTACACCCATCTCGCTGCTGCGACGCCTACGAAATGGAAACTACAATTGAAAGACCCTAACTGGAAGAAGCCACGGGGCGTGACGCAACGGAATGCAGCTTTACAGTGGCTCCGGTCTAACCTAACGCCGAAACATAGAGGCGTTTTATACTTTGCTGATGATGACAATACTTATAGCATACAAGTATTTGAAGAGGTAAGATTTGTACCTAATTCTTTTGTCTTTGAAATTGATATTTATTGATCACCAGTCCAGTCACCACTTATGCAATAATGCTGCCAAGTAGCCTGTAGACTAGGCCTATAGTCAGAACTTCACACAAAAGAATGTGTATGCCTCTATGAGGCAAATAAATTATAAACAAACAGTAACGCATTTGGGTTTGTGCCTGTGGCATGGCATCACTAATGTTGCTAGTTTTAACTAAATATACTATTTTCAGAATTAACTGCTCATGCGCACTCTCTTGCAAAGCATTACGGGGAAAAGGGCATTGACACGCTAAAAGCCATATGCTTGGGCGTTTGGCGGTCTGCACTGACTGTGCTGGAGACGCAGTACGCCACACACCCGAGCATATGGCATTTAGCGTCTAAATGCCCTTTCTCCCGTAATGCTTTTGCGCATGATATAGAGGGCGCTGGTGATTTTGAAAATCGTCTATTGCAAGTTACTAGTGTAGTTGTTGATTTTGGTACATAAAGAGATTCTGTGCTACACAGTATCTAGGGCTTAATCTAAGATAAGATTTAAAAAACTTTCTTTTAGATGCGTAACACGAAAGGCGTGAGTGTTTGGCCAGTAGGCTTGGTCGGAGGCCTGATGGTAGAGAAGTGCCTCATCAACGCAACTACAGGTCACGTGAGTGGCTGGAACTCTGCGTGGCATCCAGAACGCCCATTCCCGTTGGACATGGCTGCGTTTGCAATCAACGTACAGCTCTTCCTATCGAAACCCGATGCTAAGTTTTCATTTGACGTCGACAGAGGATACCAGGAGAGTGCGATATTAAAACACTTAATTACTAGGGAGGAGCTCGAGCCAAAAGCTAATAATTGTTCCAAAGTTTATGTTTGGCACACTCGGACTGAGGCTCCCAAACTTATCGATGAAATGAAACTTCTGAAAGCTGGAAAGGAAAAAACTAACACAAACATCGAAGTATAGTAATCTATATATTGCTATTATCAGTCTTGGGGAGAAGCGCACTACAACTACATTGTAGCATGCTATTTTTACCTGTAGCGGAACCAGTAGGGCGCTACTGATTTATTTGGAAAATTTTGGATTTTGAATATGTACCGCAATTTCCAACTTTTTATATTTTTTTAAAGATTTTATTTCCAGAACAAGCATCTTTATTAATAAAAAAAATTGAAAATCGGATTAAAAAATGGCAAATTTATAATTTTTTTTGAACAAAGTAGAGTGAAGGTAAGCGTGCTACATCGAAATAATCTTCACAAGAGTGCCGAGTATATTACGGTTGTTTGTCAGGATACGTGACTCATCCTTTCATCAGATCAGATCAGAAAGTCTCTCCCCAATTCCAAATTGGATAGTTTTAAGTTTTGTTCTTGTTTCTTTTGACGATCTACCTTAGAAACTAGAAAGTTGCATAATGAATCTTACAATTACGAATTAGGCCCCTTTGATAATTTTACCTTTTAAGTGATGTACAACCTAATAAAGGCAGTGTACTTCTTGTTTTGTTGATATCGACTCAAAATAACGATGCGGCGTTCACCGAACCGTTTACTATTGTGTAGGTCAACGAACAAAAATTTGATTGTGTCTGCATTTACGTAATTAGATTTATTTAGTAGTCCTCCTCTGTGAATCAGTTTTTTAACAATAGGATAGACGTTAAATAAATAAAATAAATAAGAAAGTTCCTTCTAAATGAAGCAAATAGTATAAATTACGGGTATTTTGTGTGAAGAAAACGTCACTTCAATTAAGGGCTGGGGTGGGGTTGATAGGAATGAGATACCAGCACACATTGTGGTCTGTGTTTGTAGTGGTTCCAACGAAAGAATGCAGATGGCTCGAAATTGTTTTCTCAACATATCAACTTTGTCAAATCGATTCACGCTAGCTTAGCGTGGATCTAGAACACGGAGGAACTCTGTGATCTAGCACAGACAATTTTTGCTTGTGTAGGTGAGAGATATTTCTCTTTCATACACAAAGGTGACATTCCTTTTACAACGCATTCATTCTATCCCCACCACAAGAGTGTTGTTGTTTCATTCTTTACAGTGGCGCGCTGAACCCTTCATCGGACAGGAGCAAGGCATTAAAAACAGGACTCACCCACCCCCCATTACTTGGGCATCCGCAGAAATTTTAGCAGGGGGGGCAAAAATTACAATTTGTACTTTCATTGGGCAAGCACAGGGGGTTTGGGGCAAACAATAGCGCCGCAGACGAAAATGTTGAAAGTGAGGTTTTTAGAATGCGTCTGGTGGGTTTTAGAAAAACGTAGTGGGCTGAATTCAATACCATAATTATGTAATTTTTGTGCAGTCGATGCTCGTTAATTGTTCGTGCGCATGCGTAGATTCTCCCTCTCTTTTCTACCGTGTGTCTCTTTGTGAGAAAAGTTATCAAATTTTGTGATCTGATAGATAAAGAATTCATTCAAAACTACCCATATTGTACTTTTTATTTTGTCTTAAATAATAGTAGAATAAATAAAACAATAACTGCACAAATGTGGCACTGTCACTAGCCTTAAGCCTCAATCCCATTTCAAGCCATATCTCGGATGTCACATGGGCCTGAGCATGGGAGTCGTTTAA
Organism: Sweltsa coloradensis; assembly: GCA_024449915.1. Taxonomy (NCBI): domain Eukaryota; kingdom Metazoa; phylum Arthropoda; class Insecta; order Plecoptera; family Chloroperlidae; genus Sweltsa; species Sweltsa coloradensis. Next base: position 542,310 of record JAMZAV010000926.1, read on the forward strand.
ACATCTCGAATTAAAAAATATTTTTACGTTAACCCCTTAAAACTTTCAGCTGCCTGTTTGCATGTTTTTTCTAAGCCACTGAGAGATTTTTAGGGATATATTTGATAGTTAAATCATAAACCCGATTAATAAGTGAAAAATGCTGTTTAAAGTTCTAATCTCCTTCTTGCGTCGCATGCCTAAATGGAACAGCGCCGCCACACTAGTACTAATTCATACTACATTAGGGCCTAAGTGTGTCAGTGATTGATATGATTAAATTGATTAGGTTGTTTAAGTAGATAATCAATTACCAATATGTATTAGATTGTTTTTTATTGTTTACTCTACTACTAAAAAATCTTATACTATAAAATTAATGTAATACTAATGTTTAAACTTAAAAGATACCGGTAGTGAATTTTGTAGCAGGTATACATTAACTACAATACATAAATGCATTTGTATTAATTAGAGTCCATAGGCGTACCCACTCAGTCTGAGTCGATTGTTGAACTGAGTTTGTTGAGTCAGTGATACATTAGGCCTACTTAGTGTTATATTATGCGACAGAGGTAGGAAATCAACTACTGTTAGGGATTTTCATATTTTAGCTTAGTTTTTGCTTATTTGATTAAGAATATTGATCGTATATACATTGATTATTAATGAAATGAAAATTTCAGTTACTGTACCAAAATTATCAAAAATAGTCTTGAATGGCAACCCTACCCCTAGCAGTAGTAATAGTAATCAATATATATACGTTTTTTGTTACTAGTTTTATCTTTTCATTTAGAGCAAATTGAGCTCTTGCTTACGCGTGAAGTTGTACGGACCACGGCACATTATATTAGGGCCTACAACTTTTGAATTAAAAAAAATCTTATAGGTCTATATTTGTTATTTTATAATCCTTTTAATTCTATTATTTTAATTCTATTTTTCCATCCCCAAAAAAGTGTATTGAGTGTATTTTATTTTAATTTTATTAGCCCTATAGCTATTTTGTTGTGAATGTTGTCATTCTAGTTATAATTTATAAACAATCAATGAGATGCATACGTTAAATGTTACTTAAGCTATAAATATGTGCTATGTATTATATTTAGGCTAGGCCTATGTCTCTTTACTATGCTTACTTTTGTAATGATTTTGTGCAGTGGCATAACAATGGGGGGCGAGGGGGAGCGACCGCCCCCCCCCAAATTTAATCGTAGGGGGGGCACAATTTAGTGGCAACATTTTGTAAACTGCAAAAAAACTGCGATCTTTGTGCAATTTTATAAATTATTGATAAAAAAACCACACTAAAACCTAGTAAAAAACACCTTTTGCAATGTTACAATTTAAAAAAATCTGAAGACTTGAACTAGCAGGTGGACATTTCCCCCAGATCCCCTATTGTGACAGGAATAGGATAAATACTTATGTATGTGGTTAAAATAATGTTTGCCCCCCCCCCCCCCCAAACAAAATAAAACAAGGGCTTGTTACAACACTGCTTTTGTGTACAGTATTATCATTGGATAATGTTCTGTACTCAATGATTATATAGTATTAATTCCCATTAAATCACTCTTTCGAATTGCTGTGTTTTCTTTTCTGAAAAATATATATTTTAGTAATTGAAATAATGTATGTATTAATGTGGAATTAAATAAATTGATTTTTATTATTATTATTTTAGTGGTTCTTTATTGTTCAAACAATCTCAGGTACATTTTCGTCCTGGTATACACAAGGCGGGGTGAGGCCCAAGCCCAACAAAAGTTTACATTATAACAGCGTGAAAATATAAGTATAGTACACATAGTATTGTAGACAAATTAATCAAATTAACAAAATAATAATAATAAAGGTGAGTGTGTTAACAAAATCAATAAAAGTTTCTATCTATAAAACAAGCAATTGTATGGCAAAATCTTTAAAAGAGAGAGAAAGAGAGTGATTACTGCAAAAATCTTCTGACTATGTGGCACGTTTGAAGGATGACTGCTTTCTGCATGCTGATGTAGAGATTTGCAGACAGACCCAGGCGTTGTAGGCTGGCAGAGAGGGAACATGGTATGACTCCAGTGGCTGAGATCACGATAGGCACAACAGTAACAGTTTTCATTTTCCAAATTCTTGTCATTTCTTTATTATTATTATTATTATTATTATTATTATTATTATTATTATTATTATTATTATTATTATTATTATTTTTTATTATTTTTTATTTACATGTTTCCACATCTCGGTACAAACTGGTACAAGTAAATGCATTGTATTGCGGACTATGTCAAGCAATACATGTGCCTATAATAATAACAAAACATTCAAATTCAAAACTTATCTAAAATCTATACCGTATTCAACATAACATTCAAATTAAAAAAATATATATATATCTTTATCTTTACAAAATATACAACATAAAATCGTTTTATAAAACATTGCCATTGAGGAATTTTTGGACTATATGGCATGTACAAATTATAACCGCTTTCTGCATTTTGATGAATAAATTCTTGTTGATGTCCAGTTGGTGTAAACTATTGTGTAGGTTGTGTGGTATAACTGCCATGGCTGACACAATAATTGGTATTGTAGTGACTTGTTTCCACATTTTCTTTATTTCTTGTCCTAAGTCAAAGTAGCGGCTAACTTTTCTGTTCCACGTTGTTTCAATATTTTGGCTTAGTGGAATTGCTACATCAATAATAAATGTTTGCCTTTTTGATTTATCCATTAAAATGATATCAGGCCTATTATGTTGTATCATCTTATCTGTAATAACAACCCGATCATAATACATTTTCCAATTACAATTTTCTAATACCTTTTCAGGTTGGTTCTTGTAGTATGGTACCGGTACGATGTTCTCCAGTTACGAACACTTTTGGGCCAGATGTTGGTGAATTATGTTGGCAACTTGATTATGTCTGTGCAAATAGTCTGACTGGGCTAGAAGTTTACATCCTGATATTACATGATCTATGGTCTCATTGGTCACATGGCACTTTCTACATTTATCATCCAGAATTGTCTTGTCTTTAATAATAATAATAATAATAATAATAATATATTTATTGGTCCTTAATTGATCATTACAATGATATTGGACAGGTCAACAATATAACACACAAAGAGTAAGCACTACAATACAATACAATAAAAACAAGTCAACAAAGATTTAAGATGTCAGGTATTCATTGACAGAATAAAACGGATTGTCAGTTAAAAATCTCTTCAGTTCAGTCTTAAAACTTATCACATTGTTCTTCTTTAAGTATTTGGGCAGCTTGTTATATAATTTAGCGCCTGAGATATCAGGTCGCATACAAGATAGGTTTAGGTGATGCTCTCCAATTTTAAAATTGTCTCTGTTCCTAGTAAAATGGTCATGGCAATCACCGTTAGTCGTTGTTAGCTTGTCATTATTTAAAACATATAAAATTGCATTATAAATGTACAGGCAGGGCAAAGTTAAAATCTCTAGGTCTTTAAATAACTCCCTGCAGTGGGCATAACTGCTAGCATGGGACATATACCGTACAGCCCTTTTTTGTAGTCTAAAAAGTCTAATGGTGTGGGGTGACAACCCCCAGCAGACAATCCCATACTGTAGTCTGGACTGGATATATGCAAAGTAAACTAATTTGACAACACGTAGACTGCATACATCCATCAGTCTTTTAATAAGGTAACATCCTCCTGCAAGTTTTTTACTCGCATAATTAATGTGTATGCCCCAGTCCAGCACATTGTCAACAAAAACACCAAGACAATTAGTCACATCAACTTCAACAATAGAATGAGATTTAATATAAACAAGAGGACTTCTGTCAATATTTTTTTGTTTTGTTTTAAACTGCATCAACAATGTTGTATCAGCATTAATAAAAAGTTCATTATCATCACACCATACAACCATTTGATTGGCAGCCAGCCTGCTTTCAGAATACAACGACTCAAGATCAAGGTTACTAATTAAGTCATTCGAATCATCTGCATATAGAGTAACTTTACCCATATTTACCGAATCTGTCAAGTCGTTTATGAAAACGATAAAAAACAAAGGTGATAGCACCGAGCCTTGCGGTACGCCTAAACTTAACTTCACTTCTTTTGAAAAAGTTGTTTCTAATTTACCAGATATACAAACAATTTGGCTACGATCTTCTAGGTACGATTTTATCCAGGAATGAGGTTTCCCCGCAATTCCCAGGTGTTCAAGTTTTTTAAGAAGCATTTCATGATTGACACTGTCAAATGCTTTAGAATAGTCATAAAATAAACCTATCACGTGTTTGCGTTTGTCAATGGCCTCAATTACATGAGAGATAATATCACACAGTGCAGTCGTAGTGGACTTCCCCTTCACAAAACCATGCTGGCTCTCGTTTAATAGCGAATGACTGTCAAGAAAAGAGATTAATCTATTACGCATAGCAGTTTCAAAAATCTTTGAAAACACAGAAAGTAATGATATAGGACGATAATTACTTAACTTAGTTCTGTCACCTTTCTTAAATATAGGGACCACTTTAGCTTTTTTTAAAGCATCTGGAAATTTGCCTGAATAAATGACTCATTAACAATGTGTATGAGTGGAACCGCAATGTAAACGCTCACATGTTTTAAGATATTACAAGGAATACTATCTAAGCCAGAGGACTTTTTCTTACTAACTTTGTCCACAATATCATAAAACTCTTGTTTTCGCATAGGCCTGAGAAACATGGCATTGATCGGAGTATGGACACTTGTAGATTTAGGTTGGATATTGTATGTGCCAGGTTTATTGTACACATTTGCGGTGCTGTTATTCGACGGCAGTGACTTTCTCAATTCAGCCACACTAGTGCCAAAATGCTTGTTAAACATATCTGCTACCATTTCCTGCGAAGTAATAAGGGTTGAATCGTTTGTTATGTTTAATGATGTGCTTCTTGTAATTTGATCCTGTATGGCTATGAAAAATCCCTCAGTTTCTCCAAATAAATCGCCTACTTGTAACCATTTATTGGATGCATCAGTGTCTACATAATCATGATGAAATTCTGTGTGATGTCTCCCATGCAGTATCTTAAGTTTCCACATTTCTTCTTTCATATCATCACTTATGAGATTGTCTGCAAAATTGTCATCGTTATGCAGATCTAACGGTGTGAGGTTGACATCCGCTTGCACTACAGCTGTATGTAATCGCGAAGTATTTTTACTATAGAAGTATTCCCTTAACACATTGATTTGCTTAATATGTGCGTTATTTAAATCACTTATCCCTCTTCCACCACGTAACCTAGACAATGTCGTCCGTTCGACCGCTGCTCTGGGGTGATGACGTCGGTATTCTGTGAGAAGAGTTCTTATTTTTCGATTAATTGCTTGCATCTCAGTTTGTGTCCAGGTTAAAATACCGAAAGAATACATTAAAACTGGTACCGCGTAAGTACCTACTAATTGCCTTCACTTTATTTTTCCTGTTTAAATTTGATGTCAGTATTTCTTTCACTTTCTTCACAAAAGTATCTTTAAGCTTGTTCTTTGCTTCCGCTTGATGAATCTGTTCAGCTTGAATGAACCCAAGGTATTTATACACCTCACCTTCTTCCATTCCTTCAATAACAATTTCACTCGATAGTTGAACACCATGTGAAGCTTGAACTTTGCCCTTATTAACGCGTCTGAAAAAGCGTTTGTGAAGCTTCCTAGTTTTAATACACCTAAAAAACTCATTAAAACCTTCAATTCTATGGATTCTGGCTAACTTTTTCTCCTTTCAAAAGGCAATACATCATCATTACCTTAATGTCCATGGGAAATATAAACGTTGTAGCCCCACCCGTTTGGTCAGAATCGGCCCAAATATCACGAAAATATTGCATTAAAAATCGAGAAAATCGTAAAAGTACGATATTTATGAGAAATATTTCTTCGATTATACCTACCAAAACACGTAGCAAGTCTAACTTCAGAGATTTCAAAGGTCCCCTCCAATTTTCATCAAAATCGCGTTTTCCGTTTGCCCGGTAGAGCGCGAAAAAACATACAGAAAAACAAACAAACAAAAAAACAAGCTTATTTTTGTGGGGGGTCAGTGAAAATTTAAGTATTTGCTTTGCTCATCTAATCATGATCTAATCATGGACATCAGTACTATTTATAACTCCGTGATCTTATAATCAGCAGCTAGAGCTTAAAATAAATAATATGTAATGGTAGGTTAAGTATGGAAATGGTTTATGTAGTTTAAGTGCAAACACTTAACTATAATATTATGTATATTGTATTAATCTATTCTTTGTCTGTTTGTTTGTTTGTTTGTTTGTTTGTTTTATTAGCCTGTTGATAGGCTTTGCTGTTTCTTTATTGTACCATGTTTTGTTAAACCCATGGTTAAACCTGTAAATTAATAACATTCAAATAAAAAAATGGGTGAACTGAACTAGAACCACCTAGCCCAAGAAGTACCCAAATTTATGCATCCCAAATTTTTAATCGTGATCAAATGTTTTTGATTTGACGCATATTGTAGGCCCATCACAATGAATACAAAACATTTGTATGCATTACATCTTCGGAATGTATTAAAGTTGTACGAAATTTTTAACATTTTGGATAGGCTACAAAATTATGTTTGTTTTAAATTAGGCGCCAGCACTGCCGTCTGGAATCCGCATTTTGCATTTTGTTGGCGGTGGATTTCTGTGACGCCCTATGGTGACGCCGACGCCATTCGCCCACGTGACGCAATTGCATGAAAATTGAAAACACCTTTTAATTTTTTAAATTTATATATATATAGCCTAGGCTATGAAAATTGTGGCGTGTATTGGTGTATTGTGACAACACCTTATTGGTAGGTTTATAGGCCTATTATTTATCCCTACTAGCCCCTAGCTTACTTTTGAGCCTACCATAGGCCTAAATGAAAATTTTGAGGTTATGTTAGATTCTTTTTCCTAACCAGCATAGGAGTTCCAGTTTTCTCCCCATAATAAGCCTATCCCCTAAGCTAGAGTGGCGCATTATGACCTAACGTTTGACGCGCCCTTTAATATTTCAGGTTCCCCCATTTTCTTTACAAGGTCTCCGAAAGCTGAACTTCTCTCTGTTCAGACCAAGGGCCTAGACTTATGCCAATAGGCTAGGGGCCTAGGCAGGCCTTTGGGTGTTACCGTTAAAGTTATTGAGCAATGTCTAAATCATAGGCCTAGGCCTAGTCAATGTTTTAAGGCCTCGTTTCCGGGCTGTCGTAAAGCGTCCTTTAGGTCTAGTCTAGGCTTAGTAGCCTACAAGATCACATTGGCAGGAGATTCACTTGAAGGTGTAAGGATTTTGAATTATTGTTCCCCAACTAGGCCTAGGCCTAGGGCCCTCCGCCCTACCCTTTCGGAGACGGCACTCTTGTCGCTAAGCGGGTCCAACTTTCAACCAACTTTCAACCACACTTTTTTCCCAATAAAATCAATGGAAAACAACTACAAATTAGAAATAAGTTAATATTAAGTACGTATAGTGAGTAGGTAATTAATAGTAAACACTCTCGAATTACACGAATAATGTCAAATAATTTACATTAGGCCTATTGAACATGAACGTCGTCTCACTCTGATCAACGCGCCATTTTGGATTGTGGCTATGTCATTGTCATTTATTAGTAGATGTACCAACCTTTTTGCGATATTGTGGTTATTGTAATAAGTAATTTATAATATGTTTTGTTATGTTAAGTAAACAATTAAATAGTCGAATAGCACGGGGGTTTGGGGGCGGAGCCCCCGACGGGGTCCAGGGTCGGAGCCCCGGCGGTGCTCGGGGGGCTGGCCCCCCAGAACAGAATGTGGTACAAACAAACAAACACGACAGGGACCGCAGGACAAACAAAAACGGACAGAATTAAACGTAAGTTTGGTGTGTTTTGGTTGGTACGTCGGAGAATGGAGAGACTTTGCTAAAATGGCCGCCGTGATCAACTAATAACAGTGAAATTAGTCTGTGAGTAATATTGTGTTCACCTATGTAATTGTTAATTTTGCAAAGTGGTAATTGATAATAAATTGTTGATAATTAATTTTTACACATTTATTTCTAATTTGTAGTTGTTTTCCATTGATTTTATTGGGAAAAAAGTGTGGTTGAAAGTTGGACCCGCTTAGCGACAAGAGTTCCTCGGAGACTATGACGGCCTATGGGGAGGCCCTAACACATGTTCAATGCGCATTGGATGAAGGTGTCTTGGTTCTAGTTCTAGCTAATTGCAGACTTTGACCACGTTTATCACGCGAGCTGAGTCCGGACTGAAACATACGAACTGACCTGAGTGCGAACTGAAATCGCCTGCTAAACACCTCAGTCCGAACTGAGTCCAGCTCGGTAACTAAGCCGAGCTAGCTCGGTCTGTGCGGGCTGAAATATTGGTGATAAACGCGAGCGAACTCAAATACGTGCTAGCGGCCATCCTTCTTCGAAAGTCATCCAACCACAGCGTCTCATTTCAGTCCGGACTGAGCTAGGACTGAGCTTGTACCATACTAGTCCGGACTGACAGCGTGTGATAAACGTTACTGAAATGAGCTGAAAATTCAGTCTGCTCCCAAGCCAGTTCGGACTCGGCTCGCGTGATAAACGTGGTCTTTGATAATGTAGGACTAGGCCTAGCCAAAGCGGGAAAGCGCCTTCCAACCAATTTTGAGGGAACAAATCCGCCTTGACCTAGGCCTATGTGATATGCGGCAGGCTTTTAGCTTACACTTCAAAGCGGCTTTGTGATGGGTGCTCATCTACTACCACTACTACCATAGGTTGTATAGGCCTAGGCCTATTATATTATAAATTGTGCAACTGGCTTGGAAGAATGCACTTTGTAGTGTGGACCTAGTGATATATGGGCGGATCTCAAATAAAATTAATTGAAGGCGATTCAAACCAAGGCGCTTTCATGTACATGATATTCATATGGTAGTCTATAATAATGTAGGCCTAGATAACCTAAGCCTACATGTCCATGGATTTTTATGTAATAAAATCAAATGGGCCTAGGCCTTAAAAAAGTTCTATTTGGGTTAAGGGCACCACTCAGCCGTTAGTCATAAACTCACTAGCGTCAAGAGGGCATTTATGGGGAGGAAATTCCCATGCTGGTCAGAACCTGCCACTGGTAGGGAGAGGAATGGGGGGGTGGGGAGGTTCTCAATTTGTGGTCGTCATAGTCCACATCGTTTGTGATTCTGTCATTGTTGTCATCAAGGAGGTCGTCGAGGGGAGGGGTCCCCGACATTAACTGCCAGAGCTCGCCTCTAGTTAGGGAAGTGATTCTCCCCTTGTAGGCTTTACTAGTTGTTCAACTAAGTAGGGGCAACCTCTTGGGCCTAACCTAATTTGCCTAGAGGGGCTTGCAGTGTTCTCCCCAGGCCCGGACCGCCGGGCGGGCCGCCCGGCAATAATTCCCTGCCGCCGGCAAAAATAAAACAAAAGGAAAAAAAATTGAAAAAATTTTAGATTTTTTTTTTTTAGGCTTAGGCCCTTGGCTACTAAACGTTTTGCGAATTTAATAAACTCTAACCGCCCACAAAACGTTTAAACGTCCCATCCCTAAACTGCAGCGCAGATTGTAAACAAAATCGTGGAGGAATGTCATTTGAACGAAAGACATTTAAGTTGGCAAAATGGCAATCTTCGCTATGACCGTGAACATTCACTGCACACAAGGAGCACACACAAGTGAAAAATTTTAGCAATTTTCTATATTTTTCATTGCTAGGACAAATTTTAAAGTAATAAAAGTGAAGTAATCAAAAATCAAATACAACAATGTTTCAAGTTGTGGTAATTGTAAACTTACAAATCTTAGAATAAACACTTAAGAGGACTACTTACAGTTATTCACATAGCCTACATTACAAAGGAGAAAATAGGCTAAGACTATGACTTCAATCAAATTTGAAATGTTCATACCACTAAACCAACTAAAGTTTTAAGCTACTTTAAAAGGGCTTCAAAAACCTCTAAAACTCACCAAATCGAATCTAGGATCTCAAATTTTTTCCGGGGGCATGCCCACTATTTTTGGCCCTACCCAGCAATGTTAATGGAATTCCCAGTGAACATTTTTTTCTGGGGAGAACACTGGGCTTGGGCTACTGTGGTGTAGGAGTGAATCGGGTTGGCAGCTGGCCTTTGAGACTGCAGCGCGAGTGAAACTTGAGCCACACTAGGCAGAAGTCAAGTTCCAGGAAACAAAACTAGACACAATTAAGGTGAAAACTTAAAAGTTACGTGTCGTATTACTACATAGGCCTACATATTTAGTATTACAAAGTAAAGTAAGTTAGTATTTGGAAATATGTAAAATGATGGTAAAATTTATTTTAAAAAGTCCTATGAGGGAAAACCAGCACAATTACCCGTCCTGGGTGGTGTCCCTTGGGACACCGGGACAGGTATTTGAAAACCAGGACTGTCCTGGGAAAACCGGGACGTCTGGTCACCCTAGTCTAGGCTTACTGGTTCTGTTATAAATTATCTTTTTATCTTATAATTTTCATTATCGGTTGCCACGTCCAACTCTGTGTTGAGTTGGCATTGAATATTAATGTCGTGCCATAAGCGATACCTAACTTAGTTGTCACTCTCTATAAGAGCATGCAATTCCTCCAAGCTAGTTAGGAACTTAGGCAGGCCTGCAAACCACTAGTACTATTACCTATATAATTCAATGGATTCTTGAAAGTGGTCCTACTTAGTGATTTTTCATGAAAAAAAAATAATCTTGAAAATTTCGTGAAAATTTATTATTATTATTATTATTATTATTATTATTAGTTATTTGAACTGTATTTTACCATATTATAATTAAAAATAATTTATTTCTATCAAGGATGTAGGCCTACAGTGGGATTCAGGCTGCTGAGTTGGAATAAGTCTAATATGCAATATCTTGTTGATTAATTTTATTCTTGCAATTTGCAAATAGCGTTGAATTTTGAATATTGAATTGGGATAGTATCCAACATGAATGATGGAAAAAAAGCAACATAAAACATATTCGGGCCTACATATATCAAAATGTAAAAAAATACACCCAACGTTTAATTATTGGATGAGCGTAGCGAGCGAAGCGAAGATTCCATTTCACTACACTAGAGAAAAAAATCCAGATTTTTTTTAGTATTTTTGTCTGTTTGTTAACACGATTCCGGCTAAACCGATACTCTAATTGCGATGAGATTTTCTGGAGGCCTTCGAAATCTCTGAACTTAGATCCGCCACTTTTATGAGCGCAATCGAAAAATAATTTCTCGTGAAAATAGCAATTTTACGCTTTTTTTTGTTTAAAAAAAATTACGCTCATCCAACAACGCGCCTGAAAAAGCGTTTGCAAAGCTTCCTAGTAGTCACTACAAACAATACGGTACCTACAGACTAATTGTAGGCGAAGACCTTACACCAAAGTAATGCTTGTCCCGGTCTTTCCATTCCACTAGGGTAGGCCCTACCTACCCTAGGCATTTAAGTTCTGCATAACCCTCTAGCATTTGTGCTAATTAAAGATGGATTTTATCTGGTTAAGGCCCAACCAGACTATTGTCTATACAACCTACAAAAATAATAAGTTAGCTAGACCTTCATTTGCAGGCTTCGTATTTGCAATGTGACCTAGCTTCCACATTGACAAACTTCTAGGCCTATGTCAATGCCTCTGTTCTAGGCTAGGCCCCAGCATGCATTAGGCCTATTGCTGTGCAAGAGGCTAGCCAAATACTAAATACCAAATACCAACTGCATAATTAAACAACATAATAAAAATAAAAACTTGAAAATTTTCAATGCACGGCCCTTGAAAATTTTCACGTGAAAATTTTCAAGTCCCAACACTATAATGGAGTTCATATCGACTGTTCAGTGGACAACAATTTCGCATTTTGTACAACCCTTAGAAAGGGTTCCAACTGAACAATGCTTCAGAGTGCTTGGTATCAAAGTGAACCCCATTGTGCAAAAGACCAATACCGTCTCTAAACTAAAAGTGAAGTTGATAAGAGCCTTATCTCTATTTTAATAAATTCATTTTCTTATTTACATTTTTCTAAGCATTTTCGTTTTTTGGAGAAGTGTTTATCTTCGTTTTTAAGGAAATATCCGATTAAATCATATCAAAAGTTTATGTTATTTGTTTTGCAATTCCGCTTAGAATTGAGCTACAATTTCGATTTAAAAACATTTTAGGCCTTGTTTTGACTTGATGAATTGAATAAACTATATATTATAATCAGTAAATGAAAAAAATGACACGATTTAACTATCACTTATACAAGTCCCCACACCTGTCATCCCATTTCATCTTGGATTTTAAATTGTAAACCTGGGTAAATGGTTGTAAAATACCTCTATTATATTCGTCATGCGCCTCTCCATCCTTTCAACTTCAACAAATTCTTTTCGAAAGGGTTGTTTTTTTGGCATTTGTAAAAGGTTGCAGACTGTATAAATTAATGTTTTGTGTAAAACTCAATCACTGGCCAGTAATGTAACTAATATTATTTTAATCTTATCATTTAATTATTGATGAGTCGAGTAAAAATTATACTACACACACTGTCTAGTCTGCCTTTTTCCGGTTATTTGAGTTTTTGAAAGGCGATTTTAGCATCAGTCTCATTCAAAAGTGTGTATTAAATATTCGACGAATTACAGAATAATAACTAATTATTAACTTGTCTTAGAGGAGTAGCGGCATGCTACACGAATGACTAAGTACCCTTCAATAGTTTATAAGCCACTGCAGAACCCATGGGTTGATTTCATATTACTGTTGTCCTGCGTTCCACGTTCGAATCCAGGATGCTCCTTCACTCTTGTTTACACCGTTATATACATGTGTATATAGGCATATAATAATTTAATTTAGTTGTCCTTTGTAAATCAGTTTTTATAATAAAATAAGTAAATACATTGCCAAGTTATTTTGCGAACAAATCTTAATATTTAGTTAAAAATAAAATTAAAAACACCCACTGAACCATCTTTTGACAAGGAATTGATTAACATACGTTATAATTATGAAAACGTTAAAATAACGCTTGTTAGAATGCAATGGCATATGCATGGTTGTTTTCAGTACCTTTTTGCGAGTTGGAATTTAAATGAAGACTGGCTGAGTGGCTGACAGCAGTAAACCAATATTCTATTGAAACCTTCGTCAACCTTTCAGCTATGATTGGCAACATTAGGGGTCTTGAAAAAGACCAATGTCGAGTGTGGCCCTAGGTTCCTCCACTGAATTGTCGGCGTGAATGCCATTATAGTCCTACTAGCAATACTATTGTAGGCTTCTATCTGGTCCAAGTCTTTAAGGATAAGGGAAGCCTGCCTACACCTGGCATGAGCAACGAGGAGGCCTGTCTGTACTGCCACTGGCATTGCGTGATGACTGATGAGTGATGACCTAGAATGTGGGCACATAAAAACAAGAAGATAATATTCTAGTATCATTAGAGCTAGAAGTAGGCCTATGTTGGATCAGGGTGTTACTGGTTTCTTTTCTCTTTCAGATGTTTGTGTGCCTGGGTGAACGTCTGGGTCTCGCGGTGATATTGATCTACCATTACCAGAAACTAGTCAAAACTACCTCCGTGCAACACTAGTCAATGAACTAACAGCTCTTGTCTTCAAACTGGGATTTCCATGATGCTTTGGTGAGTTTTAAATAAATAAATAAATAAATAAATAAATAGGCCCTGAATAAATAAATAGGCCCTAAATAAATTGTAGTATTTAGAGTCTACCCACTCAGTTATTGGATGAGCGAAGCGAAGACTTCAATTTCACCGACCCCCCAAAAAATTTAGCTCGAGTGTTTTTTTTTTTTTTTTTTTTTTTTTTTTTTTGTTTTTTTGTTTTTTCCGTCTGTTTGTTCGCTCTCTACCGGGCAAACGGCATATCCGATCTTGATGAAAATTTAAGGGTACCTTCGAAATCTCTGAACTTAGACTTGCTACGTTTTTGGGTACAATCGAAGAAATATTTCTCATGAATATCGTACTTTTACGTTTTTTTTTTTCGATTTTTAGTGCGATATTTTCGTGACATTTGGGCCGATTCTGACCAAACGGGTGGGACTACAACGTTCATATTTCACATGGACATTAAGGTTATGGTGATGTATTGCTTTCTGAAAGAAAAAGTTGAAAAAGTTAGCCAGAATCTATAGAAATAAAGCTTTTAATGTAAGTTTTTTTATTTTTCGTGCAATATTTTCGTGCCATTTGGGCCAATTCTGACCAAACAGGTGGGGCTACAACGTTCATATTATACATGGACATTAAGGTTATGGTGATTTAGTACCTTTTGAAAGAAAAAGTTACTATCGCCCGCGCAGAAGCTCTTGTCGCAAGATAAGCCTGGGAAAGAAAGAAGATAAGCCCAGGAATAACAATCCTATGTGTCGTGATTACGAATTTCGTAAATCGGTTGAAAGATGATCGCATCGCAAATTCTTCTTCTGCACCAACCATCTTTGTCAGCAGCTGTGAGTGTGAGTTGGTTGGATCGTACGCGCATCTCGTACCGCGCAGACGGCCGTGCCCAAGATTTATCGCCGCATCTTTCTCTTGCACTCACTCGTGGCATGGGCACGACTCGCTGAGACGGACGGAAGCACGTGATAGCTTACAACGCTCTCTGTCGTCGACTGCAGTTACTCTTTAGGCAGCGGGCACGCTCCGCGGGAAAGACCGCAACCACGTATCGCGTAATTTAAACTGGTGAATTAGCCTAAAAACAGCCGCGAAATTACCCAGATCTTAAAAGCGGCTCCGGGTAATTTCTAGAACCGGGTACCCGATGTCATCCCTAATATTAATATGTAATATACCTTTCCAATTAAAATTATTTTTATTCTATCGTTGTGCAACCCTACTAACTAGTCACTGTGTTGCTCATTTTAGGATGGGAGAAACCTGTACGACCGTCAAGAAGGCTCCTCGAGAACCTTCCACATCGTATGTCGCAGCTCACGTGTGATTCTTCAACTTCAGCGTCTCGAACATCGTCATATTCAGCCGCCTACGCTCGTGTCGCACAATATTATTGATGTTTGTAAGTCAGTTCTAGGAACAGTTGACTTATTCCTAATCCCTCTATCCTCCCTTGTAAGAGTTTTATCCCGTATGTTCGGTACGGTGCTCGACTACTTGCGTAACTATTTCATTATAAAGTCTGTTAACTTCCTTGTTTCTTGCAGTCTCTTAAGTTATCTGACACGACTGTTGTCAGTGAGTGAAGTGATGATATCGTTAAGCTAGTGGTCATGAAGAAGCACCAGCATGTTCCTAGCATGTTTGCATGTTCCCAGCATGTTCACTAGCTCACACCACAGTTCACCTTACAGTCAAACTGTTTTCACATTGAATTTTGAGTGGTCTGGTTCACATTCCATTAGAACAATGCTATTTATAATTCCCTATTAGGTCCACCAGTTGTAGCCAACGTTGATCTGCTTGTGACGCCATAATTTCTTGGTCCCGTGCTGTTTTTCACCGTTTTTCCACGTTTTTGAGGCTCCATATCATCTTCAGCCTTTTGAATGCGAATTATTTATCTATCCCAGCAAGCCTGTCTTATTTTTTGTCATTGTTCTACTTTTCAAAGTATCATCGCGAGGAAATTTCTTGCCTTCATTTAAGACCAAACATTAGTAGGCCGAAACATAACAAATTGTATCCGCTGGTTTATCCAAGTAGGCCTAGTGAAAATAAAATAACGTAAATCTTAAAATATTTAAACAAATTAAACCAAAATCGTATTTTGATTAAAAAATCTCTAATTCTACTAAATAGACATTGACACCCCTTTAGCTTATCGCAGCAAGTTCTATGTCTTCCAATGGTTGCTAGCACGAGGCTACTCTGGAGTGAACTGTGTAGTGAACCCTAGTGTCCCCTGGTAGTGGGTGTGGTGTATGTCTGTGTCGTCCATGATACTTAATCTCAGCTGCTCTTATTGAATCTCCTTGTCCCGAGTAAAACAACATGGAAATAAAAAGGATCGAGAATGGGGCAAACAACTCAAGGTTGACCTAAGTGATCAATCTGGTTAGCAGAACTGTTAGGCCGACAGATTGTAGTATGTGCTAAAACTTTGTTTGTACTGAATAGTATAACTAGTAGATGGGCTACATTAAGCAACATACTCGCTCACTAAAACTTACCATGTAGGCCTACGTACAACATTGTGTCTTAAAAGTTTCAACACCACTTTTCTAGGTGCCCGTTAGGGCGCCGCAGCCAAGCTGTGGCGCGCTACATACTCAGGCACCTTATACAGCAAGCAAAGTTGGGGTGATTTAGAGGTGTCACCCAGCCGTCATGAAACGTGATGTGAACTTGAAAACTATCGAAATCGAGGGGATTTAGGTACCTGACAACACATGCCAAATTTGGTTGGGTACGAGCATTCCTTCTTGGTGAAAAAATGGCTTGAAACATGCTCAAAATCACTTTAAGGATGTTAACTACTACAGGCTACTACTAACTAATTCGTCAGTTTCAATTGGCCAGCGATTCTGGCCAAACGGGTTGGAATACAACGTTCATATTTTACATGAACATTTAGGCTATAGTTAGAGTCACGAGTTTTTAGCGTTTTAGGTTTTTGATGCTACAAAATGCTAATTTTGACTACCTATTCAAAATGCTAATTTTAATTTAAAATATGTTTTTATTACCTATTGAGAACTAGTTTAGTAATGTATTGTAGGGTTTATGTGAATGAATTGAAATGAAATGTTCATATAATTCATCATTTACCATTAGAAGTGTAAGAAACACCCTACAGGGTTTTGGGGGAAAGGAAACCAATTGATGCTACAAAATGCTAAATTTGTCAAAATTAATGCTAAATATTCTAAATTTAAATGCTATAAAAACATACCTCTAGCTATAGTGATGTAGTGCCTTTTGAAAGAAAAAGTTGAAAAAGTAAACTTGAAAGCATAGAAATAAAGGTTTTAATATAAGCCTTTTACTTACTTGACAATGTTCACCTACATTGTGTACAAAAAGCAAGTCTGGATACATTATACCGTATTTACTCGAATTTAAGATGACCCCCTATTTTCAGGAAGTTAAAACTGGAAAAATAATACATATTTCAACATAGTACTTAATACCTAGTTAACCTAATTCTTAGTTAATACATAATTAGGGATTACATCGATTCCAAAATTGAAATCGATAAATGTGACCAAATTGATTCCCAAGAAAAACCTTTTTAATTATACGCACAGTTAAATAAAATAAATAAATTGTATTTAGAGTCTACCCACTCAGTTGTATAACTGATTTTCAGTGGGGGACAAATATTTTATTTCGGTCTTTTTCCGCGGAGCCTGTGATGCCGTCTGCCGACCGCCGCACCCGTTTTATGGGAAAGTATAGGAAAATCTTGTAACATATTATCTTCATCAAAACTCGCGAAAAATGGTTAGGACAAAATTATAAGACCGTTGTAATGATTTTATTCATTGTACTCGGTTTTTGGTTATAATGCCACATATATTTTCTTTGGGCCGACGTTTCGATAAGATTTCACTAATCATCTTCAGGGCCAATACAACTTAAAATGTAAAAAACCAAAACTACATTAGGCCTACTATTGATAAACATAGAACAAAACTAGGGAAAAAAGACAACACATTAAAGGCTCATTCATAACCAACTTAGGCCTCTAACTTAGCAGCTAACTTAGCCTCTAACTTTAGGTTGCTGTTCATGATAGATATTTAGGCCGCTAACTTAACAGCCACTGCCTCCTAGATGTTGCTCGTGGCAAAGTGCTTTACAGCCATACCGTCGCCTCTAACTTTAGGTGGCTGTGCATGATAGATATTTTTAAACCAATCACAACACAGATTTGCAGTGTTTACTTTTATCGCGCCAATGCTTGACATACAATAACATTCAGCATTCAGTAAGTAGGCCTAGCCTAGCTCTACTTAGGTAGCATTATAGAATTGATTGACTATAGACTGTACAGTTTATTAAACAATAATTGATGGTAAAAACAATAAACGTATTTATTTAAGACAACGTGACGTAAGCCTTACATAACCTCACATGGCCTAGCCCTAGCTGGGGGCTAGGCCTAGTACCGCAATAAACGTTAATAATACTGACGGTCAGTTGACATTTCTGCCCCAATCGATAGCCAAATGTGTTCTTTTATATTTATCTTTGTATAACGAGTTTTATATAGCATGGCTTTCTGAATTCGTCAATTACATGTCCGTCTTTATGTTTTGGGTGTAAAATATTGATTTTCATATTCTTGTTGAAGCTGTGTTCTGTTTCAACTTCAACTCTTGTTATTGCACGATACCAGAGTCGATAAAGAAGTTTCCCTTTTGGGGAGGTCCCCTTACTCCCAAGTCAAAACGGAATCTAACGCTCTGCGCGCTGAGGGCGGCTTAAATGTGAAACTAATAAAAGCACTGCACGCTAAATACGGTCAGTAGATTATCGATGTGCAGTGACGCTGAAATCAACAAATAACAGACGAAACGTCAAACTTCAATTTTATTTCAATCATATTAGCCCTGGGCCCTAGTCTTTTTAAAACGATTTACTTTTGATTTATTATTGTACTTGTACTATAATGTGTTTGCGCAGGCGTCACTAACATTTTCGTGCGAAATAATTTGAGATATGTCTTGTTCAAGCCTAACGGACGTAAGTGTAGCCTAGGCCCAAGGCCACAATACAGTTTTCAGACGTAAGTACGCCCTTGGCATTCAAATCGAAATCTTGAACAATACATATTGTCGGCCTAGGTCCTAAGCTTAGGTCTACTCCATCAGAAATATCCTCATCAATAAAGATAGTTTGCTTTACTCCAAAACATTCGCCAACATTCGATCGTATTTAATATTTTGACGTTTCCGCCATTTGTCGTCATCGACTGTCAACTACTAGTAGAAAAGTGACGTAGTTTTATTGAAGTAGTTCCATCAATCGTCACACAGATGTCGCGCGGAACGTTAGATTCCAAACGCCAAAAACCGACTTTTTATTTAACCCAGGGCGGTATAGGGAGTTGGAGGACCTCCCCAACGGGGAAACTTCTTTATCGACTCTGACGATACTAACCCTAGATATGAAATGGATTCACATTGTTTTTAGAGGGGAAGGGGGGAATTTCAAATACAAATTTTGATTTCTTAATGTAGGTTTTAAAGTTACTAGGAAAACGCTAAAGTCCCGCCGCGTTGATGGATGAGCTTTTTAAAATTTTTAGTTTGCGTGGGATATCTTTACTTTTGCGAGTGCTTTGTTTTGCTGCCTACGCATTGTAGGTGATTGTTGTCAAGTTTCTATTGTTACCTGTCAATTGGTATTATTTACCGTAAAAAAATTATATTAAAAGCTTTATTTCTATGGATTCTGGCTAAATTTTTCAATTTTTTCTTTCAAAAGGTACTACATCACCATAACCTTAATGTCCATGTATAATATGAACGTTGTAGCCCCACCCGTCTGGTCAGAATTGGCCCAAATGGCACGAAAATATCGCACAAAAAATCAAAAAACTTATATTAAAAGCTTTATTTTCTATAGATTCTGGCTAACTTTTTCAACTTTTTCTTTCAAAAGGTACTTCATCACCATAACCTTAATGTCCATGTATAATATGAACGTTGTAGCCCAACCCGTTTGGTCAGAATTGGCCCAAATGCCACGAAAATATCGCACTAAAAATCGAAAAAAATCGTAAAAGTACAATATTCATGAGAAATATTTCTTCGATTGTACCCAAAAACAATACACCTCTAAGTTCAGAGATTTCGAAGGTCCCCTCAAATTTTCATTAAGATCGGATATGCCGTTTGCCTGGTAGAGAGTTAACAAAAAAAAAAAAAAAAAAACACCCGAGCTAAATTTTTTGGGGGTCAGTGAAATTGAAGTCTTCGCTTCACTCGCTTGCTCGCTACGCTCATCCAAAAAAGTTACATTAAAGTTAATCGAAAGTTTTTTATTTCAAACTAAACGGCGACAAAATCTGAGGTGGCCAAATCATTTTGAATGTCCGTCCGGTCACGAATATGTTAATTTCATTTTGATCTGATAAGTAGTGTGGATGGAAATTACATTTTAACAAAAGTAACGTTACCATGGCAACGCAAAGTCGCACGAGGTGCACTATGCACTGCCACCTAGAAGTAATCAAAATACTATCGAGGAAGCAGTGTATTATTTGTAACCAAAGAGTTAAAATAGTTTTCCCAAGGTCAAGGTCCTCTAGATGGCGGTGGATTTTATCCACAAAGTAAAGGTTTACACACAGGTTTACCCAAATACCTTGGCAATAATAAATAATATTGGAAACATGGCCCCGTGGACAGCAAACGTCGCAAATTTTAAAATTTAAAAAAATGTGCAATGGGGGTCTAGCTATAGCACGGGCTCGCTTATCAACGCGTCCAACTGAGCGTTTCCTAGTTTTTAAAAGTATGTATGAAAAATGTGCAGAATGAAGCCCTACCTTCTTTTGTAGCATTAAAAAAAGAATAAGAAATTGCAAAACAACACACAATACACACAACAACAACAACAACAATTTTTTATAGAGTTTCTGAGTTGCTCATTGAAGTTAATTCTGAACTATCTCCGTCCTTGTGCATACCATACTTATTATCGCAGTACACAATACATCCGTACACACAGCTTGTAGATGCAGCAATTGTACCGGACTAGAGGGCTGGTTGTTACTCGATTGCTCGTCTTTGTTCCATGTTGTTTTCTCGGTGCCACCCACAGCCTTCTATTTCCCCGTTATTGGATGGATCACAAAATCATGACAATAGATCTCCATATACAATCACATATACATATTTGTGACTAAGTGCTGTTATTTATAGTAATTTTATAGTAAATTGCTTGATTGCTTCAGATTGTTAATTGTTCCAGTGGATAACTCTTGTTTTGAGTGTTAAAAGATTTGCCCAATTGAGTAGAATGGCTGACTCAATGTCATACAATGATTTTATTTCATTGTTGGCACTAGTTGAGCGACTGAACGAGTGAAAATATCAAATGTTAGCTCCTTTATTTTGTGATCTATCCATGAACTTGTGAGTGATTGCAATACTTTTTGCCTGAACTTATTTACATAAACAGCATCATGTGTGAATACTATGTAGAGCCTAAGCCTACATTGTACAGTATCTTCAAAACACGCCTAGGTCTACATGACTTTTGAATTAAGATTACCTTTTTATCAAAATCTTGATACCTACTTTTTAATTTACATGTTGGTTGTTGACGATGCCATCGATTGAACTCAATTTCAGAATTCTTTTAGTATTTTTGTTTCACATATAGAAAGGCAGTGAGACCTGTACTTGTTCCTTGTGGTGCTGTATGGTTTTATGCTCACAAAGGCGTACAG
Source organism: Sweltsa coloradensis (assembly GCA_024449915.1). Classification (NCBI taxonomy): domain Eukaryota; kingdom Metazoa; phylum Arthropoda; class Insecta; order Plecoptera; family Chloroperlidae; genus Sweltsa; species Sweltsa coloradensis. The sequence goes on from JAMZAV010000926.1 coordinate 563,727, forward strand.
TTTGTTAACTCAAAGTAGGGCTGGAAGTTCATACAGAAGCTTTGTTAAATATTTCTATTTGTTAATTTCTTTATAATTCAAACTTTGATTTTTGGGGTTCTTTGAGCTTCAAATTAAAGGGAGAATACTGTATTTTGTTTCAAGTATTGCATTTCCAACTACTATACTATATATATGATATATTTATTTATTATTTATACTCAGTTGGAATGTTTAGATGTCTTGTGACCTTGTCACAAGTAAAATCTTTAATTACCCTACCCTACAAGATTGCTGTTTATGTCAATACTGGTTTCAAATCTCTCGCGTAGTGATTCCTAGGTGGTGGCATAATAATAATCCTTTTATCATGGTCAATTGCAAATCACAGTCTGGCTTTCAAACACTAGATAGATAAGATTATTCTCCATGACCGACAGTGTTGGCTCGAGCGTTAAGCGCGCGACTCTGATTCGGATGGGCCCGGGTTCAAATCCCGCCGAGACCGGTAATTCTGAATGAAGGTTTCTTTTGAGGTTTTCTTCGGTTGTTTATGCAAATGCAACGGATTAAGTCCTCTTAAACAGCCCTCGGACATCGCTTCACAATTGTCCTTACTCCAATATACCTAGTTAAGACACCTGAAGAGGGGCATGAATTGCACCCTGTGCAGGCTTGCCACAAAAAATTATTAAAATTATTATTAATAATGACTATGATTTGCAAATGGCCCTGGTTGTATGCGTTGTTCTCTAAGGCAGCTATCTTGATTATGTATCATGTACCACTGGCATACTTGCAATCAACAATAGGTCTGTTCAATTTGGCTACAACAATAAACTCAATGTAGGTACCAGTAGGGCCTTTTATATATAATATCCTTTGTTATAGGAGGCCCTAGCCTATATTATACTGCTTGAAACAGGTTTTGTTTTTGGCAAACCCGATTATATAAAGTGTTGGCAAAACAGACACATATAGAGTAGATAGGAGTCGAGTACTAGTAATTTGCCAATCGACATCCTCATGATACGTATTCTATGTACAGTACATGGTTTGTCAAGTCAAGTCAAGTTTGATACTACACAAATACTATTCTCTGGTATCTTCAGTATTCCGGTATGCAGTGGTTGCGTGCAATTAGTAACTTCTTACTCGATGGATAATAATTTCAAAGTACACACATCAAATCAAATATAAAGATCTTAGATATCAAACAAGGTATATTTTTAAATGTTAAACATTGCTGACATGATTCATCATATGATATGATCAATTGATCATCATTGTCACTTCAAATTAGTTGAAAAGTCAATTTACAAAATAGGCCTAGAAAATACGTAGCCTACATACTTGTAGGTTCACTTGCACTTGTGCCTGAATGCTTGTGGTCCTTAAGGCTTCACCCACTTTTCAATGCAGAAGGTCCCAGGTTCAAATCCTGGTTCCAGCAAGTTTTTAAACTGTAAAAGGCGACTTTGGAGCCAACAATGAAACACGTAAGAAATCATAGACAGTAATTACGTCCACACTGAAAATCAGTAGCTTGCATCTGAGTGGGTCGGCTCCATGTACACATGTCACATTTGTTGTTTTTGTTTTATTTACTGACCATTGCATTGCTGTGATATTAGTTTACACCCCAGCAGCTGTCGAAGGTTATTTCTGTGTTTGCCAAAAACAAACAGATTTCAAGATTAAAATTTTAATTTGAAAAGAGTGTGCATTTCTTAAGGGCAATCCCTAGACCCAAATATGATTTCTAAAGAATGCAGTTAAGACGTCTGAAAAGTAAATTGAATGTAAGTGGGGCTTAATGAAATAGCGGATTATTTTTTTGAAATTTTTTTGAAGGGACATAACCTCAGAATCAACAATGTCAATAGACCATTTTCAGAATTAACTGCGCATGCGCGCTCCGTTGCAAAGCATTATGGGAGAAAGGTGCATTTACATGCTAAATGCCATATGATTGGGATTGTGGCTGACTGCACTGCCATTGTTGGAAACGCAGTTCTCCACACACCCGAGCATATGGCATTTAGCGTGTAAATGCCCTTTCTCCCATAATGCTTTGCGCGCGCGATATAGAGGGCGCTGGTGATTTTGAAAATCTTCTATTATATTCATTATTCAAATTACTGGAATCAGTTGTTCAAGTTCAAAATTGAATTTTGAGCAGCGGTTTTTTGTGTATTATTTCTACAGTCCTTTATCTACAACCTAAATATAAGGATTATTGGTTTTATATGGTTTCAAGCGTTGCACAATTATTTTCGCCTGCCGGTACAATTTCAAATTTTGTACCGTTTAACGGAAAAAATCGTGCAACGCCTGAAACCATATAAAACCAATAATCCTTATATTTAGGTTGTAGATAAAGGACTGTAGAAATAATACACAAAAAACCGCTGTTCAAAATTCAATTTTGAACTAAAACAACTGATTCCAGTAATTTTGAATATACTGTTGATTCTGAGGTATACACCGTCAAAGAAATTTCAAAAAAATAATCCACTCTTTTATTAAGCCCCTCTTACATTCTACTTACTTTTCAGACGTCTTTACTGCATTCTTTAGAAATCATATTTGGGTCTAGGGATTGCCCTTAAAAGCAGTGTTAGGCAGTTTTTGTAACTAAATAGGAACCAAAGATTATTATGTTCATACATTGCTAACAGATAACACTGCTTTAAAGAATGTACTGTACTGTTTTTCTTATGCAACAATTCAATATACTCAATTATCTGTAAGCCATATTGTTGTAGCCATCAACCAAATTATGTTGAACCTTGTTTGCTTTAAGTTAACTTACGTATTAGAAAAGAACAGACCTATCGTTGTGGCCGACAGTTGTGAGAACTTTTACATTGCGACTCAGAAGAACCAGGCTTCTTAAGGTGGTAGACCCCTGCAGTTACAGCTTTTTAGTGATATCTCGAGAATGGTGCAAAATATCTAAAAACTGATTGCAACAGTAATGTGGTTTGGTTAGAATTATGGAATACAAGTATAAATATTCTAATGTAATAATCGGTGCGGTTTGTATTTTGCTTATGCGTTCAATTAATTAAATGTCTGATTAAAAACTTACTTACCGTCATAACATTAGAATCTTTTTTTCATGCAGAGATATAGTTCTCTCAAAACCACAGAACATAATGTTGGCAGGGGTCTGTCGCTTTAAACACGAGCAATAATTGAGCTCATTGGCAACCCTTAAACTCTTCTGTGCTTGCTTGACCCTGGGGGGGGGGGGGGGGAATCAGGGGCAGATACTAGACTATATGCCTAATTATTTTCAACTTGGTCTGTCATACAAGGATAGGGAAACCCAAGTCTGCAATAGCTGGTAGAAATTGCTTGGGCTTTGGTTCTTTAAATTTAGCTTCAGAACCTTTGTAAAAAACCATTGTGAATTTATTTAAATTTAAATCTTGGGCAAGTTTTGTTAGCAGTTACTTGTTAAGGCTATTCGACCGCGTTTTTCTATTTTCCAAAATATACTACCAAGTCAAAACAAAGTTAGTAGCTTTGAAAGCTGGCTATTTTAGAAAATCATTTTTTTTTTTAATTTTTCTGATCGGGTACATGGCCAATGCCTATAGCCATCTCAAAATAATTTCAAACTTCAATTCGCCAAGGCACATTCATTTAACGTAGGGTGTTGTGCTTTTGTGGCATTAATTTTCAACTGGTTTTTTGAGAGAAAAAAGATTTTTTTAACAATTGTCTTTCCTGCGAATTTTTTTGTTTGGCGGTACAAATCGGTAAAAAATACCGCCAAACGAAAAAATTCGCAGGAAAGCCAATTGTTAAAAAAAATCTTTTTTCTCTCAGTCAGTCTATAGAAATACAGTTGAAAATTAATGTCACAAAAACACAACACCCTACGTCGAATGGTGTGCCTTGGCGAATTGAAGTTGGAAATTATTTTTAGGTGGCTATATAAGCCGTGTACCGAATCAGAAAAATTTGAAAAAAAAATTTTTGATTTTCTAAAATAGCCAGGTTTCAAAGCCATTCACTATATTTTGACTTGGTAGCATATTTTGGAAAATAGAAAAACGCGGTCGAATAGCCTTAACATCACTCTTATTATAAAATGCATGTTGGGTAAAGCAAATTGATATTATGTCCCCCCACTGAAAATCAGTTCCGTGACTGAGTGGGGAGTGGGTAGATTCTAAATACATTTTATTTATTTTATTTGTATGCAATCCTAGTTTAATTTGTAAATTAATCTGTATATTCGAATAGGATCGACATGAAATAAATAAATGAAGTTTCCAAAGAATTGAGGAAGTGTACCGTTAGTTTATTTTACAAGCACAGAAGTACTTAAGGGTTTCCAATACTTAATAAAACTAGGAGCAATGATGGCCACTTAACCCCTGGAGATGACCTAGTGTATTTGTTCTCACGGCTGCTTCGTCCTGCATAGTGGTGTTGGCTATTTTCACTCTTTTGCTGCTTTTGCTACACTTAAACAGAGTGTTGAGTCTTCTTACATGGACGGGACTGATGGTGGAATTTGTGTGAACACTACCCATTGAAGTTGCTAGTTCTTGAACATACGGTCTAGTTCAAACCTGTTTGGACCAGTCCGAGTTCGAGAACTAGCAATTGACTTGGATGGTGGGCACTTACCAAATTTTGCCGTCAATTCCGTCTCTGCTTGGGGAGAAACACTCTTGTTGAGTGAAAAGTCATTTCTTGGGGGTGGTAGCTCTGAAGCGCAAAAAAGACTTAGGTAGTATAAAAAGCGGTTTTTTTGACCGATTTTTTGTGTTTTTTTATCCAATTTTTGCTTGTTTTATTTACTATTATTATTATTTATTATTATTATTATTATTATTATTATTTACTATTATTATTATTTAGCCTTGAAAAAAACAGCTAAGTCCATTAATTAGGTCAACTGCCAAATTTGGCAGCTGACCTAGTAAATGGCCTTGAAAAAAGTAGCTAAGTCCACTAATTGGGTCATGAAGGGTTAAGGATTATTGGAGACTGTTGGTCATGGTCCCATTATTCCTATGTATGTCCGCACTTGTCAGTCATTTAAATGGTTCCCTTCAATGGATCAGTCTAAATGAAAAGTGTGAAGCTCAACACCTTTTGTAGGTGTTGAGCTTCACACTTTCCATTTAAACGAGTCCATTGAAAGGAACCATTTAAATGACAAGTGCAGACATACATAGCAATAGGATCATGACCAACAGTCTGCCAATATCCTTCACCCATCATGATCCAATTAGTAGTAGTAGCATACCTGCAACAATGGGAGTAAAAAGGTGTTAGTTAGTACATGCTAAAGCAATGGGAATAAGAAGGTGCTATGTACAAATGAATTATCACAACAACAGCATGGGTTAGACAATATTTATTGCACAGCTGTACAATTATTAAACCATGTATGATTACAACAGTATTTTGAACAGTACAGTACAAGAAGTGGCCATGGGAAAAGAGACTATGTCCATGGCCTTGAAATTGCAAAGTGGCAGGGATTAGTACGTAGTCATCTCACCAAATTTATTTCGAAGGTAGACTGTTCGTAGTTTTGGCCAGTGATCCAAGGCGTGGTAGGATGCAGTGTAGACGTTCGGAAGTTGCGATGCCAAGATCTTTGAAGTGCAGAATTGTGCATTGCACATATAGAAGACGTTTCCAATCATCTGAAACAACCACAACATAAAATAATTTCAAAAGAGCAACATATAATGATTGAAGCAACATCAAGAAGTACAAAATACAATTGTGTTTGTGGTCAAGAGTAATGAAGTTGAAAATATTGTCTTACGCAAGCGCGGGCAGGAATCTGTGATAAGAACACAAGACTAACAATGAACACAACAAATTATTTTAGTAGGAGAGTGGAAGAGAACCAAAAGGGCCACCTGAAATTAAAGCATTTTGGACATTTTGGAACTTGTTACTGGTCAGACAAACTAAAATTACAAGGGGGTTTCTTAAGGTCTTTAAGGTAAGCACACTCTGATAGTAATTTGGTCCTCCTAAGAATTTGTTACATTTTTTGCAGCTTTTATTATGGTCCACTTTGTTACCAACGATTGTGCTGTCAAAAATACTAATTTGGAAAGTTAAACGCAGAAAAGAGAAATGACTGACTACAATAGAAATGCAAATATTTAATGTTGAATATTTAACAAAATTCAGAAATTAACAAATCCATTCCGACCGGGGTTGGAACCCGGGTCTCCCACATTCCAGGTAGGTGCCTTTGCCAACTAGACCACCGAGACGGTAACTTTTGAACTTCTGAATTGTTGTTGTATCATAGATCTGAGGGAAACTACAATTCAAAAGTTGAAAGTTACCGTCTTGGTGGTCTAGTTAGACAAGGCGCCTACCTGGAATGTGGTCGACCCGGGTTCAAACCCCCCAGTCGAGACGGATTTATCATTTCAGAATATTGTATTAAGTATTAACAATTCCACGTATGGGAGTGTTTCCCGACTAACCAAATCGAGAAATTGTTGGTTGTGATAGAATGCCTATCGGCTAGGTTAGTCGTAACAAGATGTCGTACGTTTCGGACAACGCGGCATTGGTCACCGACCGTTAGAAAACTAAATTTAAAAGTTATTTACAAAATATTACAAGGCGCTGTTGGGGGTGAGTAGGGGGGCTGTGCAACAGGTTGGAGGGGTCTAAGGGGGAGGGCCTAGGCCTATCTTAGATTGAGGTTAGCTTTTTGCTGCGAGCTGGTGACTATTTGATGCGCTAAATCCCATTGTGTCTATAGTGTTGCTCATTGCAGGTTTGGGATGACTCCACAACCCTCGTGGTGTAGCAGTCATTGAAGTCCTTATTGTGGGTTCCTGCATGTTGTGCCACCGGTTTTAGGTCAAGTTTCCTGACGGTGTCCTGCCTATGCCCATTCATCTTGGTGCTCAGAGAGTTCGTTGTTAGGCCTATGTACTCGGCTGGGCATAGCACTGTAGTTTGTAGATCAGGTTGGTTGTGGTGCAGTTGTTATGTTGCCTACTGGGGTATGTTATTCCAGTCACTCGAGCAGTAAATGTTTAAGTGGGGGGGGGGGGGAATTTTGCAGGTTTGTCAACGGGGTCTGCAAGGGTGTGAACCCTATGGCAGGGGGAGCTTGTCGTTCTTCGTGGCGGGGGTGTGTCTAACGATCACTGATGTTGGGTGGCCATCGGAAGTACACGCGAGGCATAGGCCAAGTCATTGGTGAGGGCCGATACTTTCAGGATGTGTGCTCCTCGTTTCACGATCCCATTTAGTGCCTGTAGGCCTGGGTGCCACTTGGTGACAAGTGGGATGATCTGGTTACTCGGTGGAGTAAGTTGTACACTGGGACGGTGAATCCGTTCAACTAAGACTTTATGGCGAGGGTATCCCTGGGCACAAAGGCATTCGCAATGCGGTGGCAATACTTTGCTAGGTCCTCTTCATTAGAACAGATCCTCTGTCCTCGTGTGGCTAGTGAGTGGGGTAGTGCTTGTTTGGTATAGTTTGGGGTGGCAGCTGTCATAATGTAGATATTGTTGGCTGTTCGTTGGCTTGAAATGCACGCTGGTTTCGAGATGTCCGTCGCCGAACCTCGATGTCGACGTTTAGATAGTTGACGTGGTGCTTGGAAATTTCCCACGTGAAACGTAGAGAGGAGAAGGTATTAAGTTCCTCTAGGAAGATTTCGAATGATTCTTCACCGTGAGTCCATATAGAATAGATGTCATCAATAAAGCAGAACCAACAGAGTGGGAATAGTGTCTGGGTTTTGAGAAAATTGGTCTCGACCTTGACCGAAAACCCAGACACTACTCCTACTTTGTTAGTTCCGCCTCATTGACGACATCTATGCTATATGGACTCACGGTGAAGAATCATTCGCCATCTGCATGGAGGAACTTCTTCTCCTCTACGTTTCACGTGGGAAATTTCCAAGCACCACGTCAACTTTATACACGTCGAGCTCCGCGACGGACGTCTCTAAACCAGCGTGCATTTCAAGCCAACAAACAGCCAACAATATCTACATTATGACAGCTGCCACCCCAACTATATGGCTTGGCCCATTGAATTTGGTTCATGGCCAAGATTTTTTTTTGTGATTTCGAGTTTAAAAATTTTACTTTTTACCACAAAAATCGTTGGCTTGGCGCTCGTCAACAGGCAAAATGATCTTACTTATTTTCAAAGCGAAACTAGGGAGAAAGAATAAAAAGCTTGGCTCAACTTCTATATCTCACAGCATTCACAGCTGAAGACTTTTGAAGGAGAGCTTGGCTGCCGATTTTTTTTACAAATTTTTGTATTTGGTTGGATAGATACTTCTATACCCTGTCTATGTGGATGAAAAATTAATTGCAAAGAAGTTATATTTTTAAGTAATTTAACCCATTGCCACAGACATACGAGTCCAGCTCGTACTGCCGTAAATACAGCAAACCGTAGACATACGAGCTGGGCTCGTACCACCGTAAATACGGCGCGCCGCCAGCTCGTTCCGCGGACCTGTTTGAATCTCCCACGCCGTTAGTTTTCGAGCTAGCGCAGAGGTAGCAGCACTGATCATCAGCGTAAAATTCTAAACAAAACGATATGAAGAAGTTCAATATTCGGCCACTATGAACGGTACAATCACAATGAAAGAAATGCGCAACAGGTGGACCAACCTACACGTACTTATTACTGTGCATCAATGACAATATGACTCAAATTGAAGACGATCTGTTGTACGATTTATTAAATAATAGTGATAATTAGCTTTCAGAGCCTATTCATAACGAATTTTATTTTGTAAGTTGTGATAGTGATAGTACACTCGTTGACAATTCTAGTGATAGTGATTACAGCTCTTAGGCCTAGAAACGACTAATCTTTGCTAGAAATAGTGTACAAGGCATTGTTTTAGAGACACATATGCCCTAACAAAAATTTAAAAAAGGATATTTATCATTTCCTTTATTGTTTCAAGTCATATGTTACTTAAAACCTGTTGAACAATAATTATTTGAAAAAATGAAAAAAACACCCAAATTAATTGGTTTTCCCCTGCCAAAACAACAAAAAAACAACTCGTATGGCAATGGGTTAACAAGGTGAAAGAAAAACATTTACAAACGATCTATCCCTAGCTTTAATTTATGACATAACAACTAGGTATAAAAAATATAGTAGTAGTTATAGGCTTGATAGATAATTGGTTAGTTGAAAGTTCATTGTTTATAGTTTGAGTTGATAGTTTTAGTTGATAGTGGAAAAAAAATTTAATAATAAATAAATAAAAAATAAAAAAATTTAAGTTGAAAGATGTTAGCTGCAAGACTAATCTTGTTTTGATGGTACGAATTCTTGCCACAACGCTGGAAATGCTGTGCTGGGTGTACTGACAATCTCCGGTGTGACAGCCATGAATGCAGATTCTTTCAGTTTCCGTTTGAACCAATGAACCAATGATGGAGGCGTCGTTCCAAGAAACATAATGATGATTGTCAAACACGTGTTCAGCCAATTTTGAAGTATCAACTTTCCGATTATTCACGTTATTTTTGTGCTCTTTAATCCGGACATTCACATACATACATATATAGGAGAAACAAAAAAAGACCGTTGAATGTCCGGATGAAAGAGCACAAAAATAACGTGAATAATCGGAAAGTTGATACTTCAAAATTGGCTGAACACGTGTTTGACAATCATCATTATGTTTCTTGGAACGACGCCTCCATCATTCCAACATGAGGCCGATTGGTTCAAACAGAAACTGAAAGAATCTGCATTCATGGCTGGGCTGTCACACCGGAGATTGTCAGTACACCCAGCACAGCATTTCCAGCGTTGTGGCAAGAATTCTTACCATCAAAACAAGATTAGTCTTACAGCTAACATCTTTCAACTTAAAATAATTAACTCAAACTATAAGCAATGAACTTTCAACTAACAACCAATTATCTATCAAGCCTATAACTACTATATTTTTTATACCTAGTTGTTTTGTCATAAATTCAAGCTAGGGATAGATCGTTTATAAATGTTTTTCTTTCACCTTGTTAAACTACTTAAAAATATAACTTCTTTGCAAATAATTTTTCATCCACATAGCTGTGGTAATTGTTTGTTCAGATGTTTGTAGTATTTTTGTAAATGTCTGCCTGTCGAATGAAAAGTGAAACTTTTCGAAATATTGCAACATAATAATTAAAAACTTATTTCCACCTAAGAACAGTGTTAAGTTCAACTAATTTATAAATAGATGGAAACTTGTGATGCATTTTGGGGGGGGTGGGGGGGGGGGGAATGAATGAATGATAGCTTTATTTCCATTAATGCATTTACATAGTTGACCCTTAAGATAATAGAACTATATCTTACAGTAGGGTATATGGAAAGTATGTGCGTGCACATTTACAATTTCCTATTAAACTATTAACTAAATACTAACAATGCAAGCCTAAGTGATTTAGGAGCACTACAGTTAAAGTTTGGTAATAAATTAATATTAATGCAGTTCGTGCAGTCTAACACTATAGGCCTGTATCTAGTAATATAATACTCAAAAACTAATATAATACTATATATACAATATAAACAAATTATAACATGTATTTCACATGTCGGTGACATAAGTTTAGGTCGTATATTATAATCTACATCAAGGCCCTATCTATACAGTAGTTAAGGATTGTAGATCATAGGGTTGTAATTTAACACTATAGGCCTACATTTTTATGATGAAACTCTAATTCAGGACATTAATTAGACATTTTGTAATATTATGATCATATTATGTCACACTATGCTTACAAAAGTATCGTTTAAGAATTCATCTACTGAGTAGTATGCCTTATTGCTAAGGAGCAATTTAAGTTTGTCTTTAAATGAATTTATATTAGGAATTGTTTTTATGTGTGTTGGAAGTTTGTTGAATAATTTTATGTTTATGTATTTCGAATTTATTTGTGTGAGCTTGCGCTTGTGGAATTTAGTGTGTATGTTAGTAGCTTGTCTTGTATCATGTGAGTGGACAATATTATTCATTGTTTGATTTGATATGTCCTTTTTAAGGCTCATAATAGATTGGTATATATATAGGCTGTAAAATGTAAGTATAGTATGTTTAATAAAATGTGGTCTGCAGTGAGGTTTGACATAAGAGTTAGTATCTTGTTTAAGGCCAAGCATTGTTCGGAGAGCTCGTTTTTGAAGCTTGAAAATAGAGTTCGCTATAGTGGAGTGACCCCATACTGCAATGCCGTATCTCATGTGTGGTTCAAAATTTGCGTAGTAAGCTAGTTTAGAAACTTTGGTGTTAGAAATTAGTTTTATTGATTTTATAGCAAAACAGGCTGAGCTTAATTTTTTTGCTAAAATGTTACAATGAGTATATATATATATATATATATATATCAAACACCCTTTTCCAACATTCGTCGGGTCGGGGGGTGACGAGTCACCAGTTTCTCGGGCTATCTTCTAGTGCTTGCTAGCCAGGCTCAGCACCCCTCATCTTCTTCCTCGTTTTCTTCCATAACCGGCATTTCTAATAATTCTCTCCACTTCTTCCTGTCCTCCCAGAGTCTTTCTTCATTAACCCTATCCCATGTTTTCCCTCTTTCTTCGACGCTTCGCGTTATTTGGTCCCGCCATCTATCTCTTGGCCGGCCAACTCTTCGTACTCCCCCGCATGTACGTTCAAATTCTCGTTTTGGGATTCTGTCTTGCTTCATTCTTCTTACATGTCCATACCACCCGAGTCTTTCTCTTCCTATTTTATCTCGTAGACTTTCCACTCCTACTTTGTTTCTTGTTGTTATGCTTCGTACCTTGTCTAGTTTTGTTATGCCCACCGCACTTCTTAGGAATTTCATCTCTGCTGCTTGCAGTCTGCTCTCTTCCTTTCCTCCTATTGTCCATGTCACTGATGCATAAGACAAAATTGGGAGAAAGTACATTTTGTATACGGTTGTTTTTGTTGGCGCCATGAAGGTGCTGTGCTAACATGTGCTGCACATGGTGCTGCATGGTGGAAACGAGTTTCTAGCAGCACTTCCGTGACGTCACAGCCAAGATGGCAGCGCCCACAAATCTCTACTAAAACTACCGTATAATATCATTTTACATCTGTTTGATATTTCCTCTTTCCATAGTAGTTTTCGTACGCTTTGGTAGAATTTGTGTGCTAGTATGATTCTTCTTGATATTTCTGCTGTTATTTTGGCATCCTTTGTCAGAATACTTCCCAGGTATTTGAATTCTTCTGCAATTGACAGCTCTTCTCCACGTAGTGTTACTTTTTTCTGGTTTGGTTTAATTTTCTTGGTTACTATTAACATCTCACTCTTTTCAATACTTATTTTCATGTTAAATTCTTGTGTTTCCTCATTCCACTTATCTATACTTTCCTGGACTTCTTCAATGGAATCTCCCCATCTCACTATATCGTCGGCAAATATCATCGTCTTTGACATTTTGCTTTCGGTTGGTTCTACTTTTCTTAGTATGGCATCCATTACAATGGCGAACAGTGTAGGAGACATCACACTGCCTTGTCGTAGACCACTGTTTATTTCGAACCAGGTCGTTCTACCCAGTGGTGTTTGTACGCAGCTCTTGCTTATGGCATATGTACTTTGGATTCTGCCACTAGACTCTTTTCCACTCCTGTAGCTTTTAGGCATTCCCATACTTTAGCTCTTGGGGCACTGTCAATGCCTTTTCTAGGTCCAGGAAGACCATATACATTTCTTCTCCTTGTTCCCATTTTTCCCATGATTTGTCCGAGTGCAAATATAAGGTCAATGGTTGAGCGGCCAGCTCTAAACCCATATTGTTCCTCTCTCATATTTGGCTCAACTTGTTGTCGTAGTCTCCGATCCAGTATTTTCTCATATATTTTTGCACACTGGCTCATCAGGGTGATTCCTCGATAGTTTCCACATTTCTTCTTATCCCCTTTCTTGAAGGTTGGTACTATGATTCCCTTCCCCCAGTCCTCTGGCACCTTCTTATTCTTATCCCCTTTCTTGAAGGTTGGTACTATGATTCCTTTCCCCCAGTCCTCTGGCACCTTCTTATTTCTCCATGCTGCACTGATAACTCTCCACATCCAGTCTATGCCCGTCTCCCCCGCTGCCTTAAGGTTCACAGGCGTTAAGCATAATCTTGGAGATGAAACGGACATGGGTGAGGGGAATTGCGGGAGAGACGTGTTGGAGGAGGGCCCCAGAAGTTCCGCTCAAAATATTTTATTCGTCCCTCCAATAGCGAGCCGTATATTACGACGAGACAGTGGGATCTGTTTGTACTGCAGAAAGGTTGAGAGGACGCGAGATGCGCTACACATTGCCCAAGGTCGCACTGAGATCAAATATCACCATTCACGAGCTGGCGTAAAATGACGTGTCGTCCGTCAAGTATAAAGAAGTGTTTACATTCTCACATTTTGTATTGAGTGTTACGAACCCATCACATAATGAGAGGAAAACCAAAAAATTCAATTAATGTTTGGTTTTTGTCTCTATGCAATGATCATTATTCTATGGAATGAGGGATTGCAAATAAAGAACATTACGCAACATTTGAAATAAGTATAATGTTTTATTATTCTGAATACAGGCTAGACCATCAACATAAAAATATTGTCAGTAAAATGTGACGCGACTTGGGTTCAAGTCCAGAACAATCTGGTCACAGGATACACACCCTCAACTGCTATAACCTAGACCCGGGTAAGATCCCGGTCAGGACACAAGTGTTATAGCCTATTATTGCTATCACTGCATGATTATAATATGCTAGCAGACGATACTACAATAATAATCAGTACTACAGTAAAATAATCAGGACAGGTTGTGACGGGATTCAGAACCCGAGACCTCCCGAATCAGTCAAGCCATTGAGCCAACTCTTGTCAGTATATTAAATACATTGGCGTAACTTGCCCTTATTTTTCGCGGAGCGAACATTGTTGTATCCTCCAAAGATCAATGGTCAGCAAAACTAGTGAAAGGGATATGTAGGTACACTGGTACAGTGATAGTCAGTGGTATCATCCAAAAATAATTTTGGGGATACGTCTTTTCCGGGGAA